>CAXITT010000490.1:173130-236142 GCA_964033795.1 Lymnaea stagnalis
CTCCGTCATTCCCATCCACTTTGAACCACTGCTCTTTCATTCTAATCAACTTTGAAAAACTGCATCGTCATTCTCATCCACTTTGAACCACTGCTCTTTCATTCTCATCAATTTTGAAAAACTGCATCGTCATTCTCATCCACTTTGAACCAATGCTCCGTCATTCTCATCCACTTTGAACCAATGCTCCGTCATTCTCATCCACTTTGAACCACTGCTCGTTCATTCTCATCCACTTTGAACCAATGCTCCGTCATTCTCATCCACTTTGAACCCATGCTCCGTCATTCTCATCCACTTTGAACCAATGCTCCGTACTTCTCATCCACTTTAAACCACTGCTCTTTTATTCTCATCCACTTTGAAACACTGCTCTGTCATTCTCAGTCACTTTGAAGAACTGCTCTGTCATTCTCATCCACTTTAAAAAAAACCTCTTTCATTCTCATCCCCTTTTAACCACAGCTCTGTCATTCTCAGTCACTTTGAACCACTGCTCTGTCATTCTCATCCACTTTGAACAACTGCTCTTTCATTCTCATCCACTTTGAACCACTGCTCTGTCATTTTCATCAGCTTTGAAAAACTGCATTGTCATTCTCATCCACTTTGAACCAATGCTCCGTCATTCTCATCCACTTTGAACCAATGCTCCGTCATTCTCATCCACTTTGAACCAATGCTCCGTCATTCTCATCCACTTTGAACCACTGCTCTGTCATTCTCATCCACTTTGAACCACTGCTCTTTCATTATCATCCTCTTTGAACCACTGCTCTTTCATTCTCATCCACTTTGAACCAATGCTCCGTCATTCTCATCCACTTTGAACCACTGCTCTGTCATTCTCATCAGCTTTGAAAAACTGCATAATCATTCTCATCCACTTTGAACCAGTGCTCCGTCAGTCTCATCAACTTTGAACCAATGCTCTGTCATTCTCATTCACTTTGAACCAATGCTCCGTACTTCTCATCCACTGTGAACCACTGCTTTTTCATTCTCATCCACTTTGAACCAATGCTCCGTCATTCTCATCCACTTTGAACCAATGCTCTGTCATTCTCATCAACTTTGAAAAACTGCATCGTCATTCTCATCCACTTTGAACCACTGCTCTGTCATTCTCATCAACTTTGAACCAATGCTCCGTCATTCTCATCCACTTTGAACCATACTCCGTCATTCCCATCCACTTTGAACCACTGCTCTTTCATTCTAATCAACTTTGAAAAACTGCATCGTCATTCTCATCCACTTTGAACCACTGCTCTTTCATTCTCATCAATTTTGAAAAACTGCATTGTCATTCTCATCCACTTTGAACCAGTGCTCCGTCAGTCTCATCAACTTTGAACCAATGCTCTGTCATTCTCATTCACTTTGAACCAATGCTCCGTACTTCTCATCCACTGTGAACCACTGCTTTTTCATTCTCATCCACTTTGAACCAATGCTCCGTCATTCTCATCCACTTTGAACCAATGCTCTGTCATTCTCATCAACTTTGAAAAACTGCATCGTCATTCTCATCCACTTTGAACCACTGCTCTGTCATTCTCATCAACTTTGAACCAATGCTCCGTCATTCTCATCCACTTTGAACCATACTCCGTCATTCCCATCCACTTTGAACCACTGCTCTTTCATTCTAATCAACTTTGAAAAACTGCATCGTCATTCTCATCCACTTTGAACCACTGCTCTTTCATTCTCATCAATTTTGAAAAACTGCATACTCCGTCATTCCCATCCACTTTGAACCACTGCTCTTTCATTCTAATCAACTTTGAAAAACTGCATCGTCATTCTCATCCACTTTGAACCACTGCTCTTTCATTCTCATCAATTTTGAAAAACTGCATCGTCATTCTCATCCACTTTGAACCAATGCTCCGTCATTCTCATCCACTTTGAACCAATGCTCCGTCATTCTCATCCACTTTGAACCACTGCTCGTTCATTCTCATCCACTTTGAACCAATGCTCCGTCATTCTCATCCACTTTGAACCCATGCTCCGTCATTCTCATCCACTTTGAACCAATGCTCCGTACTTCTCATCCACTTTAAACCACTGCTCTTTTATTCTCATCCACTTTGAAACACTGCTCTGTCATTCTCAGTCACTTTGAAGAACTGCTCTGTCATTCTCATCCACTTTAAAAAAAACCTCTTTCATTCTCATCCCCTTTTAACCACAGCTCTGTCATTCTCAGTCACTTTGAACCACTGCTCTGTCATTCTCATCCACTTTGAACAACTGCTCTTTCATTCTCATCCACTTTGAACCACTGCTCTGTCATTTTCATCAGCTTTGAAAAACTGCATTGTCATTCTCATCCACTTTGAACCAATGCTCCGTCATTCTCATCCACTTTGAACCAATGCTCCGTCATTCTCATCCACTTTGAACCAATGCTCCGTCATTCTCATCCACTTTGAACCACTGCTCTGTCATTCTCATCCACTTTGAACCACTGCTCTTTCATTATCATCCTCTTTGAACCACTGCTCTTTCATTCTCATCCACTTTGAACCAATGCTCCGTCATTCTCATCCACTTTGAACCACTGCTCTGTCATTCTCATCAGCTTTGAAAAACTGCATAATCATTCTCATCCACTTTGAACCAGTGCTCCGTCAGTCTCATCAACTTTGAACCAATGCTCTGTCATTCTCATTCACTTTGAACCAATGCTCCGTACTTCTCATCCACTGTGAACCACTGCTTTTTCATTCTCATCCACTTTGAACCAATGCTCCGTCATTCTCATCCACTTTGAACCAATGCTCTGTCATTCTCATCAACTTTGAAAAACTGCATCGTCATTCTCATCCACTTTGAACCACTGCTCTGTCATTCTCATCAACTTTGAACCAATGCTCCGTCATTCTCATCCACTTTGAACCATACTCCGTCATTCCCATCCACTTTGAACCACTGCTCTTTCATTCTAATCAACTTTGAAAAACTGCATCGTCATTCTCATCCACTTTGAACCACTGCTCTTTCATTCTCATCAATTTTGAAAAACTGCATTGTCATTCTCATCCACTTTGAACCAATGCTCCGTCATTCTCATCCACTTTGAACCAATGCTCCGTCATTCTCATCCACTTTGAACCACTGCTCGTTCATTCTCATCCACTTTGAACCAATGCTCCGTCATTCTCATCCACTTTGAACCCATGCTCCGTCATTCTCATCCACTTTGAACCAATGCTCCGTACTTCTCATCCACTTTAAACCACTGCTCTTTTATTCTCATCCACTTTGAAACACTGCTCTGTCATTCTCAGTCACTTTGAAGAACTGCTCTGTCATTCTCATCCACTTTAAAAAAAACCTCTTTCATTCTCATCCCCTTTTAACCACTGCTCTGTCATTCTCAGTCACTTTGAAGAACTGCTCTGTCATTCTCATCCACTTTAAAAAAAACCTCTTTCATTCTCATCCACTTTGAACCAATGCTCCGTCATTCTCATCCACATTGAACCACTGCTCTGTCATTCTCATCCACTTTGAACCACTGCTCTTTCATTCTCATCCTCTTTGAACCACTGCTCTTTCATTCTCATCCACTTTGAACCAATGCTCCGTCATTCTCATCCACTTTGAACCACTGCTCTGTCATTCTCATCAGCTTTGAAAAACTGCATAATCATTCTCATCCACTTTGAACCAGTGCTCCGTCAGTCTCATCAACTTTGAACCAATGCTCTGTCATTCTTATTCACTTTGAACCAATGCTCCGTACTTCTCATCCACTGTGAACCACAGCTTTTTCATTCTCATCCACTTTGAACCAATGCTCCATCATTCTCATCCACTTTGAACCAATGCTCCGTCATTCTCATCCACTTTGAACCAATGCCCTGTCATTCTCATCCACTTTGAACCAATGCTCCGTCATTCTCATCCACTGTGAGCCATTGCTCTGTCATTCTCATCCATTTTGAATCAATGCTCTGTCATTCTCATCCACTTTGAACCAATGCTCCGTCATTCTCATCCACTTTGAACCACTGCTTTGTCATTCTCATCCACTTTGAACCAATGCTCTGTCATTCTCATCCACTTTGAACCAATGCTCCGTCATTCTCATCCACTTTGAACCAATGCTTCGTCATTCTCATCCACTTTGAACCACTGCTCTGTCATTCTCATCAACTTTGAAAAACTGCATCGTCATTCTCATCCACTTTGAACCACTGCTCTGTCATTCTCATCAACTTTGAACCAATGCTCCGTCCTTCTCATCTCTGTGATTCCTGTATTCGTTTCGTCATATTTTGACTGTGCCACTTTTTAAAAGTCTAGTCGTTTGAGATTAATGGCTCATACTTTGACCAATTTAGTGCTGATCCTATGTGTACTGAAATTGGACTGAAGTCGCATTCACGCTGCCCCCCTCCCACTTTGAGACTACGCCTTGTATTAAGTCATATCCGTGCTGCTGCCTCCCACTTTGAGACCAAGCCTTGTGGGAAGTCGCAGCCGTGCTGCCCCTCCCACGTTGAGACCAACGCATTGTGGGAAGTCGCAGCCGTGCTGCCCCCTCCCATTTTGAGACCACGCCTCGTAGGAAGTCGCATCCGTGCTGCCCCATCCCACTTTGAGACCAAGCCTTGTGGGCGCAGCCGTGTCTTGTAACAACGTGCAAAACCGGATGACCTTGGAAAACGAACTGACTCAGAACCTTGACACCACACGAAATGACAATCATGTTCTCATTCACGTATTAAATCTTTTCTCCGCCCTTGACGTTACGACCAATCGCAATGCACTTACAGTTCATCTCTTCCCTCAAAATTTGCCTGTATTAACACTCTCACCTACTTAGGTTCTGTCACATTCCTCTTTATGTCCTTTCACCTACTTATGTTCTGTCACATTCCTCTTCATGTCCTCTCACCTACTTATGTTCTGTCACATTCCTCTTACTGTTCTCTCGAATACTACAATTTAGCTTAGTGTTTTTTATTTATTATAATTTCGTTCTTATCGATGCTTGTTAGCTGACGAAGGCTTTTTGCCGAAACGTTCGTTGTTTTGTTGCGTCATTTTTTAAAGGGTTTTCCCAGACTTTGTTTCGCTTATTTACTTTATCAGAAAATATATTGGACAAACCGCAAACAAAGGCGAATTTGATAGATAGGATTTGAAAAGAAGTTTTTTTGTTATGGAATGTTATCTGAATTATTATTTTTCATTGGACTAAAATATTTTTTGGCGCAAACTGTTGGATAAGCCTAGGAAAAGCAAAATTTAACGTCTCACAAATGTCCAGTTCCAGGATTTAAAAAAAGGGGGGGGGGAGGGGGGGGGAATGGTTGAAGCCAAAGAGAGGTAATTCAGTTGAACCCCTTTAAAATGTTTTTATGACTTAACTCCCTTAGATAGTGTTTTGTAATGTGCTCAGGTAAAAGAAGACATATCATGGCCAATCCTGACATAGTCTATCCTGTATTTTGCGATGTACTATTGACTATATTCGACGGTCGTCAATCACACTTGGAGGGAAAAGCCCCTATGTAAATTTAATGAATATTAGACGAATAGAATACAATCAAATCTTGAAAATTATCTTTGATAAGTTTGTTTGCTTTTTAAAAATTATTTATTATTTTATTTTTTCCCATCTTTTTTTTTAATGCGCATTTGGTGTCACAATTTAATTTGTCCGATTTTTTCAAAGACTTTATAGATCATTGACAGCAATGAAAATGCTTTTGGGGAAAAGAAAAGTTATACTTCCTGACGAAATTTCACTGGCAGAGCGGCCCTGTCGGCCAAAGTTTCACTGGCAGAGCGGCCCTATCGGCCAAAGTTTCACTGGCAGAGCGGCCCTGTCGGCCAAAGTTTCACTGGCAGAGCGGCCCTGTCGGCCAAAGTTTCACTGGCAGAACACAATTTAATTTGTCCGATTTTTTCAAAGACTTTATAGATCATTGACAGCAATGAAAATGCTTTTGGGGAAAAGAAAAGTTATACTTCCCGACGAAATTTCACTGGCAGAGCGGCCCTGTCGGCCAAAGTTTCACTGGCAGAGCGGCCCTGTCGGCCAAAGTTTCACTGGCAGAGCGGCCCTGTCGGCCAAAGTTTCACTGGCAGAGCGGCCCTGTCGGCCAAAGTTTCACTGGCAGAAGCGGCCCTGTCGGCCAAAGTTTCACTGGCAGAAGCGGCCCTGTCGGCCCAAATTTCACGCACGCAATTGTTCCAGGAGGACGATCTGACACAGCCGCAAAAGCCCTGGAGGTCAAAAACCTCACCGGTCCACAGGGATTTTTACCTGTGTTCTTGTGGGCCAGTCCACTACAGGATCAAAATATTTACTTTATCTTTAAACGGATTTCAATCTACCTGATCATGTCTTTGTTCTCTTCCAGACACAATGATTACACAAAGAATGTTCTGTTCCAGATACAATCATTACACAAACAAGGTTCTGTTACAGACACAATCATTACACAACTAAGTTTCTATTTAGACACAATCATTACACAAAGAAAAAGATTTTTTTCCAGGCACAATCATTACACAAAGAAAAAGATTTTTTTCCAGGCACAATCATTACACAAAGAAAAAGATTTTTTTCCAGGCACAATCATTACACAAAGAAAAATATTTTTTTCCAGGAACAATCATTACACAAAGAAGGCAAACATTGGCCAAGTCTATTAAAACTTTTTTCTCTTTTAAGTTTTGTTCCACCGGGACCACTGCCCCCTGACTGAAACCCTGACTGCTACCCAGACTGCCAACCAGACTGCCCCCCCAGGCTGCCACCTTGACCGAAACCCTGACTGCAACCTTACTACCACAATAACTGACTCCCTGACTGTCATACTGACTGCCACCCAGATTGCCACCCAGACTGCCACCCAGACTACCACCCTGACTGCCACCACGACTACCACCCTGACTGACTGTCATCCTTACTGCCACCCAGACTGTCACCCTGACTGCCACCATGACTGCCACCATTACTCCATAGCCAGAGTTTGAGCGCGTCCGCATTGCCTCGGCTTCGGTTACCATGGTAATGTCATGTGACCCGTTTCCCGTGCAGACATTGGCCAGACGGAAACAGGGGAAGCAACTGTTAGACTTCCGCTCAGGGTCTCATATCATCACGTAGATAGCGATACAGTTCGAGTTTGCTGAATGGTCACATTTTTATTTTCTTCCACTCCAATGTTATTTGTTCACATCTGTCTGCTTGCATTGTATTGTCCACTTTAGGGTCCCAATAAGGAAACCACACGCCCAGGTAATGGGTTCATATATTTTAATGGAGGCATATTTGGAGATAACTCCTCAATTCAATGTTATCACCAGAGCAGTGTAGTAAATGAAGTCTTTAAAGAATCATGATAAACAACTGGACGAACTATTTGCGTTAGTACATATACACACAGTTTCTAATTGCTAAAACATCTATCTATATATATAATTCGCCAGCAAAGGTCAAATACCACAATGCAGGCTATATATAGATACGCCAGAGTGTGGCTCAATAATGAGTTCACTAGCGCGCAAAATATAATTCCCGATAAATACGCTAAACTATATATATATATATATATATATATATATATATATATATATATATATATATATATATATATATATGTATTTATATTTAAATAACGCAATTGCGTTTGGTGCATTATATTTTCTTTTCGGAAATTAAATCGTCTCAATTGAAGTATTGTGTAAAAAAATATTCGGTTTAAAAGTGGTTGGGACATGAGAATATTAATATAGTTCATGGACGTGAAATAAAAAGTGTGCAGTGACGTATCATGGGGGAAGGGGTGTAGCAAATATTGGGATTCTTTAATTTGCATTAGTTGAGTTCATGTTTTGTCAAGTAACTTTAGTGTAAGATGAGAAGTTCACGCATTGCTGCCGCTAATGTTTGGCGGGCTCCATCTAGTATTGTAAAAAAAATATAAACACGTCGTAGCGTTGAATCCTTTAGAAATATTTGTTTCATTGAAGAGTATTGACATCAGCTCAAGATATAACGAACTCATTGTAGCTATAACAAGAATAAAAAAGGTCAAGAATACATTTAGGCATTAGAAAAGAAATACCATATCACTTTAGCTCTAAATCTTAACAGTTGGATGTTGGCAAGGTAGATGTTTGGTGTTTGCAAGGTCGATTTATAGTGTTGGCAAGGTAGATTTATAGTGTTGGCAAGGTAGATTTATAGTGTTGGCAAGGTAGATTTATAGTGTTAGCAATGTAGTTTATAGTGTTGGGAAGGTAGATTTCTAGTGTTGGCAAGGTAGATTTCTAGTGTTGGCAAAGTAGATTTATAGTGTTGGCAAGGTAGATTTCTAGTGTTGGGAAGGTAGATTTATAGTGTTGGCAAGGTAGATTTCTAGTGTTGGGAAGGTAGATTTATAGTGTTGGCAAGGTAGATTTCTAGTGTTGGGAAGGTAGATTTATAGTGTTGGCAAGGTAGATTTCTAGTGTTGGGAAGGTAGATTTATAGTGTTGGCAAGGTAGATTTCTAGTGTTGGGAAGGTAGATTTATAGTGTTGGCAAGGTAGATTTCTAGTGTTGGGAAGGTAGATTTATAGTGTTGGCAAGGTAGATTTCTAGTGTTGGGAAGGTAGATTTATAGTGTTGGCAAGGTAGATTTCTAGTGTTGGGAAGGTAGATTTATAGTGTTGGCAAGGTAGATTTCTAGTGTTGGCAAGGTAGATTTATAGTGTTGGCAATGTAGTTTATAGTGTTGGGAAGGTAGATTTATAGTGTTTGAAAGGTAGATTTATAGTGTTGGCAAGGTAGATTTATAGTGTTGGCAATGTAGATTTATAGTGTTGGCAAGGTAGATTTATAGTGTTGGTAATGTAGTTTATAGTGTTGGCAAGGTAGATTTATAGTGTTGGCAAGGTAGATTTATAGTGTTGGCAAGGTAGATTTATAGTGTTTGCAAGGTAGATTTATAGTGTTGGCAAGGTAGATTTATAGTGTTTGCAAGGTAGATTTAAAGTGTTGGCAAGGTAGATTTATAGTGTTGGCAAGGTATATTTATAGTTTTGGCAAGGTAGATTTATAGTGTTGGCAAGGTAGATTTATAGTGTTGGCAAGGTAGTTTTATAGTGTTGACAAGGTAGATGTTTGATTTTAACTTTGCTGTGGAGGCACTTCCATCTATTTTAAATCTTGATAAAATTTACCTTTAGAGTAGGTAAAAATCATATAATCATTACTGTAGTTATTAATCATATAATCATGAGGAAAGAAGACAATCATATAATCATTAGAATCGATCACTATAATCATTAGAATAGAAGACTATCACATAATCTTTAGAGTAGATGACAATCATATAATCATTAGAGTAGAAGACAATCATATAATCATTAGAGTAGAAGACAATCAAATAATCATTAGAATAGAAGTCAATCATATAATCATTAGAGTAGAAGACAATCAAATAAGCATTAGAGTAGAAGACAATCAAATAATCATTAGAGTAGAATACAATCATATATTCATTAGAGTAGAAGACAATCATATAATCATTAGAGTAGAAGACAATCATATAATCATTAGATTAGAAGACAATCATATAATCATTAGAGTAGAAGACAATCATATAATCATGAGGGAAGAAGACAATCATATAATCATTAGAATCGATAACTATAATCATTAGAACAGAAGATTATCACATAATCTTTAGAGTAGAAGACAATCATATAATCATTAGAGTAGAAGAGAATTGTGCCACAAGTCACGTTCATCATAAATTTGGAATCGTGATTTAATTTCAAATGGTCTTAGATTTAAAAAAAAATGTTTTTTCAATTACGTCAGCTGTTTAGCACTCTTCAGACATGAAGTTATTTTTAGAACTCAATCTGCAGACGTGACCTCATCTTTCCCCGCTATAACCCATACCCTCACCCACCAATTACCTTGGTGCGTTCAAAACTCTAGATTTTGGTTACTTCTGACCTCTGCACTCTGACGTTTTCTATTATTTTTGTCCCAAATTATAATGTTGGTATTATATCTTAGTATCGCGCACTGTAGCGTGTCCTTACGTAGTTCATGGGGCGATGCTACAGAGAGCAGGTCTGGCTTTGGGAAAGAGCTAGGCTTGTTGAAGGGGCATTCAGTAAAAGAATTAAAATATTGTCACAGTTAAAAATTAAATTTATTTCATAAAGTTAGGTGCCAAATAATTTGAAAAAGCGACCTGGACGTTACAGAAACAGCGTATAGTAAAGGCTATTGTGATCTTGACGTTACAGAAACAGTGTGTAGTGGGGGCTATTGTGATCTGGACGTTACAGACACAGTGTGTAGTAAAGGCTATTGTGATCTGGGCGTCACAGAAACGGTGTGTAGTAACGGCTATTGTGATATGGGTGTCACAGAAACAGTCTATTGTAAAAGCTATTGCGATCTTGACGTCAGAGAAACAGTTTGTAGTAGAGGCTATTGTGATCTTGGCGTCACAGAAGCAGTGTGTAGTAAAAGCTATTGATCTGAACGTCACAGAAACACTGTGTAGTAAAGGCTATTGTGATCTGGAGTCACAGAAACAGTTTGTAGTAAAGGCTATTGTGATCTTGACGTCACAGAAACAGTATAAAATAAAGACTAATGTGATCTGGACGTCTCTAGTAGAGGCTCTTTTGATCTGGACGTCTCTAGTAGAGGCTATTGTGATCTGGACGTCTCTAGTAGAGGCTATTGTGATCTGGACGTCTCTAGTAGAGGCTATTGTGATCTGGACGACTCTAGAAGAGCCTATTGTTATCTGGACGTCCCTAGTAGAGGCTATTGTGATCTGGGCGTCTCTAGTAGAGGCTATTGTGATCTGGACGTCTCTAGTAGAGGCTCTTTTGATCTGGACGTCTCTAGTAGAGGCTATTGTGATCTGGACGTCTTTAGTAGAGGCTATTGTGATCTGGACGTCTCTAGTAGAGGCTATTGTAATCTGTACGTCTCTACTAGAGGCTATTGTAATCTGTACGTCTCTACTAGAGGCTATTGTGATCTGGACGTCTCTAGTAGCGACTATTGTGATCTGGACGTCTGTAGTAGCGACTATTGTGATCTGGACGTCTGTAGTAGAAGCTATTGTGGTACACTAAACAAACCCAATAATTCATAAAACTTTTCATAATGAAATGGAAGTGTTTACATGACAAGCCTCTGAACACAGTGACAGAAAGCAAAGTCACGTGTTAGTCTGGATGTCTTCATGTCATCATCTCTTAAGGAGTAAGTGTGAACACAGTGACAGAAAGCAAAGTCACGTGTTAGTCTGGATGTCTTCATGTCATCATCTCTTAAGGAGTAAGTGTGAACACAGTGACAGAAAGCAAAGTCACTGTTAGTCTGCATGTCTTCATGTCATCATCTCTTAAGGAGTAAGTGTGAACACAGTGACAGAAAGCAAAGTCACTGTTAGTCTGGATGTCTTCATGTCATCATCTCTTATGGAGTAAGTGTGAACACAGTGACAGAAAGCAAAGTCACTGTTAGTCTGGATGTCTTCATGTCATCATCTCTTAAGGAGTAAGTGTGAACACAGTGACAGAAAGCAAAGTCACTGTTAGTCTGGATGTCTTCATGTCATCATCTCTTAAGGAGTAAGTGTGAACACAGTGACAGAAAGCAAAGTCACTGTTAGTCTGGATGTCTTCATGTCATCATCTCTTAAGGAGTAAGTGTGAACACAGTGACAGAAAGCAAAGTCACGTGTTAGTCTGGATGTCTTCATGTCATCATCTCTTAAGGAGTAAGTGAAATGCAAGGCTGGTTTAAGACCGGGGGCCCTGTTAGGCAGGCAATGCAAGACAGGATTGAGGCCTTTTGTTACACAGTCAAGGCAGGACCAGAGTGAGGCCTTCAGAGACCCTGGTACACAGTCAAGGCAGGACCGGACTGCGGCCTTCAGAGACCCTGGTACACAGTCAAGGCAGGACCAGAATGAGGCTTTCGGAGTGCCATGTTTATTTAAGGGACTTTATTTACACTTAACAAATCGTCTCGCACCATTTGTCAGACTCTGGACTATCTTGCCAACTTTTTAGTTTCTCCTTTCTTCTGATTCCGAGATGGATCGCCCCTCAGATTAACTCAGCATTTATTAGACGCCCAGATTGTCTGCAGCTATTTTAAGACTGCATTGAATTCTTTTTGGGACATAAGTGTTTACATGATATTCTTGGAGTCCTCTTCTTTGAACAATGAGTAGTGGCAATTTCTGGGATGGGATTGAATGGAGCAATTTCTGGGATGGGAGGGAATGGGGCACTTTCTGGGATGGGAGGGAATGGGGCACTTTCTGATCAATCTGTTGTTCATTTACAGCAATCTAAATAACTCTTGTTCATTTACAGCCATCTCCATATCTCTTTCCATTTACGGCAATCTTCATAACTCATTTTCATTTACAGCAATCCCAATAACTCTTGTTCATTTATAGCAATCTCAACAATTATTGTTCATTTACAGCAATCTCATTAATTCTTGTTCATTTACAGCAATCTCAATAACTCTTGTTCATTTACAGTAATCTCAATAATTCTTGTTCATTTACAGCAATCTCAATAACTCTTGTTCATTTACAGCAATCTCAATAACTCTTGTTCATTTACAGCAATCTCAATAACTCTTGTTCATTTACAGCAATCTCAATAACTCTTGTTCATTTACAGCAATCTCAATAACTCTTGTTCATTTACAGCAATCTCAATAACTCTTGTTCATTTACAGCAATCTCAATAACTCTTGTTCATTTACAGCAATCTCAATAATTCTTGTTCATTTACAGCTAATTAATAACTCTTTATCACCTCGTCAATTAAAACCATAGTTCATGTTAGCTGCAGCATTCATTCAACCAAAGCCTTCTCGTCATACGTCCGCTCCAACGGACGCCCTCTCGTCATACGTCCGCTCCAACCGATGCCCTCACGACATACGTCTGCTCCAAGTGGGCTCAGACTTTGCTGTGAAATCCTCACAGTTTAGCGCGGTCTAGCCGTCTGCACTGTTCCCTTCTCACGTAGCGGAAAACAATATTGCTCTATTCGCATGATACTATTTTCCAGCATGGCGGGATACTTATCAGATAAGCCAGCAGGGGAAACCCATCAGATAAGCCAGCAGGGGAAACCCATCAGATAAGCCGGGACTCTGGGAAGAGCTCGGTTTTACCTGTTGGGTTTCGATAAGTGCGGGCTGCGCTCCGAGAGGGGAAGATGAGCCGCCGAGATGGAAGCTGGGCTGGTTAGAGGTTACGGTGACAAAAGACATTTCGCGCGTCATGACGTCATTGCTTGTGGTGGAGTTTGAGATCTATCGTGACCAGAACTCATTTAGGTGAACTTGCTGTTAGGACATAGGAAGGGGGGGGGGGTTTGGTGGGGTAGAATGGGATTACATGAGACAAAACATTGAGTGATATTATTCCTGGTTGGGTTTGGCATTCTTAACATCTATATCCATGACGTCATATTATAGATGCCCTGGTAAATAATGACGTCATATTATAATGCCCTGGTACATAATGACGTCATATTATTGATGTACTGATACATAAAGACGTCATATTACGGATGCCCTGATACTTAATGACGTCATAATATGGATGCCCTGGTACATAAAGACGTCATACTATGGATGCCCTGGTACATAATTACGTCATAATATGGATGCCCTGGTACATAATGACGTCATATTATGGATGCCCTGGTACATAATGAGTCATAATATGGATGCCCTGGTACATAATGACGTCATATGATAGATGCCCTGGTACATAATGACGTCATATTATGGATGCCCTGGTACATAATGACGTCAAAATATGGATGCCCTGGTACATAAAGACGTCATACTATGGATGCCCTGGTACATAATGACGTCATAATATGGATGCCCTGGTACATAATGACGTCATATTATGGATGACCTGGTACATAATGAGTAATAATTTGGATGCCCTGGTACGTAATGACGTCATAATATGGATGACCTGGTACATAATGACGTCATATGATAGATGCCCTGGTACATAATGACGTCATTCTATGGATGCCCTGGTACATAATGGCGTCATAATATGGATGCCCTGGTACCTAATGACGTCATAATATGGATGCCCTGGTACATAAAGACGTCATAATATGGATGCCCTGGTACATAATGACGTCATAATATGATGCCCTGGTACATAATGACGTCATATTATGGATGTCCTGGTACATAATGACGTCATAATATGGATGCCCTGGTACATAATGACGTCATAATATGGATTCCCTGGCACATAATGACGTCATATGATAGATGCCCTGGTATATAATGACGTCATATTATAGATGCCCTGGTACATAATGAGTCATAATATGGATGCCCTGGTAAATAATGACGTCATAATATGGATGCCCTGGTTCATTATGAAAGACACAATCAACTATTAAAAATTCCTTGACCTCGACCCTACCACCCCAACCCCACTCCAAAATTTCATGACGCCACGTTGAATCTTTACCCCCCCCCCCATTTTTAATCATGGAAACCCCCCCCCTTTCTCCCCCCCCCCCCACCCCCCCTGCCGCCCCCCGCCCCCCCCCCCCCCCCTTTAATGACCGGCCCATCTCTCCCGCGCTTCTAGAGCTATCGCTGGAGTTGAGGTCCAGAAACATCCTCGGCTGATCCACTTTGAGAACCACTGTTACATCAGAAAATGAATCTTAACCCTGAAATACATTTTTTGTTAAATTGTGTATCAAAAGAAATGGACGTTATCGCACATATTCTCAACATCTTAGAAGTTGCACAATTTTTTTTTTTTTAATTTTTAAAAATAAAAATATTTTTTTTTTGTTGAAGCCATCGTTCGCCACTCAACTTTCTTTTATAATTTTCATATTTTCATGAATTACAATCTTATTTTTAAACTTTAATTAATTCCTTTGTGAGGTAAATTGGATGGAATTTCTGTTAAAATCTAATACATATTAGTACTGGGGATATCTTCTTGGCCTGGGGAGAGGGGAGATGTACCAGCCGGAGAAGGAACGAAAAGCTCGGAGATGAGGAGTCAGAAATTAGACAATGGGAGTCAGTGATTAGACAATGGGAGTCAGTAATTAGACAATGGGAGTCAGTGATTAGACAATGGGAGTCAGAGAGTGGTCAAAAGGATTCAGTGATTATACAATAGGAGTCAGTGATTGGACAAAAGGATTCAGTGATTATACAATAGGAGTCAGTGATTAGACAAAAGTATTCAGTGATTATACAATAGGAGTCAGTGATTAGACAATAGTAGTCAGTGATTAGACAATGGGAGTAAGTGATTAGACAATGGGAATCAGTGATTAGACAATGGGAGTCAGTCATTAGAAATGGGAGTAAGTGATTAGACAAAAAGAGTCAGAGATTAGACAATAAGATTCAGTGATTAGACAATGGGAGTCAGTGATTGGTCAAAAGGATTCAGTGATTATATAATAGGATTCAGTGATTAGACAATAGGAGTCAGTGATTAGACAATTGGAGTCAGTAATTAGACAATAGGAGTCAGTGATTAGACAATAGGAGTCAGCGACTGGACAATAGGAGTCAGTGATTAGACAATAGGAGTCAGCGACTGGACAATAGGAGTCAGTGATTAGACAATAGGAGTCAGCGACTGGACAATAGGAGTCAATGATTAGACAATAGGAGTCAGTGATTAGACAATAGGAGTCAGTGATTAGACAATAGGAGTCAGTGATTGGACAGAAAGAGTCAGTGATTAGACAATAGGAGTCAGTGATTAGACAATAGGAGTCAGTGATTGGACAAAAGGAGTCAGCGATTGGACAAATCGGGGGCAGTGATAAGACAATAAGAGTCAGCGATTAGACAAAAGGAGTCAGTGATTAGACCATTGACTGCGATAAGTTTGATCTTCAATACAAATTTGATATTTAAAAAATAGACTTCTAAGAACTTTTAAGTGGGCAATATACAGTCATATTACTGTCATAGCTAACAGTCATACAGATGTCAAAGCTAACAGTCTTACTGAGGTCATAGCTAACTGTCATATTTATGGCACAGCTAACAGCCATAATGATGTCACAACCAACTGCCATACTGATGTCAAAGGTAACAGCAATACTGAGGTCATAGCTAACATATTCAAATACAATGATATTTTTGTCATTAATTTTGAACTATTATGACGTAGTGTTGAGGTCAAGGACGTAATTTTGATGTCAAGGCTAAGACATAAATAATGTAAGACAGGCTAGGCAGAGAGTCGCCATGTTGGTCTGATGTCTGTCTAAACTCAGTTTGTGTTTAACGACTAGATTATTATTATGATTATTTCTTTTTTTTAAAAACCTTTTCAATCTGACCTGTGATTGATTTTATGACTTGATATTGAGACATGTGATTGATTTTATGACTTGATATTGAGACATGTGATTGATTTTATGACTTGATATTGAGACATGTGATTGATTTTATGACTTGATATTGAGACATGTGATTGATTTTATGACTTGATATTGAGATATTTGATTGAATATATGACTTGATATTGAGACATGTGATTGATTTTATGACTTGATATTGAGACATGTGATTGATTTTATGACTTGATATTGAGACATGTGATTGATTTTATGACTTGATATTGAGACATGTGATTGATTTTATGACTTGATATTGAGATATTTGATTGAATATATGACTTGATATTGAGACATGTGATTGATTTTATGACTTGAGATTGAGATATTTGGTTGAATATATGACTTGATATTGAGAAATGTGATTGATTGTATGACTTGATATTGAGACCTGATGAACAGGGACGTAGCTAGGGTTAATGTCTTAGGGACGGGGCAAGATTTTTTTCAAACCCTCCCATGAAAATAAAATGATGCATTTGACCTAAATTACCGCCATTCAAAGTGATGAAAACGGTCCTCCCAACCCCCTCCCCCGGGGTTAGGTCCGCCCCTCCACCCTCCTACGGCCCTGCTGATGGAAACTATGGATTAAGTGTTGTACCATCCATCTGTTGTTTCACTTGAAAGGAACAGGGAACTCGTGGCGTTCACCCGTACTCCCCCCTCCCCCTCCCCCCCCACGCACCCGCTCCTCACAGTTTAAGGTTCAAAGGTCACGTAAATTGGAACACAATTTCTGGGTTAGTTCGATTGAACCTGGTCGAAGTCAAACCATGGGTCACCACGGGGAAGTCACTCAGATAACGCGAGTCGTAAGTACTTCCAACATCATTGCGCCCCCCCCCCCTTTATCGATCTGACGAGTGGGGGGGGAGGGGGGCAGGGCGCTATAAACCCCACGTTTAGCTGCAAGTCGTTTTTAATGAGGGTGCCATGAGAGCCGTCACGTAGACATTGACCTCCGCCTGACGGCCGGAACAGAACTGTAGCGGTCAAAGATCTGGTGGCTTCCATTTTATGAATGAAGCTCGACAATTGAGTTGTCTGAACAATTAGTGGGCTAACACGATCAAGTTGGCCATGCTCCAACATGGACCCTACCAGGGGTTCTTAAACACTAGTGCCTTGGCAATGCCCCAACATGTACCCCACCAGGGGTTCTTAAACACTAGTGCATTGTCTATGCTCCAACGTGGATCCCATCCGGGGCTCTTAAACACTAGTGCCTTTGCCATGCCCTAACATGTACCCCCACCAGGGGTTCTTAAACACTAGTGCCTTGTCCATGCTCCAGCATGTACCCCACCAAGGGTTCTTAAACACTAGTGCATTGTCTATGCTCCAACGTGGATCCCATCCGGGGCTCTTAAACACTAGTGCCTTGGACATGCCCCAGCATGTGCCCCACCAAGGGTTCTTAAACACTAGTGCATTGTCTATGCTCCAACGTGGATCCCATCCGGGGCTCTTAAACACTAGTGCCTTGGACATGCCCCAGCATGTGCCCCACCAAGGGTTCTTAAACACTAGTGCATTGTCTTTGCTCCAACGTGGATCCCATCCGGGGCTCTTAAACACTAGTGCCTTGGACATGCCCCAGCATGTGCCCCACCAAGGGTTCTTAAACACTAGTGCCTTTGCCATGCCCTAACATGTACCCCCACCAGGGGTTCTTAAACACTAGTGCCTTGTCCATGCTCCAGCATGTGCCCCACAATAAACGATAATAAATGGAGTACCGCTATCAAGCTGTGTAAATGGATCTAGTAGAACAAGGTCTGTGGACGCTGGGGTTTAGAGACAGAACACTGAGACAAGAACGTTTCGGCTAATAGCCTTCCCCCAGCACACAGAGCGGATGAAAAAAGGGAAAGAAATGGAAACAAATTCTGTCAGTAACTGAATACATTTGCTTGTTACATATTCCATGCAATTATTACATGTTTTATCCAATTGTTACATGTTTTATCCAATTGTTACATGTTTTATCCATTGTTACATGTTTCATGCCATTGTTACACATTCCATGCAATTATTACATGTTTTATCCAATTATTACATGTTTTATCCAATTGTTACATGTTTTATCCATTGTTACATGTTTCATGCCATTGTTACACATTCCATGCAATTGTTACATGTTTTATCCATTGTTACATGTTTCATGCCATTGTTACACATTCCATGCAATTATTACATGTTTTATCCATTGTTACATGTTTCATGCCATTGTTACACATTCCATGCAATTATTACATGTTTTATCCATTGTTACATGTTTCATGCCATTGTTACACATTCCATGCAATTATTACATGTTTTATCCATTGTTACATGTTTCATGCCATTGTTACACATTCCATGCAATTATTACATGTTTTATCCATTGTTACATGTTTCATGCCATTGTTACACATTCCATGCAATTATTACATGTTTTATCCATTGTTACATGTTTCATGCCATTGTTACACATTCCATGCAATTATTACATGTTTTATCCATTGTTACATGTTTCATGCCATTGTTACACATTCCATGCAATTATTACATGTTTTATCCATTGTTACATGTTTCATGCCATTGTTACACATTCCATGCAATTATTACATGTTTTATCCATTGTTACATGTTTCATGCCATTGTTACACATTCCATGCAATTATTACATGTTTTATCCATTGTTACATGTTTCATGCCATTGTTACACATTCCATGCAATTATTACATGTTTTATCCATTGTTACATGTTTCATGCCATTGTTACACATTCCATGCAATTATTACATGTTTTATCCATTGTTACATGTTTCATGCCATTGTTACACATTCCATGCAATTATTACATGTTTTATCCATTGTTACATGTTTCATGCCATTGTTACACATTCCATGCAATTATTACATGTTTTATCCAATTGTTACATGTTTCATGCCATTGTTACACATTCCATGCAATTATTACATGTTTTATCCAATTGTTACATGTTTCATGCCATTGTTACATATTCCATGCAATTATTACATGTTTTATCCATTGTTACATGTTTCATGCCATTGTTACACATTCCATGCAATTGTTACATGTTTTATCCATTGTTACATGTTTCATGCCATTGTTACACATTCCATGCAATTATTACATGTTTTATCCAATTGTTACATGTTTCATGCCATTGTTACACATTCCATGCAATTATTACATGTTTTATCCAATTGTTACATGTTTCATGCCATTGTTACAAGTTTCATGCAATTGCTACATGTTTGATGCCATTGTTACATGTTTCATGTATTTGTTACATGTTTCATCCCATTGTTACATGTATGTACAATTGTTACATGTTTCATGCAATTATCACATGTTTTATGACATTTTTACACTTTTCATTCCCTTGTTACATGTTTCATCCAATTATTACATGTTTTTTGCAATTGTTACCTGTTCATGCAATTGCTACATATTTCATCCAACTGTTACATTTTTCATGAAATTGATACATTTTTCATTCCATTGTTCCATGTTCCATACCATTGTTCCCAATGTTCCCTCTAAGGTTTGTTGGTTCGTGTGCAGAATCATAAAGTTGTGTGTAAATTTTTACAGCATCAATTTTTTGTGCGCAAATTGTACAGCCTTACAGTCACAAACACACTCTTAAGTGGAAATTAGCTGCGCGGTACTCAAAACTGCTGCGCGCTCTGTACTCAAAATCTCAGTGAGATTACTGTGCGGTCGCGCTGCCGCGCAGCTTAAAGGGAACATTGATTGTTCCATATTTCATGCCATTGTTTCATGTCTCATGAAATTGTTACAAGTTTCATCCAATTTTTAGATGTTCCATCCGACAGTTACATGTTACATCCAATTGTTACACGTTACATCCAATTGTTACATGTTTCATACAATTGTTATATGTAACATCCAATTGTTACATGTTTCATACAATTGTTATATGTAACATCCAATTGTTACATGTTACATCCAATTGTTAAATGTTTCATACAATTGTTATATGTAACATCCAATTGTTACATGTTACATGCCATTTTTACATGTTTGATGCAGTTGTTGTTCAAGAAATATTAAATTTACTTAGATGTTTTTTCCAGTAAATTCTGTAAATGTCTATCACTACAGTTGTGCTATTAAAGTTGCATTACATCACTGACTCCAGTTGTGCTACTAAAGTTGCATCACACCACTGACTCCAGTTGTGCTACTAAAGTTGCATCACACCACTGACTCCAGTTGTGCTTCTAAAGTTGCATTACACCTCTAACTCCAGTTGTGGTACTAAAGTTGCATTGCACATCTGACTCCAGTTGTGCTACTAAAGTTGCATCACACCTCTGACTCCAGGTCTGCTACTAAAGTTGCATCACACCTCTGACGCCAGTTGTGCTACTAAAGTTGCATACCACCTCTGACTCCAGTTGTGCTACTAAAGTTGCATAACACCTCAGACGCCAGTTGTGCTACTAAAGTTGCATTACACCTCTGACTCCAGTTGTGCTACTAAAGTTGCATAACACCTCAGACGCCAGTTGTGCTACTAAAGTTGCATTACACCTCTGACTCCAGTTGTGCTACTAAAGTTGCATAACACCTCTGACTCCAGTTGTGTTACTGAAACAAAAAGTTGTTGGTAAAGGGCCAGCAGATGTAAGAGACATTATTGTAACTGGTCAGAAGTCAAAGCGTGGCCCCAGGAGCCTGCTTAAATGCACGTAAGACTTATTTATTCATGTGTCTAACCAGCCCCCCCCCCCCACGCCTTCGTTCCGCCCCCCCCCCGTTCCCACCAACACCACACCCCATCCAAGTGTTAAAGACTGATAAATGGAAGAAAGTGAAAATGTAAACGTAGATAACTTCCCTTTAATGTGCCACTGAGTTATCGGGAAATTTGTCCTGGAAATATACGCGCTCCTCTACCATACACCTAAGCAAGTGCTACAAAATTGCTACATCACTGGTACAACACTGCTACACCATGACTACAACACTGCTAGAACACTGCTACACCACTACTGCCACAACACTACTACAACACTACTACAACACCACTACAACACTACTACAACACTACTATACAAACCATTAGATAGAAGAAAACGTTTGTTATACTCATTTTGTATCATTAGCAATGACACACACGATGGACCATTAAATTGTGATACATCTCACTGCAAAATTGGAGGGTGGAGGAGACACCACGAGCACCCTGGGTGGATGGGACATCACAAGCACCCTGGGTGGATGGTACACCACAAGCACCCTGGGTGGATGGTACACCACAAGCACCCTGGGTGGATGGGACACCACAAGCACCCTGGGTGGATGGGACACCACAAGCACCCTGGGTGGATGGTACACCACAAGCACCCTGGGTGAATGGGACATCACAAGCACTCTGGGTGGATGGGACACCACAAGCACCCTGGGTGGATGGGACACCGCAAGACGCGTATTGGACGCGTTAGCATTGGAGGGCAACTGAAATCAAACCCGGAGTGGCAGTCCCTTAGGCGGTATTACATTGACAAAACGAAAACTTGAGCAGCTCCTGCCACGCCCCTGGTGTCACACATGATTGTCCTGTGTATATCTAAATGTGGGGCGAAAGGCGATTTGCAGTCTAGGGAACCAGCTTGTAAATAGAGCAAAATGCCCGGCTTTGTGATTTGATCCCGCGAGGTCCACACCATCATCACATGGTGAAGGCAGGGTGCCAGATGAAAGTTAAATCTATAGAGAGAAATAAAGTGACGCTCGGGGCGCTCGTCCCCTCTGCCAGTTGTAACCCCTCTGCCACTCGCACCCTCCTCTGCCAGTTGTATCCCCTCTGCCACTCGCACCTCCCCCTCTGCCACTTTAACCCCTCTGCCACTCGCACCCTCCCTCTGTCACTCACACCCCCCCTCTGCCACTTGAAACCCCCTCTGCCACTCGCACGCCCCCTTCTACCACTCGCATCCTCCCTCTGTCACTCACACCCCCCCCCTTGCCACTTGAAACCCCTCTGCCACCCGCAAGCCCCCTTCTACCACTCGCATCCTTCCTCTGCCACTCACAAAGCCATCTCTGTCATCCCTTCTTCACCACTGGACTTAACTGGGATGTACTCTTATCAAATAACCCAAGATGTATCAAATAGCCAAAGATGTATCAAATAATCTAAGATATTATATAAAATAACTAAAGGCATATCAAATAACCTAAGACATATCAAATAAGCAAAGATAACATTTTATAAGATAAGCTATAAAATCATTTTATCGGATATTACAAAATGTCATTCTATCAGCAATGTAGAAATGATAAGACATGCCTTTAGTATTGGAGTCAGTTCACATCTTCCTGATACATTTCTCTTGGTGTTACTAGTGTTCAACTGGTGCTCCTCTGAGAAATTACAAACATACTTTTCATGTTTCTAAAGACCAGGGGTCGGGAACCTGTGGCTCTATTGATGGCTGCATCTGGCTCGCAGACAAATGTTCGATTATAAAAAAAAGTCGCATTAATGGTAAGAAATACTCATTATTGATTAGCAACAGCATGACAATGGTGTTAAAAAGAATTCAGAGACATAATTATTGCATTTTTAGTGTTGAAATTACACAAATGCACACATTTACTTGAATTTTTAGTTTTAAACATAATGTATGGCTCTCACAGAATTACTTTTGCAAAATATGTGGTGTCCATGGCTCTGTCAGACAAAAATGTTCCCGACCCCTGACCTAGACGGTCGATTATTAAGTCTGACGACACTGCAATTTTCTCAGTCCATATGTCCCGAAGTTCAAGCAAAATAGCTGTTTAAATATCCGGTCCCTTGCCCTCAAACATCCAGCCCTTCCCAGTAAATTACATAAAATAATATCATATTAAAATTATATTGTTGTGAACATTTGTAAATGTTCTCAGAAAGAAAAAAAGACATATTACCTTCAGCCGCCCCTCCCCAGTGGCGTAGCTAGAGTATTTGGCACCCGGGGACAAGATCCATTTTTGTACGCCCCATTCAACTCTAAAACCCATTATATCCATCAATAAAATACAACCAAAGCCCAATGTGGTGCCCCTAATTAGTACAACGCCCAGGGACATATGCCCCCCTTTGCTACCTTTAGCTACGCCTTGTCCCCCAAACTAATAAAATAATGATGGTAAAATATGTTGTAATGTTCATTTTGTAACATGAAGGAGAAACCCTGTCAAGGGGCCGACACTTTTGCTGGTAGAGAGGGCCCATAATGTCTCTAGGTCACAAGACATGTATTCACTGGAACTTAGTGGTTTGATGGACACCTGAACTTATAGAGAGGGCGTAGAATGTCTCTAGGTCACAAGACATGTATTCACTGGAACTCAGTGCTTTGATGGACACCTGAACTTATAGAGAGGGCGTAGAATGTCTCTCGGTCACAAGACATGTATTCACTGGAACTCAGTGGTTTGATGGACACCTGAACTTATAGAGAGGGCGTAGAATGTCTCTCGGTCACAAGACATGCATTCACTTCCAGTCATCACGCTCGCTTAAAAGCTCAGGCCAGATTTGGATCACAGGTTAGCTGATGAAACGAGCTGCAGTACATCTCTGGCTGATCACGCCCTTAATCCGCAGTCCAATGTGGGTGTGTGGCGGGGTTGGTGTGGGGTAAGGGTGTGGTGAAAGTGTGGTGAAGGTGGGGTGTGGGTGGTTAATGCAAGCAAATTAAGGGAGGTCGAGATTAGACGCGAAAGGGACATAACTCGTTGCTTCAGAGCGAAAAGATGCCAGGTCTAATAGACTCAATAAAATCATTAGTTAACATTTCTTATGTGTCCATGTAATGACGTGGTGTCCATGTAATGACGTGGTGTCCATGTAATGACGTGGTGTCCATGTAATAAATGGATGTGGCTGTCATATGTGGTGTCGTATGTGGTTTCATATGTGGTGTCGTATGTAGTGTCATATGTGGCTTCATATATGGTGTTATATGTGGGTGTCATATTTTGTTTCCTTACATGGGTGTCATATTGTGGTGTCATGTGGTCATATGTGGTTGTCATATGTGGATATCATAATATGTTGTTACTTTGGATATTATTTGTTGGGGTTATATTTAGGTGTCATATATGGTGTCAAATGTGGGTGTTATATGCGGGTGTTACATGTGGATGTCTTATGTGGGTTTCGTGCGATGAGGACAGACATAAACATACAGATTGAAATCGACATAGTCGGCACACGACACAGAAATTTAGCCTCTTCCCCACTTTTATAAACAGAACAATATAGTCTTCAAGATATTGACACCAGGATGACCCACCAATGACATGAGGATGACCCACCCATTGACATCAGTTATGCCCCACCTATCAGTTTTGTCACAAATTACATAGCATCCCCGTAGACGCCCCATAGCACCCCATAGAAGCACCGTATCACCCCCATGGAAGCCACATAGCATCCCTATAGAAGCACCATAGCACCCCCATGGAAGCCAAATAGCACCACCATAGAAGCACCATAGCACCCCCATAGAAGCACCATAGCACCCCCATAGGAGCGTCATAGCACCCCATAGAAGCACCATAGCACCCCAATATAAGCCCCATAGAAGCACCATAGTACCGCCAAAGAAGCACCATAGCACCCCCATAGAAGCCCCATAGCACCCCAATATGAGCCCCATAGAAGCACCATAGTACCGCCAAAGAAGCACATTAGCCCCCCCACAGAAGCCCCATAGCACCCCCATAGAAGCCACATAGCACCCCATAGAAGCCACATAGCACCCACATAGACGAACTATAGCACCCCCATTGGAGCAGCACCATAGCACCCCCATAGCACACCTTAGGTCTGATTTGTTCATCATGTTTTCAATCCCCTGGTCCTCCTGGAATCTTCCGGTCATTTCTTCTGTCATTGTAATCTGGGTCATCCCGTGTTTAGTCACTTTTTGTTACTATTACTGTTATTGATACTGTTACTGTTATTGTTGCTGTTATTGTTTAAGTTATAGTTACTTTTTTATTCCTGTTATTGTTGCTGTTATTATTACTGTTTTTGTTGCTGTTATTTGTACTGTTATTGTTACTGTTATTGTTACTGTTATTGTTGCTGTTATTTTACTGTTATTTTTACTGTTATTGTTACTGTTATTGTTACTGTTATTGTTGTTGTTATTGTTACTGTAGTTGTTACCAGTCCAGCTCTTCCTGTAACTCCTTGAAATCGGACAATTTAAAATAATGTCTACGGCTATTTATAACTCTTTGCCAATAATTGAATTTAAGTTAGAAATGTTTTCGCAGCTAAAGCGACTCAGCGTTGTGAAGATTTCCAAGCGTTTTTTTTCTCCCCTTAAATTGTAACCGTTTCTTGATTTCAGAATACTTTTCCATCCCTTTAAATAAAAAATAAAGCTTTCTGCCCCCAATCCTGACTCTGGGTAGCCCATATTTTTAATGACGTCATTTCACTTAATTTTCCCCATGCTAATGGTACGCCTTTGCCAGAAATAACCGGTGGTCGGGCCAAACTAGGGGAGATAAACCAAACGTTAGATAACACGTGTCCCCTTAAGTCTTAATGTGTGGAACGGGAATGTTGATAGGAAGAGGAAAAGCTGAGAGACTTTTTTTTAGAAGTCTCAAACGATTTGCCCCTCAGATCAATCAGTGTGATTTTTGTCTTGAGTAAATTACGTCACAGTAGAGCGTCGATAGGCCTGGAGGAAGGGGGTGGGCTTATTTCGGATAACAGAACTCTCCCACAGGAAAGTTGCGATAACTTACTTCATCTTCATTTTAAAATGTTAACCGGACATCTTGAAACGCTGTCAAAATTCCTTGTTAGCATTTTTGAGTCATGTACACTTACACCAACACAAATGAAAATGGGTATAAATACTTCGAGACACTAAACACTCACATACACACATATACAGCTACAGGTATATAAAAATAAACACTTCTACTCATAAGCCGGTGCAAAGCCTCATTAATTGTTTGGTCATCAGACTAAAAAATAGACCCAACAAAAAGACTAAATAAACAGACTAAACAAACAGATTAAACAAACAGACTAAAAAAATAGACTAAACAAACGGACTAAACAAACAGACCAACAAAAAGACTAAACAAACAGACCAAACAAACAGACCAAACAAACATACAAAAAAAAACAGACTAAACAAACATACTAAACAAACAGACTAAACAAACAGATTAAATAGTTAGACTAAACCAACAGACTAAACAAACAGACTAAACAAACAGACTAAACAAACAGATTAAATGGTTAGACTAAACCAACAGACTAAACAAACAGACTAAAGAAACAGACTAAACAAACAGAATAAACAAACATACCAAACTAACAGACTAAACAAACAGACCAAACAAACAGACTAAACAAAAAGATTAAACAAACAGACTAAACAAACATACATGTTTCTTTAGTCTGTTTGTTTGGTCTGTTTGATTAGTCTATTTGTTTAGATTGTTTGTTTAGTCCGTTTGTTTATTCTATTTTTAGTCTGTTTGTTTAGTCTGTTTGTTTAGTCTGTTTGTCGGGTTTGTTTTTTTAGTCTGTTTGTTTGGTCTGGGTCTTTTTTTCCTCTTTGTTTAGATTGTTTGTTTAGCCTATTTGTTTAGATTGTTTGTTTAGTCTGTTTGTCTAGATTGTTCGTTTAGTCTATTTGTTTAGATTGTTTGTTTAGTCTGTTTGTCTGTTTGTTTAGTCTGTTTGTTTGGTCTGGTTTTTTTTTCCTCTTTGTTTAGATTGTTTGTTTAGTCTATTTGTTTAGATTGTTTGTTTAGTCTATTTGTTTAGATTGTTTGTTTAGTCTGTTTGCTTAGATTGTTTGTTTAGTGTATTTGTTTAGATTGTTTGTTTAGTCTGTTTGTTTAGTCTGTTTGTTTAGTCTGTTTGTTTTTAATTTATTTATTTGGTCCGTTTGCTTAGTCTGTTTGTTTAGTCTGTTTGTTTAGTCTGTTTGTTTGGTCTGTTTGTTTAGTCAGGAAGTTTAGTCTGTTTGTTTAGTCTGTTTGTTTAGTCTGTTTGTTTAGTCTTTTTGTTTAGTCTGTTTATTTAGTCTGTTTGTTTGATCTGTTTGTTTTTGTCTCTTTGTTTAATCTGTTTGTTTAGTCTGTTTGTTTAGTCTCTTTGTTTAGTCTATTTGTTAGGCCTGTTTGTTTTTGTCTCTTTGTTTAGTCTGTTTGTTTAGTCTGTTTGTTTTGTCTGTTTGTTTGGTCTTTTTTTTGTCTCTTTGTTTAGACTGTTTGTTTAGACTGTTTGTTTAGTCTGTTTGTTTTAGAGACGATAGGTTTGGGATTGAGGTGGGGGGCAACCTAATAAAAAAACAAGAAGTTTAAAAATGTGTTTTTCTTGTCCATATCCAGCAAATAAGTGTAGGGAGACCTTTGATTAAATTTCCGTTCCAGAATAATCCAGTCATCCTTACATCTGCAATAACAATTATGGCTATCTGGAAAACGCTAGCTGAAATCGTTCCTGTTTCTTTCGCCAAGAATTTCAAATAAAAAATTCTTTGTATCTAATACCCCTAAATGAACACAAACATAGACTTTTCTAGCTCTATTTGCAAATACCATATAGTCTTAAACTACACAGTAAAGTGTTACGCCTCCCAGTAAAGTCTTACCCTACACATCACAGCTTTACATTTACACAAAAGAGTCTTACACTACCAAGTAACGACTTACACTACCCAGAAACGTCTTACACAATCCAATGGTGAAGTCTTACACAAGCCAGTGTTCCAGTCGAAAGTTCCTTTCCCAGTAGCGCATCTGCCATGGCGCTCCAGGTTCTGTTGTGTCAGGAATTGATTAATTTTAAAAGATAACATAGCCTTTACACAATTGAGCTTGTATTGCATGTACAGTTGGCAGGTGAATGTCTCTAGATGACAGGTGGCAGATGAATGTCTCTATGTCACAGTTGGCAGATGAATGTCTCTAGGTCACAGGTGGCAATGAATGTCTCTATGTCACAGTTGGCAGATGAATGTCACTAGGTCACAGGTGGCAAATGAATGTCTCTATGTCACAGTTGGCAGATGAATGTCTCTAGGTCACAGGTGGCAATGAATGTCTCTATGTCACAGTTGGCAGATGAATGTCTCTAGGTCACAGGTGGCAAATGAATGTCTCTATGTCACAGTTGGCAGATGAATGTCTCTAGGTCACAGGTGGCAGATGAATGCCTCTAGGTCACAGGTGGCAGATCAATGTCTCTAGGTCACAGGTGCCAAATGAATGTCTCTAGGTCACAGATGGCAGATGAATGTCTCTAGGTGACAGATGGCAGATGAATGTCTCTAGGTCACAGGTGCCAAATGAATGTCTCTAGGTCATAGGTGGCATATGAATTTCTCTAGGTCACAGGTGGCAGATTTTGATTTCAGGGCAACAAAAATGGTTTCGAATCTTGCCTCGAAGTTTTGCTGGGGGGGGGGGGGTTGTCACTGGACCATGGGGTCTCCTCTGTTGGAGTTAATCAACCCCCCATCTTTGAGCACTTTGGGTGCACCATATCCAGTAGTGAGTGCACCATATGGAGTTCTGAGTGAATATGAATTTCTCTAGGTCACAGGTGGCAGATTTTGATTTCAGGGCAACAAAAATGGTTTCGAATCTTGCCTCGAAGTTTTGCTGGGGGGGGGGGGGTTGTCACTGGACCATGAGGTCTCCTCTGTTGGAGTTAATCAACCCCCCATCTTTGAGCACTATGGGTGCACCATATCCAGTAGTGAGTGCACCATATGGAGTTCTGAGTGCACCATATCCAATAGTGAGTGCACCATATGGAGTACTGAGTGCACCATATCCAGTACTGAATGCGCCATTTGGAGTACTGAGTGCACCATATCCAGTAGTGAGTGCATCATATGGAGTACTGAGTGCACCATATCCAGTACTGAGTACACCACCTCCAGTACTGAGTGCACCATATCCAGTAATGAGTGCACCATCTCCAGTACTGAGTGCTCCATATCCAGTACTGAGTGCTCCATATCCAGTACTGAGTGACCATATCCAGTACTGAGTGCACCATATCCAGTACTGTGAGCACTATATCCAGCTCGATTCTCGCTGGCGAAAATTGTGTCGTCTCTGAAACATTTTAAACACTTGGTCTGTTAAGAATGCTGTCATCATCAGAGCTTCTTCCCTCTGAGCCTCGGAATTGCTGGCCTTTGTCACTGCTGCCACTGACAGACGTACATCTGGGTTATTTTGGAAAGTTCCCGTCAAAACGTCTTGGGTGCCCATACGATGGGGGCGCTCATAAGATGGGGCGCGTTCTAAGATGGGGCGCCCATAAGATAGGGGTGCATACTATGGGGGCGCTAATAACGTGGGGGCGCTCATAACATGGGGGCGCTCTTAAGATGGGGGCACTCATAAGATTGGGGCGCTCATAAGATGTGGGCGCCCATACGATGAGGGCGCTCATAAGATGTGGGCCCGATACAATAGTGGCGCTCATAAGATGGGGGCGCTCATAAGATGGGGCGCTCATTAAGATGTGGGCGACCATACTATGGAGGCGCTCATAAGATGTTGGCACCCATACGATGGGGGCGCTCATAAGATGGGGGCGCCCATACGATGGGGCGCTCATAAGATGTGGGCCCGATACAATAGTGGCGCTCATAAGATGGGGGCGCTCATAAGATGGGCACTCATAAGATGGGGGCGCTCATACGATGCTTTCGTAATGTCTTTTTTTCCGCAGACGATTGATAATAAGACATTGGTCAGTCACTCTGGCTTTTATTTACTCACTTCAGCCAAATGTTCTGTGAAGTCCGGTACATGCTTAGCGCTACCTGAGTCACGTCTGCTCGATGGGGAGGGGGGTGGTCTTCCTACCAACACAGGGAGTAAATTTTTGAGTCGCCAAAATTGTCAGCTTTCTGTGACGTTGAATATTCCACACGTGTCTTCGCTATTAGTTCTTTTAAACGGTTGCTCGAATAGGGTACCAATCTTTCTTCCCGTAGGTCCTTTGGTTTGTCTTCCTTGAAGTCAAGACCAGAACCACTTCAATTCTCGTGCACGATATAGATTGAAGTGAACTTGCTGTCTCCCGGGCAGTCAAGACCAGAACCACTTCAATTCTCGTGCACGATATAGATTGAAGTGAACTTGCTGTCTCCCGGGCAGTCAAGACCAGAACAACTTCAAGTCTCGTGCACGACATAGATTGAAGTGAACTTGCTGTCTCCCGGGCAGTCAAAACCAGAACCACTTCAACTCTCGTACACGACATAGATTGAAGTGAACTTGCTGTCTCCCGGGCAGTCAAGACTAGAACCACTTCAACTCTCATACACGACATAGATTGAAATGAACTTGCTGTCTCCCGGGCAGTCAAGACTAGAACCACTTCAACTCTCATACACGACATAGATTGAAATGAACTTGCTGTCTCCCGGGCAGTCAAGACTAGAACCACTTCAACTCTCGTACACGACATAGATTGAAATGAACTTGCTGTCTCCCGGGCAGTCAAGACTAGAACCACTTCAACTCTCGTACACGACATAGATTGAAGTGAACTTGCTGTCTCCCGGGCAGTCAAGACTAGAACCACTTCAACTCTCGTACACGACATAGATTGAAGTGAACTTGCTGTCTCCCGGGCAGTCAAGACTAGAACCACTTCAACTCTCCCACACGACACATAGATTGCAGTGAACTTGCTGTCTCCCGGGCAGTCAAGACCAGAACCACTTCAACTCTCCTACATGACACTTAGATTGAAATGAACTTGCTGTCTCCCGGGCAGTCAAGACCAGAACCACTTCAACTCTCCTACACGACACATAGACTGAAGTGAACTCTTGTTCCTGTTTCGTTCTGAACTGCCAATGCCGCTTCCCGAAAAGTGCCTTAGCCGTGCCTAGTTCTATCTCAAACAGGATTGGGAGCTGACCACCTCAAACCTGGCCGAGTACCAAGAAGGCAATGCTTGGACTGGAGGTCATGTGTCGCAAGACCTTGACATTGGGGCGGCGGTATAGCCAAAAAACATGTTATAGTGAAGGGCTGACCACGCAGCAGCGTTCCTCGGAAAGGGCTCCGTCCTCTTGTGGAGGTTGGGGGGTGGTGTGTCCGGGGCGATTGGGGTTGGTGGACATAAACTGACATGTTGGCATGACGTCGTGTGACCTTTGTCATATGCCGCAGACATGTTGCTGTAGGGTCACAACGGTTTGGGCATAGTGACCCTTGCACAATTGATCTATCACGGTCATCCGCTGGTTGACCTCCTGTCGGCCTCTTGCTTGTCACCGGCGCTAGAGAGGTCTGGCCACACAAGCAAGGAGTGTAAAAAAAAATGGGGGGGGGGTGGGTGGAAGGGGATGCACCGGTGTGTAGAAAGTTATCTGAAATGTTTAAGTCGTAAGAATCTGCAAGCAAATTAACAGAAATTGCTTTGGACTTGTGATTCCTGCGCCCCTATTCCAGAGAGTCATTCGGTTGTGACGGGGCGCCAGATCACTACCCTCAGCCGAGCGCTTCAGCTGCGCTCGAAGTCTGCTAGTCTCTCGCATGATACACTCCCCGACTATGATACACTCCCCGCTAATCATGTCAACTGTAATACCCCCCCCCCCAAATAATCATGTTATCTGTAATACACCCCCCCAATAATCATGTCGACTATGATACACTCCCCAATAATCATGTCCACTGTAATACACCCCCAACCCCACGCCATCAAAGTCCCTCTTTTCTAGCACACCGATCTGTTGATCCACCCTAGGGCCTCCAACTTTTCACCTTTGCGTGACTCGGACATGACTTACCCCCCCCTTCCTGCTCCCCACGTAGCCACGTCCATCTTCTCATCTCTCTTGTGACCACTGTTCTACAATAAACACTCTGTCACGCCACCGTACTGGGAAGACCACTTATTACCGATATCCACACGCAAACCGAGTGTTCGTCAATTAAACTTGACATCTGTCAAGTCAACGGGATTGTGACATCTTCTTGTGGGCGGACATCGAATCTTGACACTGACTCTTGACATTGACTCTCGACATTGACACGTGACATCATAATTTCATTATCTACCTTCAACTAATGTTTGGCACGAAGCTTAATAATTTCCAGCAATAATTTTTTTTTTCAATTTTGGGTTCTCTTCTTGACAAAGTCTGGCAATAAATGCGTACATACCTAGAATTATTTTTCATCATGTGTGGCACCTATTTTTTTTTTATTTCTGCCAGTTTCCTTGGTTTATTTATATTTATATTTTTTCTTTAAGCCAGCTAGTGACCCCCACACAAGATCCTCGTACACGACATAGACTCCATCGACACCATTGACTGGACACTTTCTCTCGGAAAATCATCAACTCGCCAAGATTTGATTGACACTGAATACAAATCGAGAACTTATTTAATGAGATATTTGTTCTTCACTTGTAAGTGCACTCTTCTTAATGAGCCATTGATGATGACGACGGTGATCATGATTGTGATGATAATGATAATAATGAAGATGATGATGATGATAATGATAAGATGATGATGATAAGATGATGATGACTATGATTCTAATGCCGATGGTGATGATGGTGGTGATAATAGTGATAATGATGGGGATGGTAACGGACCAGATACAATGTACGCATACAGTACGATGTATTCATAAATTCAATGTTTTAAAAACAGCTGCATAAGAAATGCTTGGTGCGCCCTTAGACTTAAAGCGTTGAGCAACACTGGACTGAGGTGTAGGCAGGCACTAAGATGTACGGAGGGCTGATCACCGGACTACTGTTCACCGGACGACTGTTCACCGTGAGATTGACTCGCTCATTTCAAAATAAGTTTCCATCTGCAAATGTCTTTCAAACATTTTACTTTCTGTCAGGATGAAACTTGACTAAATGTTGCCGGCGTGACACAGTGGTCAAACTGCTGGGTCACAGAGAGGAACACGCCTGCGTGACACAGTGGTCAAACTGCTGGGTCACAGAGAGGAACACGCCTGCGTGACACAGTGGTCAAACTGCTGGGTCACAGAGAGGAACACGCCTGCGTGACACAGTGGTCCAACAGCTGGGTCACAGAGAGGAACACGGCGAAGTGACACAGTGGTCCAACTGCTGGGTCACAGAGAGGAACACGGCGAAGTGACACAGTGGTCCAACTGCTGGGTCACAGAGAGGAACACGGCGAAGTGACACAGTGGTCCAACTGCTGGGTCACAGAGAGGAACACGGCGAAGTGACACAGTGGTCCAACTGCTGGGTCACAGAGAGGAACACGGCGAAGTGACACAGTGGTCCAACTGCTGGGTCACAGAGAGGAACACGGCGAAGTGACACAGTGGTCCAACTGCTGGGTCACAGAGAGGAACACGGCGAAGTGACACAGTGGTCCAACTGCTGGGTCACAGAGAGGAACACGGCGAAGTGACACAGTGGTCCAACTGCTGGGTCACAGAGAGGAACACGGCGAAGTGACACAGTGGTCCAACTGCTGGGTCACAGAGAGGAACACGGCGAAGTGACACAGTGGTCCAACTGCTGGGTCACAGAGAGGAACACGGCGAAGTGACACAGTGGTCCAACTGCTGNTGGTCCAACTGCTGGGTCATAGAGAGGAACACGCCTGCGTGACACAGTGGTCCAACTGCTGGGTCATAGAGAGGAACACGCCTGCGTGACACAGTGGTCCAACTGCTGGGTCATAGAGAGGAACACGGCAAAGTGACACAGTGGTCCAACTGCTGGGTCACAGAGAGGAACACGGCAAAGTGACACAGTGGTCCAACTGCTGGGTCACAGAGAGGAACACGGCAAAGTGACACAGTGGTCCAACTGCTGGGTCATAGAGAGGAACACGGCAAAGTGACACAGTGGTCCAACTGCTGGGTCACAGAGAGGAACACGGCAAACATAACGTCATCTAGCTAACCATATTTTATGTATGCCTAAAACAGACACGCAAACATTGGCTTGTTACTATTATTAACATATTATTTGGTAATAAGAAAAAAAATATATCGGATCAATTCCAGTTTCAAGCTACTACGATGCACATTCTCTTAGGGTATACACTACATTGTAATATTCGTGGGGGGGGGGTTGGGGGGTGTCCGGGGTGAAGAGGGGTTGGGGGACATCAACTGACAGACCAGCTTGAATGCAAATTGTTTGGACGCCTGCTGATACTATAATTCATTTACGTCCATGTGATCACTGATTATATAATCCATTTACGTCCACGTGACCACAACAATGTATGCCACTCGCCAATCCACACAAACCACATAAACCACAGCAACATATTAATTACACACAGACCTCCGTCAGACCAATCTATCAATTTCGGATTGATTTACTCTCAAGATTTGATCCCGGTGTTGTGGATACAAGGCGCAGTTCAGGCCCGCGTAACCGTTCATCATGTGACGCAAGCACACTTCCGGTGGGCCAGATCGAGGCGCGATTGAAATGGGTCAAATGACAACTGCCGTAGAGTGCTACAACTTTGCACTTTCCACGGAAATATTTTGTTTTGATGTGCCTGCTATTCCGCGACTGACTTTTGTACTCCACGCCTTTAAATTGAGCGCAAAGCGGAAGTGACGTAACAGTTGAAAAGTGCAAAACTGGGTTCATAATATTTATCAGGCGTCCATTAAGAGCCACGCCCTTTCTTGACAACACCACGCCTTCTTCTGTGCTAGGAGGAGGTCCGTGAGAAAACAAAGTTGTTGGTTGGCTAACACCTAAAAGGACACGACAACGAAAGTGAAGGAAAAGGCCCAAATACAATCTCAGAATGTAAACAATTGAAAAGTCCAGACAAGAATACTTGAAACTCACGGCCGAGTTTTTGGAAATGAAGTACACAATCAATTATTCTAAGACATGTCATCGGTAAAATTATTTATCATCAAAAACAAAAGCTTTGATTAAGATGTTTTAAAGATTTATAATGGCTAACCAAAGTCTTGTAATGACCAAACCTGGTCTTGTAATTAGCAACCCAAGTCTTAAAATCACCAACCCGAGTCTTATAATGACCAACCCGAGTCTTATAATGACCAACCCGAGTCTTATAATGACCAACCCGAGTCTTATAATGACCAACCCGAGTCTTGTAATTACCAACCCGAGTCTTATAATGACCAACCCGAGTCTTATAATGACCAACCCGAGTCTTATAATGACCAACCCGAGTCTTATAATGACCAACCCAAGTCTTATAATGACCAACCCGAGTCTTATAATGACCAACCCGAGTCTTGTAATTACCAACCCGAGTCTTATAATGACCAACCCGAGTCTTATAATGACCAACCCGAGTCTTATAATGACCAACCCGAGTCTTATAATGACCAACCCAAGTCTTATAATGACCAACCCGAGTCTTATAATGACCAACCCGAGTCTTGTAATTACCAACCCGAGTCTTATAATGACCAACCCGAGTCTTATAATGACCAACCCGAGTCTTATAATGACCAACCCGAGTCTTATAATGACCAACCCGAGTCTTGTAATTACCAACCCGAGTCTTATAATCACCAACCCGAGTCTTATAATGACCAACTCGAGTCTTATAATGACCAACCCGAGTTTTATAAGGACCAACCCGAGTCTTGTAATTACCAACCCGAGTCTTATAATCACCAACCCGAGTCTTATAATCACCAACCCGAGTCTTATAATCACCAACCCGAGTCTTATAATGACAAACCCGAGTCTTATAATGACCAACCCGAGTCTTATAATGACCAACCCGAGTCTTATAATGACCAACCTGAGTCTTATAATGACCAACCCGAGTCTTATAATGACCAACCCGAGTCTTATAATGACCAACCCGAGTCTTATAATGACCAACCTAACTCTAAAACTTGTTAACCCAAATCTTATACTTGGGGTATGACATTAACACAATGAAAATTGCGACAACTCCTGCGACGTAGAACGCATTTAAGCAAAGTACAACAGACGAGACACACTGTGGACACAGTACAACAGACGAGACACACTGTGGACACAGTACAACAGACGAGACACACTGTGGACACAGTACAACAGATGAGACACACTGTGGACACAGTACAACAGACGAGACACACTGTGGACACAGTACAACAGACGGGACACACTGTGGACACAGTACGACAGACGAGACACACTGTGGACACAGTACAACAGACGAGACACAATGTGGGCACAGTACAACATACGAGACACACTGTGGACACAGTACAACAGACGAGACACACTGTGGACACAGTACCACAGACAAGACACACTGTGGACACATTACAACAAACGAGAACCCCTGTGGACACAGTACAACAGACGAGACAAACTGTGGACACAGTACAACAGACAAGACACACTGTGGACACACTACAACAGACAAGACACACTGTGGACACAGTACAACAGAAAAGACACAGTGTTGACACAGTACACCAGACAAGACACACTGTGGACACAGTACAACAGGCAAGACACACTGTGGACACAGTACAACAAACAAGACAGACTGGGGGCACAGTACAACAGACGAGACACAATGGGCACAGTACATTCTCGGTCTGCTTCCAGTCGTCTTGACTAAGTCTTGCCGTTGGATCAATTAGGCAATGATCAAGGAATCAATGGCTCTTCAACAAAAAAAACAAAAATGGAGTAATTCTGCGAATAGCTTTACAGCAGTCTGAGGAATCTAACTTCAGTTTTTGTAAGGGTATTTAAAAAAACAACACCATATCATTGGGTAAGGGTGTATGGTGCTAGCCTGTATGATTCAAATATGTAGAAAAGTTGCACTTCTGATCTCTCACATATCACCTCTCAATTAGAAACCAAAATTTTGAAAAAGTCGATCAATTTCAAATACCTAGGATCCTTAATAAATGAAAAGAAATGGATAACTAACAGCATTAAAGGGACGAGTATCGGCCTGAAACAGGGCAGACATACTTCAGTAGTCACAGATACTCAAAAGTAAAATCATTACATGGAAAACCAACAAAACTATTTATAAAACACGCACCCTAACAAGAAGGGCAGAAAACTTATTGAACACATTGAAAAGTTATCCGGAAAATATACGGACCAACAAAGAATGAATTTGAATGGAGATTACGAACCAACCAGGAATTTTGTTGTTTACATCAGGATCCCACGATAGGACCAGAAATGAAAAGAGGGCAGGCTACGCTGGGTGGAACACCTAAAAAGAATTTCCAAAAAGAAAAATTAAAAATAAAAAAAATAAAAATTTAAAAAAAATGAGGAGTGACTAGGGGCACCACCAAAACCCCAGAAGAAAAAGACTCAAAGGCAGACCTTGGTGAAATGGATGGATGATGTGGGAAAAGAAGCATCATTTAGTTCTGAGTGGAAGAAACTGGTGAGGCAGGCCAAAGCACTAGATGGGCTGTAGCGCCACAGGGATGAATGGAGGGTCTGAGTGTAAGGAATTGGTTAGCCAGGCCAAAGCCCTAGATGGGCTGTAGCGCCACAGGGATGAATGGAGGGTCTGAGTGTAAGGAATTGGTTAGCCAGGCCAAAGCCCTAGATGGGCTGTAGCGCCACAGGGATGAATGGAGGGTCTGAGTGTAAGGAATTGGTTAGCCAGGCCAAAGCCCTAGATGGGCTGTAGCGCCACAGGGATGAATGGAGGGTCTGAGTGTAAGGAATTGGTTAGCCAGGCCAAAGCCCTAGATGGGCTGTAGCGCCACAGGGATGAATGGAGGGTCTGAGTGTAAGGAATTGGTTAGCCAGGCCAAAGCCCTAGATGGGCTGTAGCGCCACAGGGATGAATGGAGGGTCTGAGTGTAAGGAATTGGTTAGCCAGGCCAAAGCACTAGATGGGCTGTAGCGCCACAGGGATGAATGGAGGGTCTGAGTGTAAGGAATTGGTTAGCCAGGCCAAAGCACTAGATGGGCTGTAGCGCCACAGGGATGAATGGAGGGTCTGAGTGTAAGGAATTGGTTAGCCAGGCCAAAGCACTAGATGGGCTGTAGCGCCACAGGGATGAATGGAGGGTCTGAGTGTAAGGAATTGGTTAGCCAGGCCAAAGCCCTAGACGGGCTGTAGCGCCACAGGGATGGATGATGTAAAGTTGTTGGGTTTGAGAGACAACATCCCCATATGAGTTATGTCATTGTGATATAGCTAAAAATATTATTCCAATAGCTAAAAAATGTACACCAATGGCAACACATGTTATTTCAATGACTAAAAATTGTATTCCAATGGCTAAAAGTTGTTTTCTTATGGCTAATAATGTTATTCCAATGGCTAAAAATGTTATTCCAATGGCTAAAATTTTTATTCCAATGGCTAAAAATAACCAGTTATATCGGTGACGCCATCAACTATTATTTTGTTCCACTGAAAATCTCGCGATCAGATTTTTGTGTGATTTGTGTTGATCCAGCAAAGTGGGCCCTATCAGGAATTAAGTGACACCAACGAACCATGACCAATCCAAATGACAGCAGCGCCCACTACAGTGGCCTAATGACAGTTTTCATGTTAAAAAATACAACATATCGGAATACGGGATTAATAAAAAAAAACAACAACACGAGGCGGGCTTAGGCAAAGAGAAGTTAATGAATGTAATAGAAGATCGTACATTTCATTGGTTTGAGACAACGTAATCGTAATTAATCATCTAACAAGAGGGTTCTCACACAATGCAGACTCGCCCCTGGCTGCCTTTCTCCGTCGTCGTGGCACTGCTATGTCTTGAATTGGTACTCGACATCGCCCTCGCAGATTTATGAGACTGTCAGGATGGGATCGATACGTTTAAAGCTCTTCGATCCAATTGAAAGCTTCATTTAGTGATCACTGCAGGGGGCGTGTTATTGTTCCGCTTCGGTTGTCTCCTCTTGTCTTACGGTCGTGTTGCGCAGGGGAGGCAATTATTTACTGCATGAGCTAGGCAATTAACGGGCAAATCAGACACAACAGTTGCCGCAGTAGGCAGATAGTGTTTTTTTTTTAAGTTCTATTTAGGCAGCTATTTATTGCTTTAACAATCTAAATTAAAGTAAGAGTGTATAACAAGAGTCTGTAATGATATTTGCCGTCATTAGGCAAGAACATTAGGATTAACTTAAGAAAGGATTATTTTTGAATTAGTTAAGAAATGTATTGCTGAAATAGAATGTAACTATGGCCGCATTCCTCGGGAAAGTATAGCTGAATTCAAAAGACATGTTCAGCTCCATTGAGCTCATGTATCCATGTCTTTCCAATCCTTATGGAAATGAAACAATACGGACCGGACATTGGAACATTTTTCAAATAAATTAAAACGGTTGATAGTTCAGCGAACTAGTTGTTAAATTCTTTAAATTTAACCCCTGGTCATTAAGTCAGCGACCTAGTTGCTACATTATTTAACTCTAACCCCTGGTCATTAGGTCAGCGAACTAAATGTTACTTTTTTTTGGTCAATATCCAACCAGAGGCCGACCGAATTTCCATTTTGGCGCCGAAAGTTGCCATTTGATAACTTTCGGCGTAGTTTCGGTTTCGGCCGAAACAGAAAAGTTCATTTTCGGTTTACTTCTTTTATTTCGGTCGAAAATGATCGAGACTTTCGGCTGTCTATTAGAAATCAGACGCTCCCACTGTCTGTCTATCGGCCGGCAATCCAATATTCATTATTGCTGGACGTCTTGCTGTCATCGCATGTTATATGATTCATCCTCTGCGGACACTGGTCACGGCTGCATGATGACCTACATGTCTAATATTTTCAGAAATAAAATTTCACTTAGACTTAGGCAAGTGTGACAAGTCTTGTAGGAAAGATTTTATTATAAGTTTAAGTTTAATTGGTAGTATTTTTATTTTTACTTTTGTTTTTAAGTTTTTCAAAAAATAAATTTAGGAAACTTAGTTTTATTTAATTGGTTTATATCGTGACATTAATTTTTCATTGATCATTGTCATTCTCATCAATGTTGTCACAGGCAAACGTGAACGGTGTTGTGACAAGACATGACAGACAACGGTAACACTTCCATTATGATTTTCTGTTTCAAAATAATTTTTAAATAAAGCTTAAGGACTTCCGACTTTTCAATTCATTCATTTATTGAAATTCATCATTATCTTGCTGATACACATTGGTAGTGACGAAAATAAAATGTTGAGCTGTTGCACACAACAAGTCATGTGATATGGACACACGTGTAAAGAAAGAGAGAATAATAAAACATTTAGTCATATTTCTAAAAATATATTTATTTATTTCAATTTTGTCGAATGACCCATGAAACAGTCTTTATTTTAAATCACAAGTCTACCCACACGTGTGGATGTAGCGCTGCTACCGATCACAAGTCTACCCACACGTGTGGATGTAGCGCTGCTACCAATCACAAGTCTACCCACACGTGTGGATGTAGCGCTGCTACCAATCACAAGTCTACCCACACATGTGTATGTAGCGCTGCTACCAATCACACGTACGGAGTTGGCCTACTGTGTCATCATGCTAAACGTAGCTCAACATTCGTAGACCTAACGATGATTGCCGATAAATGAAACATTCAAGAGTCGACCAAGAAGAAAGCTTGTTTTAAAGAGTTCCTTCAAGACTTATGTCTGGACATTTTAGTGGACCATAACCAAGAAAACATCCACAGGCTAAGCTTTGGATCTAAACCAAATATGGTGTAATTATTTAATAAAAGCAAATGGCATCCAAGGAACTATTGCTCAATTGTGTCATCCCACTTCTAGTCATGTGTGCTGTCTCAGACATTTGAGATGAAAGGAGGGCGACCTCCAGCAAGACATGTTTCCTACTGTTTCAATCTTAGACCCACATTAGAATGACATCTCTAACAATGTTATGCCCAAGTTAGACTGGCATATCTAACAATGTTATGCCCAAGTCAAAGTGACGAATCTAACAATGGTAAACCCAAGTTACAATGACATATCTAACAATGGTCTACCCAAGTTAGAATGACATATCTAACAATGTTATACCTAAGCAGACTGACATATCTACTGATGTAAGACCCATGTTAGACTGATATACCTATTGATGTAAGACCAAGGATAGACTAAACATATCTACTGATGTAAGACCAAGGATAGACTAAACATATCTACTGATGTAAGACCAAGGATAGACTAAACATATCTACTGATGTAAGACCAAGGATAGACTAAACACATCTACTGATGTAAGACCAAGGATAGACTAAACACATCTACTGATGTAATACCAACGTTAGACTGAACACATCTACTGATGTAAGACCAACGTTTGACTAAACACATCTACTGATGTAAGACTAAAGTTAGACTAAACACATCTACTGATGTAAGACCAACGTTTGACTAAACACATCTAATGATGTAAGACTAAAGTTAGACTAAACAACTCTACTGATGTTACATCTCTGTACGTCATACTAATGCCGCCCTCACCTGACTTGTAAGAAGTGTTAATTCAAGTTTAAAATTTGGAGAATGAAAACATATCCTTGCCTACTATAGAAATCCTACTCTAATATTATCAAATCACACCAAGATGGAAATTGGTGATCAATTCTTTGACTGGGTATTTTAAACGCTTTCCAAAATTAAGTGGTGCCTCAGCACTCTCGTGACCTGCTTAAGCTGACATTTTACTTCAGAACTCTCTTGACCTACTTAAGCTGACATTTTACTTCAGCACTCTCTTGACCTACTTAAGCTGACATTTTACTTCAGAACTCTCTTGACCTAAACAAGCTGACATTTTACACTAGCATTCTCTTGACCTACTTAAGCTGAAATTTTACTTCAGAACTCTCTTGACCTAAACAAGCTGACATTTTACACTAGCATTCTCTTGACCTACTTAAGCTGACATTTTATTTCAGAACTCTCTTGACCTAAACAAGCTGACATTTTACACTAGCATTATCTTGACCTACTTAAGCTGACATTTTACTTCAGCACTCTCTTGACATGCTTAAGCTGGTTATTAGACACATTAGACTTACGAGATAAGAGCATTGTCATGTCTACTCAGAGTTGTTCAGTTTTTAGAATAATCCCAGTGCGACATCATTGGTGCCCAACCATATACAGGGCATTATGTAATGACATCATCGGTGCCCAACCATATACAGGGCATTCTGTACTGACAGGATTGATGCCTACCACACACAGGGTATTCTGTAACGACATCATTGGTGCCCAACCATATACAGGGCATTATGTAATGACATCATTGGTGCCCAACCATATACAGGGCATTCTGTAATGACAGGATTGGTGCCTACCACACACAGGGCATTCTGTAACGACATCATTGGTGCCTGCCACACACAGGGCATTCTGTAACGACATCATTGGTGCCCAACCATATACAGTATATTCTATAATGACAGGATTGGTGCCCACCACACACAGGGCATTCTGTAACGACATCAATGGTGCTTATCGTAAAAAGGAAATTCTATAATGACAGCAGTTGTGTCCACCATACACAGGACATTTTATAATGACAGCAATTTTGTCCACCATACACAGGACATTCTATAATGACAGCAATTTTGTCCACCATACACACGACATTCTATAATCACAGCAGTTGACAAATTTTTGGAGAAGTGACAATTTTGGCCTCCTTTTGTTCTCCCACAATATAAACATATGGAAAAAAAATCAGTTAATAAATTTATTAGTTTGACATATATAATAATATTATGTTGTATTGACAAGCATAGCTATATTGTTATATTGACAAGCTAAGCTATAGTGTTATATTGACAACTTAGCAATCCCGTTACATTGAGAAGGTTAGCTAACATTTTATATTGACAAACTTAGCTATAATGTTATATTGACAAACGTAGCTATACTGTTAAATTGACAAATTTAGCTATACTGTTATATTGAAAAGCTTAGTTAGCTATACTGTTACATTGACAAACTTAGCTATACTGTTACATTGACAAACTTAGCTATACTGTTACATTGACAAACTGAGCTATACTTTATATTGACAAACTTAGCTATACTGTTACATTGACAAACTTAGCTATACTGTTACATTGACAAACTTAGCTATACTGTTACATTGACAAACTTAGCTATACTGTTATATTGACGAGCTTAGCTATACTGTTACATTGACAAACTTAGCTATACTGTTATATTGACAAACTTAGCTATACTGTTACATTGACAAACTTAGCTATACTGTTATATTGACGAGCTAAGCTATACTGTTACATTGACAAACTTAGCTATACTGTTACATTGACAAGCTTAGCTATACTGTTATATTGACAAACTTAGCTATACTTTATATTGACAAACTTAGCTATACTGTTACATTGACAAACTTAGCTATACTTTATATTGACAAACTTAGCTATACTGTTATATTGACGAGCTTAGCTATACTTTATATTGACAAACTTATCTATACTTTATATTGACAAACTTAGCTATACTTTATATTGACAAGAATGTGTTGATGGTATACACATAAATTAGATGACACATGCGGAAACATTCACACCACCATCAACATCAAGCATGCCTAGCAACATTCACACCACCATCAACATCAAGCATGCCTAGCAACATTCACACCACCATCAACATCAAGCATGCCTACCAACATTCACACCACCATCAACATCAAGCATGCCTACCAACATTCACACCACCATCAACATCAAGCATGCCTACCAACATTCACACCACCAAGCATGCCTACCAACATTTGATTAGCCAAAACAACAACCGCAGAACTTCTTTGTGTTTCATTTCTTGGCGATGTCAGTTCATCGGGTGTTTAAACACCGCATGTGTTGAGTTTCTTTCCTCTCAGATGAATGTGCTGATGACCTACTTTCCTCGTTATTGCTGTTGCGTGGGACCTACTTTCGTATTCGTTACAATTTTTGATGAACCTACTTTCATCTCCGTATAAGTTGGTGGATGGCCTAATTTCCACTCCTTTTAAGGTTGTTTTTGACCTACTCTCAAATTCGTTGCGTTTGTTGGTGACCTACCGTCTTCTCCGTTGAAGTTTTTGATGACATACATTTCTCTCCGTTGCAGTTGTTGGTGACCTACTTTTCTCGACACCAACCTTCTTATAATGGGGTTAATCACCTGAAAAGCCCAGTAACTTTGGCTTCGCATTTAAACAACACCAAAAACCTGGTCACGAATGTGGGCACAGGAAACAACACTGTGAGAACACTTTGTTCATTAGGAGATACACGCACAATGGACTGGTCACTAACACCCGTTTCCGGTCGACTCCATCAGCTACGTCAGTACGCGGGTACAGCCAATCGCTGCACTGCTTAATCCGATGGTGGGTAGATGTCGACAATGAATCCTGGGATATACACCAGAGTGACAGAGATCAGTTGAACGGGAAATTATTGACAGCAGGAATAAAAGCAAAATTAGTGACAGTAGGAATTTAGTGACAGTAGGAATGGATGAGAAATTAGTGACAGTGGGAATAAATTAGACAATTTTGACAGTGGGAATGAATGAGAAATTATGGACGGTCGGAATGAATGAGAAATTAGTGGCAGTGGGAATGAATGAGACATTATGGACGGTCGGAATGAATGAGAAATTAGTGGCAGTGGGAATGAACGAGACATTTTTGACAGTGGGAATGAATGAGACAATTTTGACAGTGGGAATGAATGAGACATTATGGACGGTCGGAATGAATGAGAAATTAGTGGCAGTGGGAATGAATGAGAAATTAGTGACAGTGGGAATGAATGAGACAATTTTGACAGTGGGAATGAATGAGACATTATGGACGGTCGGAATGAATGAGAAATTAGTGGCAGTGGGAATGAATGAGACATTTTTGACAGTGGGAATGAATGAGACATTTTTGACAGTGGGAATGAATGAGACAATTTTGACAGTGGGAATGAAAAAGAAATTAACGATAGTAGGAATGAACCAGGTCTCTATAGAACTCAGCTCACCGACAATTGGTTAACCCCAGAACAACCGGACACGACGATGCTGAGAGTGAATTCCCTTGTGTTGGTAGTTTAACCGGCGTTATTGAGTCACTGCCCTTGTGTCAACACGTATTGACAGTTAACTCCCTTTCATTTCCACGTTCCGCTTTCCCTTGACGGCTACCAGAGACACCTGCAAGTGTTTCCCCTTTATATCTTGTGGTTATTCCCTCTTGTCCACCAAGTATTTTAGCTTTCAAACAAGGTATCGGAATTCATTTGAATGACACGGGCTTTCATTGAGCGGTTCTCGTTGGGTCTAACCTGGCCTTTGACTGATGCTGGACCAGTGTCCGGTTTGTTGAAGTTAGTCCAATAGAAGTGTTGACGGCACTGACAATTAGTTGTAACTCTGTTGTGTGTATGCTAAGTCTCAGCTGTGTGGGGAACTGGGAGACTTTAGCTGTGTGGGGAACTGAGAGACATTAGCTGTGTGGGGAACTGAGAGACTTTAGCTGTGTGGGGAACTGAGAGACTTTAGCTGTGTGGGGAACTGAGAGACTTTAGCTGTGTGGGGAACTGAGAGACTTTAGCTGTGTGGGGAACTGAGAGACTTTAGCTATGTGGGGAACTGAGAGACATTAGCTGTGTGGGGATCTGAGAGACTTTAGCTGTGTGGGGAATTCAGCTATATTTGAGTAAAATATGACACCCTAACCTCAGATGACACCCTAAACTCTAATGACGCTCTGACCTCTAATGACACCATGACCGTTATAACACTCTCAACTCTAATGACAGTCTGACCTCTAATGATACCTTGACCTCTAATGACACCCTGACCGCTATGACACCCAGACCTTTAATGACAACCTGTCCTCTAATGACACCTGACCTCTAATGACACCGTGACCGCTAGCACACCCTGACCTCTAATGACAACCTGACCTCTAAAGACAATCTGACTTTTAATGACAACCTGATCTCAAATAACAACCTGACCTCTAATGACAACCTGACCTTTATGACAACCTAACCTGTAATAAAGTAAGCACTTATCAAATTATAAACATAAATACAGCCAACTGTATGCATTTGGATCACACAAAAAACTACTTATGATTTTTTCTAACTTAAATTTACACCTAACACCATCCCATATACCTAACATCATCCCTTACCACCTAACATCATCTCTGACACCTATCATCATTACTTACACCTAACACCATCCATGACAACTAACACCTTCCCTGCCACCTAACACCATCTCTAACCCCTATCATCATCCCTGAAACCTAACACCATCCCGGACACCTAACACCATCCCTGACACCTAACACCATCCCTGACACATAACACCATCCCTTCACCTAACACCATCCGTGACACCTAACATCACCCTTACATCTTACACCATCCCTGACACCTAACGCCATCACTTACACCTAACACCATCCCTTACACCTAACACCATCCCTAACACCTAACACCATCCATTAACCTAACAACATCCCTGACACCTAACAACATCCCTTTCACCTAACAACATCCCTGACACCTAACAACATCCCTTTCACCTAACAACATCCCTGACACCTAACAACATCCCTTTCACCTAACAACATCCCTTTTACCTAACAACAACCCTAACACCTAAAAACATCCCTTACACCTTACACCATCCCTGACACCTAACACCATCCCTGAACCTAACACCATCCCTTACACCTTACACCATCCCTGACACTTAACACCATCCCTGAACCTAACACCATCCCTGACACCTAACGCCATCACTTACACCTAACACCATCCCTTACACCTAACACCATCCCTAACACCTAACACCATCCCTTAACCTAACACCATCCCTTAACCTAACACCATCCCTGACACCTAAAAACATCTCTGACACCTAACAACAACCCTGACACCTAACACCATCCCTTACGCATTCATCCTCGAAACATCTGTTAAACAGTCTTCGTCGTCCCCCCCCCCCTCCCCAACCACCACCTCCCTCAAGAGATCTTTGTACGCACATAAGATACAAATTAATATAATTATTTTGAACACAATAAGATTTTGATTAGCTACAAACACACATCAGAGTAGCTACACACACACATCAGAGTAGCTACACACACACATCAGAGTAGCTACACACACACATCAGAGTAGCTACACACACACACATCAGGAGTTGCTACACACACACATCAGAGTAGCGAATCGACGCATCGTTCTTGAATCTTGACCAATATTTTCTGACTGGATCAGACTAAGGTTTGGGCAGACGTGATGTGAACAAGTAAATAACAGACTGCCAGACAGCTAAAACAGTTGTCTTGGTCTCACGTCACACGCCAATAAATGCAGACATTAATATTGCAAGGCTCCCGATGCCACTCGGCGCCGTCGGGATGTCATGGACAGCAGAAATGGATCACCGACATGTGATACGGAGTGAACTTTTGGTCACGTGACAAATTAATTATTTTTTTAATAAAATCATCGGAAATCAAATTTCATTGTTTATTAAAATGTTTAATGACCAAATGTTAAATGACCTAATGTTTAATGACCAAATGTTTAATGACCAATTGTTAAATGACCTAATGTTTAATGAATTAATGTTTAATTACCAAATGTTAAATGACCTAATGTTTAATGACCAAATGTTTAATGACCAAATGTTTAATGACCAAATCTTTAATGCCATAATGTTTAATGACCAAATGTTTAATGAATTATTGTTTAATGACCTAATGTTTAATGACCAAATGTTTAATGACCAAATGTTAAATGACCTAATATTTAATGACCAAATGTTTATTGACCTAATGTTTAATGAATTAATGTTTAATTACCAAATGTTAAATGACCTAATGTTTAATGACCAAATGTTAAATGACCGTTTGTTTAATGACTTAATGTTTAATGACCTAATGTTTAATAAATTAATGTTTAATGACCAAATGTTAAATGACCTAATGTTTAATGATCAAATGTGTATTGACCAAATGTTAAATGACCTAATGTTTATTGACCAAATGTTAAATGACCTAATGTTTAATGATCAAATGTTTAATGACCTAATCTTTAATGAACAAATGTTAAATGCCATACTGTTTAATTACCAAATGTTTAATGACCAAATGTTGAATAACCTAATGTTTAATGACCAAATGTTAAATGACCTAATGATTAATGACCAAATGTTTAATGACCTAATGTTTAATGAATTAATGTATAATGACCAAATGTTAAATGACCTAATGTTTCAAGGCCTAATTTTTAATGACCAAATGTTAAATGACCTAATATTAAATGACTAAATGTTTAATGACCAAATGTTTAATGACCAAATGTTAAATGACCAAATATTTAATGACCAAATGTTTATTGACCAAATATTAAATGACCTAATGTTTAATGACTAAATGTTTATTAAACTAATGTTTAATGAATTAATGTTTAATGACCAAATGTTTAATGACCCAATGTTTTATGATCAAATGTTAAATGACCAAATGTTTAATGACCAAATGTTAAATGACCAAATGTTTAATGACCAAATGTTTAATGACCATATGTTCAACGACCTAATGTTTAATGACTAAATGTTTAATAAACTAATGTTTAATGAATTAATGTTTAATGACCAAATGTTTAATGACCCAATGTTTAATGATCAAATGTTAAATGACCTAATGTTTAATGACCAAATGTTTAATGACCTAATGTTAAATGACCAAATGTTAAATAACCAAATGTTTAATGACCAAATGTTAAATGACCAAATGTTGAATAACCTAATGTTTAATGACCAAATGTTAAATGACCTAATGATTAATGACCAAATGTTTAATGACCTAATGTTTAATGAATTAATGTATAATGACCAAATGTTAAATGACCTAATGTTTAAAGGCCTAATTTTTAATGACCAAATGTTAAATGACCTAATATTAAATGACTAAATGTTTAATGACCAAATGTTTAATGACCTAATCTTTAATGACCAAATGTTAAATGACCTAATGTTTATTGACCAAATGTTAAATGACCTAATGTTTAATGATCAAATGTTTAATGACCTAATCTTTAATGAACAAATGTTAAATGCCATACTGTTTAATTACCAAATGTTTAATGACCAAATGTTGAATAACCTAATGTTTAATGACCAAATGTTAAATGACCTAATGATTAATGACCAAATGTTTAATGACCTAATGTTTAATGAATTAATGTATAATGACCAAATGTTAAATGACCTAATGTTTAAAGGCCTAATTTTTAATGACCAAATGTTAAATGACCTAATATTAAATGACTAAATGTTTAATGACCAAATGTTTAATGACCTAATCTTTAATGACCAAATGTTAAATGACCAAATATTTAATGACCAAATGTTTAATGACCATATGTTCAAAGAACTAATGTTTAATGACTAAATGTTTAATAAACTAATGTTTAATGAATTAATGTTTAATGACCAAATGTTTAATGACCCAATGTTTAATGATCAAATGTTAAATGACCTAATGTTTAATGACCAAATGTTTAATGACCTAATGTTAAATGACCAAATGTTAAATAACCAAATGTTTAATGACCAAATGTTAAATGACCAAATGTTAAATGACCAAATATTTAATGACCAAATGTTTATTGACCAAATATTAAATGACCTAATGTTTAATGACTAAATGTTTATTAAACTAATGTTTAATGAATTAATGTTTAATGACCAAATGTTTAATGACCCAATGTTTTATGATCAAATGTTAAATGACCAAATGTTTAATGACCAAATGTTAAATGATCAAATGTTTAATGACCAAATGTTTAATGACATAATGTTTAATGACCTAATGTTTAATGACCAAATGTTAAATGACCAAAAGTTAAATGACCATATGTTACATGACCAAATGTTTATTGACCAAATGTTAAATGACCAAATGTTAAAATGACCTAATCTTTAATGACCAAATGTTAAATGACCAAATGTTTAATTACCAAATGTTAAATAACCTAATGTTTAATGACCTAATGTTTTATGATCAAATGTTAAATGACCAAATGTTTAATGACCATATGTTACATGACCAAATGTTTAGTGACCAAATTTAAATGACCAAATGTTAAATGACCAAATGTTAAATGACCAAATGTTTAATGAACAAATGTTTAATGACCAAATGTTAAATGACCAAATGTTAAATGACCAAATGTTAAATAACCAAATGTTTAATGACCAAATGTTTAATAAATAATGCTATTATTATAATGTTACTTTCATGTTCCTATAGGTTATGTTCCCTTATGTCATGTTGCCTTATATAACGCTCCTTGGCAAGACGGTTTTGTTCTTTGGTCAGATGGTCATGTTGTTTGGTCAGACGGTTATGTTCTTTGGTCAGATGGTCATGTTGTTTGGTCAGACGGTTATATTCTTTGGTCAGATGGTCATGTTCTTTGGTCAGACGGTTATGTTCTTTGGTCAGATGGTTATGTTGTTTGGTCAGATGGTTATGTTGTTTGGTCAGATGGTTATGTTCTTTGGTCAGATGGTCATGTTCTTTGGTCAGACGGTCATGTTGTTTGGTCAGACGGTTATGTTCTTTGGTCAGACGGTTATGTTCTTTGGTCAGATGGTCATGTTGTTTGGTCAGACGGTTATGTTCTTTGGTCAGATGGTTATGTTCTTTGGTCAGACGGTCATGTTGTTTGGTCAGACGGTTATGTTCTTTGGTCAGACGGTCATGTTCTTTGGTCAGATGGTCATGTTGTTTGGTCAGACGGTCATGTTGTTTGGTCAGACGGTTATGTTCTTTGGTCAGATGGTTATGTTCTTTGGTCAGACGGTTATGTTCTTTGGTCAGATGGTTATGTTCTTTGGTCAGACGGTTATGTTCTTTGGTCAGACGGTTATGTTCTTTGGTCAGACGGTTATGTTCTTTGGTCAGACGGTTATGTTCTTTGGTCAGACGGTTATGTTGTTTGGTCAGACGGTTATGTTCTTTGGTCAGACGGTTATGTTCTTTGGTCAGACGGTCATGTTGTTTGGTCAGACGGTTATGTTCTTTGGTCAGACGGTTATGTTGTTTGGTCAGACGGTTATGTTGTTTGGTCAGACGGTTATGTTCTTTGGTCAGACGGTTATGTTCTTTGGTCAGATGGTTATGTTCTTTGGTCAGACGGTTATGTTCTTTTGTCAGACGGTTATGTTCTTTGGTCAGACGGTTATGTTCTTTGGTCAGACGGTTATGTTCTTTGGTCAGATGGTTATGTTCTTTGGTCAGACGGTCATGTTGTTTGGTCAGACGGTTATGTTCTTTGGTCAGACGGTTATGTTCTTTGGTCAGACGGTTATGTTCTTTGGTCAGACGGTTATGTTCTTTGGTCAGACGGTTATGTTCTTTGGTCAGACGGTTATGTTCTTTGGTCAGACGGTTATGTTCTTTGGTCAGACGGTTATGTTCTTTGGTCAGACGGTTATGTTCTTTGGTCAGACGGTTATGTTCTTTGGTCAGACGGTTATGTTCTTTGGTCAGACGGTTATGTTCTTTGGTCAGACGGTTATGTTCTTTGGTCAGACGGTTATGTTCTTTGGTCAGACGGTTATGTTCTTTGGTCAGACGGTTATGTTCTTTGGTCAGACGGTTATGTTCTTTGGTCAGACGGTTATGTTCTTTGGTCAGACGGTTATGTTCTTTGGTCAGACGGTTATGTTCTTTGGTCAGACGGTTATGTTCTTTGGTCAGACGGTTATGTTCTTTGGTCAGACGGTTATGTTCTTTGGTCAGACGGTTATGTTCTTTGGTCAGACGGTTATGTTCTTTGGTCAGACGGTTATGTTCTTTGGTCAGACGGTTATGTTCTTTGGTCAGACGGTTATGTTCTTTGGTCAGACGGTTATGTTCTTTGGTCAGACGGTTATGTTCTTTGGTCAGACGGTTATGTTCTTTGGTCAGACGGTTATGTTCTTTGGTCAGACGGTTATGTTCTTTGGTCAGACGGTTATGTTCTTTGGTCAGACGGTTATGTTCTTTGGTCAGACGGTTATGTTCTTTGGTCAGACGGTTATGTTCTTTGGTCAGACGGTTATGTTCTTTGGTCAGACGGTTATGTTCTTTGGTCAGACGGTTATGTTCTTTGGTCAGACGGTTATGTTCTTTGGTCAGACGGTTATGTTCTTTGGTCAGACGGTTATGTTCTTTGGTCAGACGGTTATGTTCTTTGGTCAGACGGTTATGTTCTTTGGTCAGACGGTTATGTTCTTTGGTCAGACGGTTATGTTCTTTGGTCAGACGGTTATGTTCTTTGGTCAGACGGTTATGTTCTTTGGTCAGACGGTTATGTTCTTTGGTCAGACGGTTATGTTCTTTGGTCAGACGGTTATGTTGTTTGGTCAGACGGTTATGTTCTTTGGTCAGATGGTTATGTTCTTTGGTCAGATGGTTATGTTCTTAGGTCAGACGGTTATGTTCTTTGGTCAGACGGTTATGTTCTTTGGTCAGACGGTTATGTTCTTTGGTCAGATGGTTATGTTCTTTGGTCAGACGGTCATGTTGTTCTGTCAGACGGTTATGTTCTTTGGTCAGACGGTTATGTTCTTTGGTCAGACGGTTATGTTCTTTGGTCAGACGGTTATGTTCTTTGGTCAGACGGTTATGTTCTTTGGTCAGACGGTTATGTTCTTTGTCAGACGGTTATGTTCTTTGGTCAGACGGTTATGTTCTTTGGTCAGATGATCATGTTGTTTGGTCAGACGGTTATGTTCTTTGGTCAGACGGTTATGTTGTTTGGTCAGATGGTTATGTTCTTTGGTCAGACGGTTATGTTGTTTGGTCAGACGGTTATGTTCTTTGGTCAGACGGTTATGTTGTTTGGTCAGACGGTTATGTTGTTTGGTCAGACGGTTATGTTCTTTGGTCAGACGGTTATGTTCTTTGGTCAGACGGTTATGTTCTTTGGTCAGACGGTTATGTTCTTTGGTCAGACGGTTATGTTCTTTGGTCAGACGGTTATGTTCTTTGGTCAGACGGTTATGTTCTTTGGTCAGACGGTTATGTTCTTTGGTCAGACGGTTATGTTCTTTGGTCAGACGGTTATGTTCTTTGGTCAGACGGTTATGTTCTTTGGTCAGACGGTTATGTTCTTTGGTCAGACGGTTATGTTCTTTGGTCAGACGGTTATGTTCTTTGGTCAGACGGTTATGTTCTTTGGTCAGACGGTTATGTTCTTTGGTCAGACGGTTATGTTCTTTGGTCAGACGGTTATGTTCTTTGGTCAGACGGTTATGTTCTTTGGTCAGACGGTTATGTTCTTTGGTCAGACGGTTATGTTCTTTGGTCAGACGGTTATGTTCTTTGGTCAGACGGTTATGTTCTTTGGTCAGACGGTTATGTTCTTTGGTCAGACGGTTATGTTCTTTGGTCAGACGGTTATGTTCTTTGGTCAGACGGTTATGTTCTTTGGTCAGACGGTTATGTTCTTTGGTCAGACGGTTATGTTCTTTGGTCAGACGGTTATGTTCTTTGGTCAGACGGTTATGTTCTTTGGTCAGACGGTTATGTTCTTTGGTCAGACGGTTATGTTCTTTGGTCAGACGGTTATGTTCTTTGGTCAGACGGTTATGTTCTTTGGTCAGACGGTTATGTTCTTTGGTCAGACGGTTATGTTCTTTGGTCAGACGGTTATGTTCTTTGGTCAGACGGTTATGTTCTTTGGTCAGACGGTTATGTTCTTTGGTCAGACGGTTATGTTCTTTGGTCAGACGGTTATGTTCTTTGGTCAGACGGTTATGTTCTTTGGTCAGACGGTTATGTTCTTTGGTCAGACGGTTATGTTCTTTGGTCAGACGGTTATGTTCTTTGGTCAGACGGTTATGTTCTTTGGTCAGACGGTTATGTTCTTTGGTCAGACGGTTATGTTCTTTGGTCAGACGGTTATGTTCTTTGGTCAGACGGTTATGTTCTTTGGTCAGACGGTTATGTTCTTTGGTCAGACGGTTATGTTCTTTGGTCAGACGGTTATGTTCTTTGGTCAGACGGTTATGTTCTTTGGTCAGACGGTTATGTTCTTTGGTCAGACGGTTATGTTCTTTGGTCAGACGGTTATGTTCTTTGGTCAGACGGTTATGTTCTTTGGTCAGACGGTTATGTTCTTTGGTCAGACGGTTATGTTCTTTGGTCAGACGGTTATGTTCTTTGGTCAGACGGTTATGTTCTTTGGTCAGACGGTTATGTTCTTTGGTCAGACGGTTATGTTCTTTGGTCAGACGGTTATGTTCTTTGGTCAGACGGTTATGTTCTTTGGTCAGACGGTTATGTTCTTTGGTCAGACGGTTATGTTCTTTGGTCAGACGGTTATGTTCTTTGGTCAGACGGTTATGTTCTTTGGTCAGACGGTTATGTTCTTTGGTCAGACGGTTATGTTCTTTGGTCAGACGGTTATGTTCTTTGGTCAGACGGTTATGTTCTTTGGTCAGACGGTTATGTTCTTTGGTCAGACGGTTATGTTCTTTGGTCAGATGGTTATGTTCTTTGGTCAGACGGTTATGTTCTTTGGTCAGATGGGTATGTTCTTAGGTCAGACGGTTATGTTCTTTGGTCAGACGGTTATGTTCTTTTGTCAGATGGGTATGTTCTTTGGTCAGACGGTTATGTTGTTTGGTCAGACGGTCATGTTCTTTGGTCAGACGGTTATGTTCTTTGGTCAGATGGTTATGTTCTTAGGTCAGACGGTTATGTTCTTTGGTCAGATGGTCATGTTCTTTGGTCAGATGGTTATGTTGTTTGGTCAGACGGTTATGTTGTTTGGTCAGACGGTTATGTTCTTTGGTCAGATGGTTATGTTCTTTGGTCAGATGGTTATGTTGTTTGGTCAGACGGTTATGTTGTTTGGTCAGACGGTTATGTTGTTTGGTCAGACGGTTATGTTCTTTGGTCAGATGGTTATGTTCTTTGGTCAGATGGTTATGTTCTTTGGTCAGACGGTTATGTTGTTTGGTCAGACGGTTATGTTCTTTGGTCAGACGGTTATGTTCTTTGGTCAGACGGTTATGTTCTTTGGTCAGACGGTTATGTTCTTTGGTCAGACGGTTATGTTCTTTGGTCAGATGGTTATGTTCTTTGGTCAGACGGTTATGTTCTTTGGTCAGACGGTTATGTTCTTTGGTCAGATGGTTATGTTCTTTGGTCAGACGGTTATGTTGTTTGGTCAGATGGTTATGTTCTTTGGTCAGACGGTTATGTTCTTTGGTCAGACGGTTATGTTCTTTGGTCAGACGGTTATGTTCTTTGGTCAGATGGTTATGTTCTTTGGTCAGACGGTTATGTTGTTTGGTCAGATGGGTATGTTCTTTGGTCAGACGGTTATGTTCTTTGGTCAGACGGTTATGTTCTTTGGTCAGATGGTTATGTTCTTTGGTCAGACGGTTATGTTCTTTGGTCAGATGGGTATGTTCTTAGGTCAGACGGTTATGTTCTTTGGTCAGACGGTTATGTTCTTTGGTCAGATCGGTATGTTCTTTGGTCAGACGGTTATGTTGTTTGGTCAGACGGTCATGTTCTTTGGTCAGACGGTTATGTTCTTTGGTCAGATGGTTATGTTCTTAGGTCAGGCGGTTATGTTCTTTGGTCAGATGGTCATGTTCTTTGGTCAGATGGTTATGTTGTTTGGTCAGACGGTTATGTTGTTTGGTCAGACGGTTATGTTCTTTGGTCAGATGGTTACCTTCTTTGGTCAGATGGTTATGTTGTTTGGTCAGACGGTTATGTTGTTTGGTCAGACGGTTATGTTGTTTGGTCAGACGGTTATGTTCTTTGGTCAGACGGTTATGTTCTTTGGTCAGACGGTTATGTTCTTTGGTCAGACGGTTATGTTCTTTGGTCAGACGGTTATGTTCTTTGGTCAGACGGTTATGTTCTTTGGTCAGACGGTTATGTTGTTTGGTCAGACGGTTATGTTGTTTGGTCAGACGGTTATGTTGTTTGGTCAGACGGTTATGTTGTTTGGTCAGACGGTTATGTTCTTTGGTCAGACGGTTATGTTGTTTGGTCAGACGGTTATGTTGTTTGGTCAGACGGTTATGTTCTTTGGTCAGACGGTTATGTTCTTTGGTCAGACGGTTATGTTCTTTGGTCAGATGGTTATGTTCTTTGGTCAGACGGTTATGTTCTTTGGTCAGACGGTTATGTTCTTTGGTCAGACGGTTATGTTCTGTGGTCAGACGGTTATGTTCTTTGGTCAGACGGTTATGTTCTTTGGTCAGACGGTTATGTTCTTTGGTCAGACGGTTATGTTCTTTGGTCAGACGGTTATGTTCTTTGGTCGAACCGCTATTTGAAACTATACTTTATGAAGGGAGATTTTCAATAAGGTAAGGTTTCTCTAAGTGTATGTGTGCCAAGCGTAAATGAATGATATTTGTTCAAAATGAGAAGCATATTCAAACCATGGTTTCTTTAAAATATCATTTTTGACATAAGAATGTACCATCCAGATGTTCACAATCTCATTGGTTTAATTATATAAATGGTGTGAGTTTTCATAATTTCATATAACACAAATGAGATTATGAACACTCAGGCCGTTGACAGAGTTAAACCATGTGTGTTACACCAACAGTGTAGAAACGTACTTCTCATCTGCTCATTTCTTTACCCAACTATTTATGAAAACATATTCCTGCAAGTGCGGCCTGAAGGTCATGTCGGCGTCATTTAATTGCTTAGCTCAACTTTGAGCACTTTAGCAATTTGACGCCACTGTGTTGTTGGTGTTTTTAAATTAATTTTATAACAAACATTTGATCCAAGGAGGGGGAGGGTGGTTGTGAGTCAACCAATCTAAGTGCTCCATCAGATGGAGAGGAGATCAAGGGGTCAGTTAGAAGCAGACATCTTTAATGTGAAAACAGAGTTATGAACAGGGGGTGAGATGGAGGCATCGGCAGCGAACAGTAGACAAGCATACTGCCAAGTCAAGACATGTCTGACTACATAGTACAAAAACATATTTCAAAGTCAAAGTCATACTGCCAAGTCAAAGTCATACTGCCAAGTCAAAGTCAAGACATGTCGTACTATACAAACTATGCACTCGTTTATGCTTGTCCTTTTTAATACATGAATAACACCACACAAGGAAGACAGCACCACTCATGGCATCCTGCACCACACAAGGAAGACAGCACCACCCATGGCATCCTGAACCACACAAGGAAGACATCACCACTCATGGAATCCTGCACCACACAAAGAAGACAGCACCACCCATGGGATCCTGCACAACACAAGGAAGACAGCACCACCCATGGCATGCTGCACCAAACAAGGAAGACAGCACCACTCATGGCATCCTGCACCACACAAGGAAGACAGCATCACTTATGGCAGTCAACATAACTTAAGGCTAACAACACAACTTATGGCAGAAAGCAACACTCAAGACAGACAACACCACTCAAGATAGACAACACCACTCAAGACAGACAACACCACTAAAGTAAGCCAACACCACTAAATACAGACAACACAATCAAAGGCAGAAACACTAATGGTAGACAGCATTACTAAATAGAAAGCACCATCAAAGGCAGACATCACTAATGGCTGATAGCATCACTAAAAGGCAGACAACACTAAATGCAGACAGCATCACTAAAGGCAGAAAACACTATCAAAGGCAAACAACATTAAAGGCAGACATCACTAAAGGCTGACAACACCATCAAAGACAGACATCACTAAAGGCAAACAGCATCCTTAAAGTCAGACAACACCATCAAAGACAGACATCACTAAAGGCAAACAGCATCCTTAAAGGCAGAAATCACCATCAAAGACAGACATCACTAAAGGCAAACAGCATCCTTAAAGGCAGACAACACCATCAAAGACAGACATCACTAAAGGCAAACAACATCCTTAAAGGCAGACAACACCATCAAAGACAGATATCACTAAAGGCAAACAGCATCCTTAAAGTCAGACAACACCATCAAAGACAGACATCACTAAAGGTAAACAGCATCCTTTAAGTCAGACAACACCATCAAAGACAGACATCACTAAAGTTAAATAGCATCCTTAAAGGCAGACAACACCATCAAAGACAGACATCACTAAAGGCAATTAGCATCCTTAAAGGCAGACAACACCATCAAAGACAGACATCACTAAAGGCAAACAGCATCCTTAAAGGCAGACAACACCATCAAAGACAGACATCACTAAAGGCAAATAGCATCCTTAAAGTCAGACAACACCATCAAAGACAGACATCACTAAAGGCAAATAGCATCCTTAAAGTCAGACAAAACCATCAAAGACAGACATCGCTAAAGGCAAATAGCATCCTTAAATTCAGACAACACCATCAAAGACAGACATCACTAAAGGCAAACAGCATCCTTAAAGGCAGACAACACCATCAAAGACAGACATCACTAAAGGCAAACAGCATCCTTAAAGGCAGACAACACCATCAAAGACAGACATCACTAAAGGCAAATAGCATCCTTAAAGTCAGACAACACCATCAAAGACAGACATCACTAAAGGCAAACAGCATCCTTAAAGGCAGACAACACCATCAAAGGCAAACAACATTAAAGGCAGATAGCACCAAAGGCAGACAACTCCACTCAAGCCTACTGAGATTCAAAGTGTTCAAATAAACGTCTGATTTTTATAAGAAAACGTCCACTTAATAACAATATTTTGGAGTTGAGCCAATAAACAGTAGTAGGAACAATGTAGTTCCAAAATATAGATTTAAAACTGTTCCAAAATATAGAGTTAAAACTGTTGTTACAATTGGTGTTTAATTTAGCACTCATTTAATCACAAGATGCGTTGATCATACAATTTTGTTGCGTTTATTTTCTATTTTTTAATTGATTCCGGGGGGAAAGGAATGAAAAAAAAAACAACGGATCTGTTTGGATGTGAATCAAAGATTCTAAAAGCCAACGCATTCTTAGCACCTCGCACTCTAAAAATTAAACCATTTCAAAAGACGCATGTTTAGCGCCAATTACAGTCAAATCGACAAACGCCGGTTAAATGCATCGCCTGGTGACGTTCGTTGTTGGCCAGCCGAAATTCCTTTCTGCTCCAAGAGTTGCACCAGGTCGTAAAGACGGCGTTGATGTTGTTCGTTTACCCAATCGTCGGCCGCCATAAATTCTCTGACGGACCCCAACCCGGGCACGAACACCTTCCAGTGTTATTGGGGGTATTTCCTGCCGCGAGGGTTGTCATGGTGACGAGGCTTAACTTAAAGGGTAAGGTAAATAGCTGCTTGGAGTCGCTAGCTAAAAAAATGTTAAAAATTGTCCATTTTGCTAGTTAACTGTCCCAGTGTCTTAACATTTTAACGAGATGTTGAGATGTTTTTATGGCATTGTTTTGAGCGGGTTGTCAGTCCGAGTTAAATCACAGATGTTGAACCTTGGGAGGGAAAGCAGCCTAGCACTGAAAAAGCGTTCGTCTTCACGCGCCAAGCTGACACTATCTTTCTATTTGAAAAATGATCCTGCTGGTTAGTTCTGTTCAAATCTTCCTGGTAAGTTCACTCTGTTTGGAAGATTTCAAATCACCGAAATACAACTTTGCTAAGCTAAATGCCATTTGATTTCTTGCACTCGTCGTTGATTGGCTGAGATGGGGCTGGTCAGCTGATTGTAAAAAAAATTGTTACATTACACTTATTCTGCTACTATTGTTACTTTACACTTATTCTGCTACTATTGTTACATTACACTTATTCTGCTACTATTGTTACATTACACTTATTCTGCTACTATTGTTACATTACACTAATTCTGCTACTATTGTTACATTACACTTATTCTGCTACTATTGTTACATTACACTTATTCTGCTACTATTGTTACATTACACTTATTCTGCTACTATTGTTACTTTACACTTATTCTGCTACTATTGTTACATTACACTTACTCTGCTACTATTGTTACTTTACACTTACTCTGCTACTATTGTTACTTTACACTTATTCTGCTACTATTGTTACATTACACTTATTCTGCTACTATTGTTACATTACACTTATTCTGCTACTATTGTTACTTTACACTTATTCTGCTACTATTATTACATTACACTTTCTCGGCTACTATTGTTACATTAAACTTACTCTGCTACTATTGTTACATTACACTTACTTTGCTACTATTATTACATTACACTTTCTCTGCTACTATTGTTACATTACACTTACTCTGCTACCATTGTTACGTAACATTTATTCTGCTACTATTATTACGTAGCACTTTTAGGCTACTATTGTTACAGAAGACGTATTCTACTTCTATTGTTACAGAACACTTACTCTGCTACTCTGTCACTGAATTGATGGTGGTGTATGGATAGAGGGCTAGTCGATGTCATCTCTGTCGGGTTAGGGTTAGAGTTGGAGTAAGGGTTTGGGTTAGAGTTGGAGTAAGGGTTAGGGTTAGAGTTGGAGTAAGGGTTTGGGTTAGTTTTAGGGTTAGAGGAAGGCTTGAGGTAGTGTTACAGTTAGAGTCTTGTTTAGGATTAGATTTAGGGTCAGTTATAGATTTAGGGTCAGGGTAGAGTTAGGGTTCGGTTTAGAGAAAGAGATTGGGTTAGAATTAGGGTTAGGTTTACTACAGCAGTTTGGAGTTTGTGTTAGAGTTAGGGTTGAGTTAGGGTTAGGGTTAGGGTTGAGTTAGGGTCCAGTAAGGCAGGCGTTAGGCAGAAGTTAGTTTGTAACAATCTTTGGTAATAGGTGAGGAGGGGTCAAGACTTTTGATTGGCCAGATGTTGACGCAACTTCCCATTGATGTGTTACAATGACACCTGTGTTGATCTGACGTCACAAGCTGGTCTCTGGAGCCGGCCACTCGTCATCCCTTTGGTGGTCAGCGCACTGGTCATTAAAGATTAAAGTCAACACAATTAAAAAGAAAGTTTCATGACTTAAATGCTTGATGCCCCAGTCATCAGTCAATGTGCTGGATACCCCAGTCATCAGTCAATGTGCTGGATGCCCCAGTCATCAGTCAATGTGCTGGATGTCCCAGTCATCAGTCAATGTGCTGGATGCCCCAGTCATCAGTCAATGTGCTGGATGCCCCAGTCATCAGTCAATGTGCTGGATGCCCCAGTCATCGGTCAATGAACAGGTCATCATAAACGTGCTGAGAAGGGGAGAGGAGGGGGGGAAGTGCATGGAAGGGGAATATAAAGGTAAAGAAATTCCTGTGTTTGTTATTTCGTTAAAATGTCAGTCAGTCATAGCGTTCAGATATTGGTCAATTCTTTAAGATATTGGTCAATTCATTACGTAGGTTGTAGCAGGTTGATGCACACAGCACTATGTAGGTTGTAACAGGTTGATGTCAATTAAGTACTGGCCTCTGAACCTGATTACAACTTTTTCTACTTTTTTTTACTGCAAACGAGGCTCGGAATGGGAAAGATTAAAATATACTTGGATCCCGCATTATGACATCAAGCAAGCTGGCCATGCTATCTGTCTACACCACATGTGTCAAACTCAAGGCCCGCGGGGCACATCCGGCCCGCTATTCAATTATATCAGGCCCGCAAGGTCTTGGCATACAGTAGTTATATCCAAGTCAACGCTATGATGTTTCCCAGTGCACACTTTGCTGAAAAACGTATAGCTTACTTCGCAGGGCGCTTTAGTGACTTTGAAGCACAGAAATGTAATTTCGAGCTGTTTCGAAACCCATTTGTCATAGACGTGGAAACTGCACATGTAAATTTGCAGCTGGAGCTAACATAGCTGCAGTGTAATGGGACACTAAATGCAAAGTACGACACAGTTGGGCCTGCACAGTTCACTTGTAACATTCCTGAAGAGATGTCCCAGCTTCGTCTACATGCGTCTCGAACCTTGAGCATGTCGGCTAGCATATGTATGTGTGAGAGGCTGTTTTCTGTAATGAAGATTAACAATACATCACACAGGAGTCGTCTCACTGGTGAACACTTGCAGTCCATCATGAGAATCTCAATGAGACAGAACGTTACTTCCAACATAAACGAACTTACTTGTTTTTGTAGCCAAGAAAATGTGCCAAACATCAAGCTCTGACAATTTGGTATAAGAACGAAAATGGGTTTGCCAATGATTTTTAATTATTAAAAAATTTTGTTTTCATTTCTATAAATTTTTTTTAAAAACTATTAATTTTCCGCTGATTGAATTTTTATCCTGTTTGGTCCGCAACCTTACATGTGATTAGAGTTGTGGCCCGCCGAGCGATTGAGTGTGACACCACTGGTCTTTACAAACATAAACTTCTGCCTGCACTAACCCCACCCACTTCCTACACAAAACCCCACCCACTGCCTACACAAAACCCCACCCACTGCCTACACAAAACCCCACCCACTTCCTACACAAAACCCCACCCACTGCCTACACAAAACCCCACCCACTACCTACACAAAACCCCACCCACT
>CAXITT010000490.1:237803-259634 GCA_964033795.1 Lymnaea stagnalis
CCTATACAAGCCCCCGCCCACTGCCTATACAAGACCCCACCCACTGCCTATACAAAACCCCACCCACTGCCTATACAAAACCCCACCCACTGCCTATACAAAACCCCACCCACTGCCTATACAAAACCCCACCCACTACCTACACAAAACCCCACCCACTGCCTATACAAAACCTTACCCACTGCCTACACAAAACCCCACCTACTTCCTATACAAAACCCCACCCATCGCCTAAACAAGGCCCCACCCACTGCCTACACAAAACCCCACCCACTGCCTATACAAAACCCCACCTACTGCCTACACAAAACCCCACCCACTTCCTACACAAAACCCCACCAACTACCTACACAAAACCCCACCCACTACCTACACAAAACCCCACCAACTACCTACACAAAACCCCACCCACTGCCTACACAAAACCCCACCCACTTCCTACACAAAACCCCACCCACTACCTAGACAAAGCCCTCCCCAACACCACCTTGATTATTCATTACCTATAACGTGACAAACAGTCATTCCTTCCAAAGAATCCAATGAGTGCTTGCTTTTACACTAACCTCCGGTACACTCCCCCCCCCACACCACCTACCCCACCCACCCCACCCGACCCCGGCCCGCCCTGGACACTAACACGTCATTTGGTCACCAGCGTGACAACGTTCCCTGACTATCGACAAAGACTCGAGCGATGCTTTTATCCCGGTTCCCAACGACTACCTCGCCACCGGAACTTGAAGAAATAAACAACTCTTCGGACGAGATCTTAATCCTTGAGTTCTTTTCGGTCTCGTTGGAGTCATGTAGATCTTTGGTATTAACCTGATCATGTCAGTTCAATGGTATCGTTTAATGATAGTATCGATCTGATCATGTCAGTTCAATGGTATCGTTTAATGATAGTATCGATCTGATCATGCCATTTCAATTGTATCGTTTAATGATAGTATCGATCTGAACATGCCAGTTAAATGGTATCGTTTTATGATAGTATCGATCTCATCATGTCAGTTCAGTTGTATCGTTTAATGATAGAATCGATTTGATCATGCCAGTTGAATGGTATCGTTTAATTATAGTATAGATCTAATCATGTCAGTTGTATCGTAAAGTTTAATGATTTATCGATCTGATCATGTCAGTTGAATTGTGTCGTTTAATGATACTATCGACCTGATAATGCCAGTTAAGTGGTATCGTTTTATGATAGTATCAATCTGATTATGTCAGTTGAATGATATCGTTTAATTATAGTATCGATCTAATCATGTCAGTTGTATCGTAACGTTTAATGATTTATCGATCTGATCATGTCAGTTGAATTGTGTCGTTTAATGATACTATCGACCTGATAATGCCAGTTAAGTGGTATCGTTTTATGATAGTATCAATCTGATTATGTCAGTTGAATGATATCGTTTAATTATAGTATCGATCTAATCATGTCAGTTGAATCGTAAAGTTTAATGATTTATCGATCTGATCATGTCAGTTGAATTATATCATTTAATTATAGCATCGATCTAATCACATCAGTTGAATGGTATCGCTTAATGATAGTGTCCATCTGATCACGCCAGTTGAATGGCATCGCTTAATGGTGGTATCGATCCTGTTTTAACCGTTAAATGGTGTCTTTGAAAGACGCTATTGCACTAGAAGAGTGAGTTGTCCCATTACAAACATTATGAGTTGTCTTGTATGGAGCTGTGTATCTCCCTCATAGATCATATGAAGCCATTAATGTATGGACGTTATACTCTGATATTTACAGCGGTGTAGCCAGATTTTGACATAATTTTCTTTAGGGCGTCAACAAAATTTTAAAGAAAAGCCATTTTGTTAAACTACGCCTCGCCCCGTGTGCCAGTAGGTGAGCTGACCTTATGGGAATGACCCGCTCCTCGCCCCGTGTGCCAGTAGGTGAGCTGACCTTATGGGAATGACCCGCTCCTCGCCCCGTGTGCCAGTAGGTGAGCTGACCTTATGGGAATGACCCGCTCCCCCCACCCCCCACCACCACCTTACATCTTTTCTGTCTCTGCTAATTACCTACATCATCCATCTTGTGAAGCTGAAATTGGATGCATATGATAGACAATCTACATCTTTAGAAAGTTCCAGTGTGTTCCAACCGTTGAAAAAGTTTTATAAACACGTTTATTGACAAGTTTATTGGCAAGTGTATTCACAAGTTTATTCACAAGTTTATTGCACAAGTCTAGCCTCTAGCTGTTCACAGACCTGTTTACCCCAACGTTTTCGTCGAAGTAGCTGCATGTTAAAGCCTAAGACTACGACACTACGACAAGCCTTAAGAAAACTACGGTTTCCGGTTGGAGGTAGGAAAAGGAAAAGGGGGTGGGGGGGGGGGCGTCGTTTGTTTGGTTTTCAAAAAATCAATAATTTGGGGGTTTCCATTCAAATGTGAGCGCATTTTGTGTGTTTACACCGTAAGCAATCAAAGAGTAACAGTGATTGTCCTTTGCGGTCTGCTTCTTAATAAACACAACAGAATAGTTTTCTTCTAGAGGATACAACTAGTATTTGGATTGCAAACCAGNCCGTTGAAAAAGTTTTATAAACACGTTTATTGACAAGTTTATTGGCAAGTGTATTCACAAGTTTATTCACAAGTTTATTGCACAAGTCTAGCCTCTAGCTGTTCACAGACCTGTTTACCCCAACGTTTTCGTCGAAGTAGCTGCATGTTAAAGCCTAAGACTACGACACTACGACAAGCCTTAAGAAAACTACGGTTTCCGGTTGGAGGTAGGAAAAGGAAAAGGGGGTGGGGGGGGGGCGTCGTTTGTTTGGTTTTCAAAAAATCAATAATTTGGGGGTTTCCATTCAAATGTGAGCGCATTTTGTGTGTTTACACCGTAAGCAATCAAAGAGTAACAGTGATTGTCCTTTGCGGTCTGCTTCTTAATAAACACAACAGAATAGTTTTCTTCTAGAGGATACAACTAGTATTTGGATTGCAAACCAGCCCCTGACCCACTCCTTTCCTCCCCCACCCCCCACCCCCCGCGCGGATCATTGACCAAACTACTCTTTTGGTTTTGAAACTACGTTGTTGTTTTTTTAAAAGCTGCAACGACTCTGACATTAACCCAAGTGTAAGCAGGTCTGTGTTCATCATTGACGTCAGAGTTTGTACCATATCATCATTGACTTGATTAGAGTTTGTACTGTGTTCATCAATGACGTCAGAGTTTGTACTGTGTTCATCATTGACGTGAGAGTTTGTACTGTGTTCATCATTGAAGTCAGAGTTTGTACTGTGTTCATCATTGACGTGAGAGTTTGTACTGTGTTCATCATTGACGTGAGAGTTTGTACTGTGTTCATCATTGACGTGAGAGTTTGTACTGTGTTCATCAATGACGTCAGAGTTTGTACTGTGTTCATCATTGACGTGAGAGTTTGTACTGTGTTCATCATTGACGTGAGAGTTTGTACTGTGTTCATCATTGACGTGAGAGTTTGTACTGTGTTCATCATTGACGTCAGAGTTTGTACTGTGTTCATCATTGACGTCAGAGTTTGTACTGTGTTCATCATTGACGTCAGAGTTTGTACTGTGTTCATCATTGACGTCAGAGTTTCATGACACAAGTAGTAACTAGTCAGAGTTTGTACTGTGTTCATCATTGACGTGAGAGTTTGTACTGTGTTCATCATTGACGTGAGAGTTTGTACTGTGTTCATCATTGACGTGAGAGTTTGTACTGTGTTCAGCTAACTGTACCAGTGCTTATTGCGATGCCCTTATTTCTTATGTTAGTCAAGAATTTTAAGGGGAGTCAACTGCATATTCTGAAAGTGCATGGCTGTCCCACAGTTTGCTGTATCGGGCTGACGCTTCGTGACGTCATGTGTGCTAGTCACGTGTTCAAGACCCCATTTCAAAGGGAGGCAGAGACGTTGTGTCACATACACGCTGCTTGAAATGTTGTCTCCCCCTAGCGTTACTTCCAGACAGACATACAAAGTCGATTATTGTTTTGAGGTTACGACTTAGAAAAAAAGAGAGACCACTTTCCTGTCATGAAATCTGCAAACCTCTGAACCTGGACTTCAAACAGCTGTTCGTCAGGTTTTAATGACTTTGATGCGTCAGGTTATTTCAACTACTTTCTGTTGCCGTCTGCTACATTTTTTATAACGTCTGCTACTTTTTATTGTTTAATACATTTTATGGTATCTCGGCGTTCCATTTTTTTTCCTTTCTTTTTTTGTTGTGTCTGATGCAATTCCTGTGTCTGCTAGTCATGGTATCGATCCTCTGGTATTGGCTAAGAGTTAATAACCAAGTATCGCGTCGACCGATTCAAATTCCTTCTGTCCAGCTCCGAAGCTCTAACTCCCAGTAACTCAATGGCGATATCGAATGGATCAAACCGATAAGCTCATTAGGTGCACGTGTCCCGATGAACTCCATGGACCGGTCAGTGCACGTGTCCCAAGGAACTCCATGGACTGGTCAGTGCACGTGTCCCAAGGAACTCCATGGACCGGTCAGTGCACGTGTCCCAAGGAACTCCATGGACTGGTCAGTGCACGTGTCCCAAGGAACTCCATGGACTGGTCAGTGCACGTGTCCCAAGGAACTCCATGGACTGGTCAGTGCACGTGTCCCAAGGAACTCTATGGACTGGTCAGTGCACGTGTCCCAAGGAACTCCATGGACTGGTCAGTGCACGTGTCCCAAGGAACTCCATGGACTGGTCAGTGCACGTGTCCCGAGGAACTCCATGGACTGGTCAGTGCACGTGTCCCGAGGAACTCCATGGACTGGTCAGTGCACTGTTCAGATGATCTCCATGCACTGTTCAATGCACTGTTCGGATGAACTCCATGGACTGGTCAGTGCACATGTCCCGATGAACTCCATGCACTGGTCAGTGCACTGTTCAGATGATCTCCATGCACTGTTCAATGCACTGTTCAGATGAACTCCATGGACTGGTCAGTGCACATGTCCCGATGAACTCCATGCACTGGTCAGTGCACTGTTCAGATGAACTTCATGCACTGGTCAGTGCTCGTGTCCCGATGAACTCCATGGACTGGTCAGTGCACTGTTCAGATGAACTCCATGGACTGGTCAGTGCACGTGTCCCGATGAACTCCATGCACTGGTCAGCGAACTATTCAGATGAACTCCATGCACTGGTCTGTGCACATGTCTGGATGAACTCCGTGCACGGGTCTATTCTTAACTAGTTTTCTGCCGTAGACGGTATCAAAAGAAAGTCGAAGAATAAAGCAGACAGAACTAGCCAGTGAAGACCCCAGTAATTGGATCGTAAAATGGCAAGGTAGTGTCTCAGACAATTTCCGGCTCTCGTAGTTTCAAGTGTAACTAAACCAAGTTACGATGACAGATTATGTTGATTGTGACAGAATGAATGGGTGATAGCAGGATGCGGATTGTGACAGAATGAAAGCGTGATAGTAGAATGTTTGTTGTGACAGGATAAATGTGTGATATTAGGATGATGGTTGTGACAGAACGAACGCGTGATATTAGGATGTTGGATGTGACGGACGTAATGTCCGATAGTAGGATGTTGGTTGGAAGAGATGAACGGGCGATAGTAGGATGTTGTATGTGACGAAAGGAATGTCTGATGGTGTGATGTTGGTTGTGACAGCATGAATGCGTGATGGTAGGATGTTGGTTGAGACAGAATAAATCTGTAATAGTAGGATGTTGTTGATGACATACTGAATGCGTGATAGTAGGATATTTGTTGTAACACACTGAATGTATGATAATTTGATTTGTTAATTGTGACAATTTGAATGGGTGATATTGTGATGTGTTAATTGTGACAAATTGAATGGGTGATATTTTTTATTGTTTGTTGTGACATATTGAATGGGTGATATTGTGATTTGTTTATTGTGACAGATTGAATGGGTGATATTGTGATTTGTTTATTGTGACAGATTGATGGCTTGTGAATGTGTGACAGACTGAATAGATTGTAATTAGATAAATATTAAATTGATGGCCTGGAGACTTGATAATAACGATAACACAGAACAAAATTGATGATTCATTTTCTTTCAACGTATATCGTGTGAAGGTATCAACAATTATTGTGCGAATGCATAAACAATTATTGTGTCCATGTATCAACAATTATTGTGTCAATGTATCAACAATTATTGTGTCAATGTATCAACGATTATTGAGTAAAATTATCAACAATTATTGTGTGAATGTATCAACAATTATTGTTTGAATGTATCAACACATTTGTGGGTCCTGGGAAAAGGGGGTGTATTCAATATTCGTAACGGGGAGGGGGGGGCAAATTTAGTCTTCACGAGAGGTAAGGTGTCTAGAGCAGTGCTTACCAATGTGTGGTACGGGTACCCCTCTGGGTACGAGAAGAGTTTGGTGGGGGTACGCGATGTAAAGGAAAAATTTAAAAAAAATAATTGCATATACCTTAATAACAGTTAAAGAAAAATTGTAACGAGGGGTAATCAGTGTTAGGAACATCATAGACAGGGGTACTCAGATGTCGAAAGTTCGGGAAACACTGGTCTAAAGGAATGGAATGTTAGAGCGAGACAAGACATGATAAAATCAGATATAGGATAAGATTATCAGAATAACACTTTGGAGTAATCCAAATAAATGGATTTTTTATGACCATGTACAAATTCATTTTCAGCCAAAAACTAAATATATATTTTTGTTGGCCATTACATAACATATTTTCCACCATTATGCCATTATCCTGACCACCATTATGTTGACCACCATTATGTTGACCACCATTATGTTGACCACCCTTATGCTGACCACCATTATGCTGACCACCATTATGCTGAGCGCCATTGAGTTGACCACCATTGTGTTGACCACCATTATGTTGACCACCATTATGTTGACCACCATTATGCTGAACGCCATTATGCTGAACGCCATTATGCTGAACGCCATTATGCTAACCACCATTGTGTTGACCACCATTGTGTTAACCACCATTATGTTGACCGCCATCATGTGTCTGCCATTATGTTGACCGTCACTATGCTGACCACCATTATGTTGACCACCATTATGTTGACCACCATTATGTTGACCACTATTATGCTGAGTGTCATTATGCTGACCACCATTATGTTGACCGTCACTATGCTGACTGTCATTATGTTGACCAACATTATGCGGACCACAATTACATTGACCGCCATTATGTTGACAACCATTATGTTGACCGCAATTATATTGACCACTATTATGCTGACCGCCTATATGTTGACCGCCGCCTATTCAGTGACTAGTCCAGGTCCGCTACCAGTCTTTACAAATATCACAACTGAATGACGTCATAAGGGTGTGTGATCTATTTACTTGTGTTCAATGATGATCAGCAATCAACAAACATCAAATAAACAAGCAACAATCAACAATCAAAAATCAACAATCAAAAATCAATAATCAAAAGCAACAGTCAACAAAAAACAATCAACAAGCAACAATCAATAAGCAACAATCAACAAACAACAATCAACAAGCAACAATCAACAAGCAACTATCAACAAGCAACATTTAACAACCATCAAGCAACTAGCAACAATCAACAATCAAAAAGCAACACTCAACAAGCAACAAGCAACAATTAACAACCAATAAGCAGCAATCAACAATCTACAATCAGCAATCAACAAGCAAAAAATATTTTTAACAAGCACACACTCAACAAGAGTAGTACAAGATTATTGTTTAAAGATATTGTACGGCAATTAAACTCTTTAACCAGACAGCCCTTGAAATCTCCACATGTCTTCTGCACTCCATAAAGGATGTTCATATTACTCTGATGCCCAATAAGTTTATACAACTTCAAGACATCAGATAGTCCAGCTTTCTACAAGTTGTAGAAATGTACCGAGGGAATAAGCATTGTGCGAAATGTCATCTCTCTTGCTTTGCGAAATCGTAAGTAGGGGGACATTTGTGGTGATAGAACAATGCATCGCTTCCAGATCTTTACTTCTTAAACGAAATATAAAATGTCAACACCGATTTTATTTACGTTCCACACTTGGAGAATATGCAAATATTCACCACACACCCGCTTAACTGTGGGTGCCCTGTCAGCCTTGCATTCACTCCACGGTTCAGGTGTCCCTGTACAAATGTTGGTAATATTAGTCAAGTATCACCGCCAAATAAGTGGACCTAACAACAGTTTGATTGGGTGAGCTCTAACAAATCCAGTCACCCATGCAGTTCGCTGACTGGTCGGTGGGGGTCTACGACACAATGAAACAATGCCACCGTGGACAATGTGGATCATAGGACCGGTGGGACTTAGGAGAATGGAGGAGGGGGGGGGCAAGGGGGTGGGGGGGCTTGGGGGGGTGATCGTTGAACGTTACTCGGACAATTAGAATCTCCGTTTCAATCGATCTCATTAGTCTATTTGTTGGCCAATCTCATGAGTCTATTTGTTGGCCAATCTCCACTCTGATCTTTGCTCTGTTTCCAAGTGTCATATGTCATGGACTCGTTCATTGAGGTTTTCTACACTAGGTTTTCTACACTAGGTTTTCTACACTAGGTTTTCTACACTAGGTTTTCTACACTAGGTTTTCTACACTAGGTTTTCTACACTAGGTTTTGTACATTTTGTTTTTCTACACTAGGTTTTTGTACACTTGGTTTTTCTACACTAGATTTTTGTACACTTGATTTTTCTACACTAGATTTTTGTACACTTGGTTTTTCTACACTAGGTTTTTGTACACTTGGTTTTTCTAACTAGATTTTTGTACACTTGGTTTTTGTACACTTGGTTTTGGTGTCGAAAAATAACCTGGCTTATTTCAAATGTTGGGTGTTTGTGTTTTAGTGTGTTTGTAGTGATGTCTTTGTATTTGATGGTTTTGGCCGGGTGTTGAATGTTGTTAGTAGGGTCAAAACTAAGGGAGATAGGTACATTTGACCTCTGTGGGCGCTTGTACATTTGACCTCTGTGGGCGCTTGTACATTTGACCTCTGTGGGTGCTTGTACATTTGACCTCTGTGGGCGCTTGTACATTTGACCTCTGTGGGCGCTTGTACATTTGACCTCTGTGGGCGCTTGTACATTTGACCTCTGTGGGCGCTTGTACATTTGACCTCTGTGGGTGCTTGTACATTTGACCTCTGTGGGCGCTTGTACATTTGACCTCTGTGGGTGCTTGTACATTTGACCTCTGTGGGCGCTTGTACATTTGACCTCTGTGGGTGCTTGTACATTTGACCTCTGTGGGTGCTTGTACATTTGACCTCTGTGGGTGCTTGTACATTTGACCTCTGTGGGCGCTTGTACATTTGACCTCTGTGGGTGCTTGTACATTTGACCTCTGTGGGTGCTTGTACATTTGACCTCTGTGGGCGCTTGTACATTTGACCTCTGTGGGTGCTTGTACATTTGACCTCTGTGGGCGCTTGTATATTTGACCTCTGTGGGTGCTTGTACATTTGACCTCTGTGGGCACTTGTACATTTGACCTCTGTGGGCGCTTGTACATTTGACCTCTGTGGGTGCTTGTACATTTGACCTCTGTGGGCGCTTGTACATTTGACCTCTGTGGGCGCTTGTACATTTGACCTCTGTGGGTGCTTGTACATTTGACCTCTGTGAGTGTGTCTACCAAATCAGATGGATTTTGTAAATCTAACATATGAATATAGTGCAAGTAACATATGGATTTAGTGCATGTAACATATGAATATAGTGGATGTAACATATGGATATAGTGCATGTAACATATGGATATAGTGCATGTAACATATGGATATAGTGCATGCATGTAACATATGGATATAGTGCATGTAACATATGGATATAGTGCATGTAACATATGGATATGGTGCATGTAACATATGGATATAGTGCATGTAACATATGAATATAGTGCATGTAACATATGGATATAGTGCATGCATGTAACATATGGATATAGTGCATGTAACATATGGATATAGTGCATGTAACATATGAATATAGTGCATGTAACATATGAATATAGTGCATGTAACATATGAATATAGTGCATGTAACATATGAATATAGTGCATGTAACATATGGATATAGTGCATGTAACATATGGATATAGTGCATGTAACATATGTATATAGTGCATGTAACATATGGATATGGTGCATGTAACATATGGATATAGTGCATGTAACATATGAATATAGTGCATGTAACATATGGATATAGTGCATGTAACATATGGATTTAGTGCATTGGCCAAATGGCTATAGTGCATGTGCCAGGTGGATATAGTGCATGGACAAGATGGATATAGTGCTTGTTCTAGATAGATCTCTAAGAGTATGTCCCATATGGATACAGTGCTTGTGCCAGAACCGATAAAGTGCATGTACCATGTGGATATACTGCAAATAACCTCTACTATATAGAGGTCATTTTACTTTTTCTAGATTTCAACGTCGGGCTCTACATTAAAGACTATTCGGCTAATTTAAGGAAAAAAAATGATTTTAAAGATGATACAAGGACAATCAATTCAATGGTCTAGCTCAGGCCTGCACAGCACATGGCCCGCGGGCCGCATGCAGCCCGCCAGGACCCACTTGGCGGCCCGTGAAGTAACGAAATATCATTTATCATTATTATTTTCTGAATAGCTTACCCACCCCCCTGTCCTGTTATCTTTCGGCCTGCACAAGTTTTTCATAGCGTATTACGCACCGCCTAACATTTTGAGTTGTGCTGAATGATCTACCTCATCCATGGAATAGTGTCTGATATCGTAATGACAGGGCACCAGAGAGTCTTCAAATAACCCAAGTCATTATTAGACAAGCAAAAACATGCGAAATTTTACACCACAACTGACCCCTTCCATGATCATAGGTATATGATGTTTATCGACTATTACAATTCAGAAAGAAAGTGAAGTGTTAAAAATGGCTCTGCAATGGATTCTCAGAGTGACTCTAACATTTCTTCTCTCGTTACTCTAGCCTACTAAACAATTCACTACAGACTACGATACCATTGACTATAATAAACTAATATACAATGTACTATATATATATATATATATATGTTTGATTTTTTTTTTACAAAGCTATTTTTAGCCACCACTGCTTAGGCTTGCCTCGTTGGCTTGACCTTCAAACCTGGCGCCACCGAATGAATGTTCTGTTACTTTTTCCCTGCCCGCCCCTGTCCTGGCTGGGGAAGAGATTCTAACACAATTTCTAGATTTCCTTCACTAGAACGTTCAGATGTAACCCCCACATATAAAGCCCACAAGGTTTATTAGCAGATAGACTTACCGAGACTTATCGGAGGGATATAAATAGACATACGAGACGTTACTTCTCCAGCTGTGTGTGTAAATTAATCATTCCATTTTAAGGATTGTACCATTTGTTCCACTTTTAAGGATTGTACCATTTGTTCCACTTTTGAGGATTGTACCATTTGTTCCACTTTTAAGGATTGTACCAGTTGTTCCACTTTTTGCTTCTGCACACAAATTGGCATTTGCATAGAAATGTATTTATATAAACCTAAATTAAATTTTCGTATCACCAACTTTGGTATCAATTTACTCGGCATATTGTTAGATCAGTCTTTTGTTACGTATTGTTAGATCAGTTTTTTGTTAAGTATTGTTAGATCAGTCTTTTGTTAAGTATTGTTAGATCAGTCTTTTGTTAAGTATTGTTAGATCAGTATTTTGTTACGTACTGCTAAATCAGTCTTTTGTTACATATTAATTTGTCTACGAGCCAAATATTATGACAGATTTATAACGGTACGTAACACATGCACCGTTACTTCTCCAGCTAGAAAGCGTAACTTCAATAAATGACAACATATAACGCAGATTCCGGTCGACCAGTCTTCCCATTGTTACAAATATGTGACCAGCCTTCCCATTGTTACAGATATGTGACCAGCCTTCCCATTGTTACAGATGTGTGACCAGCCTTCCCATTGTTACAGATGTGTGACCAGTCTTCCCCTTGTTACAAATGTGTCTGAGCAACCCATGCAAGTCAATAAAATTTTCGATCACACTCACTGCCTCATAGAAATGATCGACTACTTTGTACGGTTCTAGGCTAACCGTCTTCCCATCTCAGGTTGTGTAGTTACAAGTTTCATCAAAATCCTTAACATCTCTACACATTAAGCTCCAACTATATCATCCCCAACATGCCTACGGATTGAGCTCCACCCATATCCTCCCTAACATCCTCATAGATTAAGTTCCATCTATATCATCCATAGCATCCCTACGGATTGAACTCCAACTATATCATTCCTAACATTCCTACAGATTGAGATCCATATATATTATCCCTAAAATGCCTACAGAACGAGCTCTATCTTTATCATCCCTAACATCCCTACAGAATGAGCTCCATCCCTAACATCATATCCCATCATAACAAACTGAAATGAGTCGGAGCCAGTGTTTCAGGACAAGGTTTCCCTACAAAGACTGTCGTCCTCTCAGTGGCTACATAAGATCCTGGTAGATGGGCTGCTACATAAGATCCTGGTAGATGGGCTGCTACATAAGATTCTGGTAGATGGGCTGCTACATAAGATCCTGGTAGATGGGCTGCTACATAAGATCCTGGTAGATGGGCTGCTACATAAGATCCTGGTAGATGGGCTGCTACATAAGATTCTGGTAGATGGGCTGCTACATAAGATTCTGGTAGATGGGCTGCTACATAAGATCCTGGTAGATGGGCTGCTACATAAGATTCTGGTAGATGGGCTGCTACATAAGATCCTGGTAGATGGGCTGCTACATAAGATTCTGGTAGATGGGCTGCTACATAAGATTCTGGTAGATGGGCTGCTACATAAGATTCTGGTAGATGGGCTGCTACATAAGATTCTGGTAGATGGGCTGCTACATAAGATTCTGGTAGATGGGCTGCTACATAAGATTCTGGTAGATGGGCTGCTACATAAGATTCTGGTAGATGGGCTGCTACATAAGATTCTGGTAGATGGGCTGCTACATAAGATTCTGGTAAAAGGGCTGCTACATAAGCTCCTGGTAGATTGGCTGCTACAAAAGATCCTAATGATGTGCTGCCACAAAAGGCCCTGGTTGACGGGCTGTCACAAAACATCCAGGTTGACGGGCTGCCACAAAAGGCCCTGGTTGACGGGCTGTCATAAAAGACCCTGGTTGACGGGCTGCCACAAAAGGCCCTGGTTGACGGGCTGCCACAAAAGGGCCTGGTTGACGGGCTGCCCTCTGGTCCAAGTTCAAGTCCATCCCCACGTTTGTACTACCCTGCCGTGTGTATGGCTCTTAATGTGGCTCCTGATGGTCTCACTTCACTGTTCATGTTGTGGTAATTAACTTCATCTGGTTCTAGTGCCATTACAACAGCATTTGGCTTCTCTATTGAAACCCCTTCATAAGCCTCCATGACTTGTATGTCAATCATGAAATATGATCGAAGTTCTTTTTTTTCCTAAATTCGTTTTTTATCTGCTAATTGGTGTAGCTATCTTATTGTTTCATTTTCAATCCTATTTTATGCAGTCTATTTGAGGAGAAAATGTTTACACTATTTCTTTGTATTGGGGAAAAATGTAATATGAGCACTATTCCTTGACAAGAATTTTGTCAAAGACTTGAAATGTTCCCATAAGGTTATCAGGAAGTAGGGGATCGCTGTTGTAGTACTCTGCCATATCCTATTCTATGAAGATCTGTTGGTAATGTTGTCATCTATATACACAGCTTTAATCAATCAATATTTTTGTTAAAAAGCATTACAGTGTACACGATTAATATATATATATATATATATATATCTGGCCATCTTTGTTGTGTCAGCAGTGCCTTCAATGGTATCAATGACAGCTAGGACGCTAATTTTCACGATGCTGTCAATGGCAGCCATTGCAACTCTCACGATACCAAAGATAGCAACACCACTCCCAAGTGTTGTCATAAACGAATTAATTTGAAATGAACCAAACTTAGTCTGAAAAGACCTGGATCAGTTTGGCTCCAGCGTGATCTCCCAAGAGAGCAATCCAAGTTTGATCTGCTCTTATCCCCCTTTGTTCTACCTGATTGAGTTCAGTCCCCTATCATGGCGGTGGAGACAGACGGCCCGCTAGTTGTAACACCATTTTCTCGGTCCACGGCTGGGATTATGTTTTGACCTTTACGGCTTACTAACAGGGAGAGCTGGTCGTGGAGTAATTGGCTTTAAATCCTCCAGGGACTTGACCACAACAGCGCAGAGATTGATTCCAGTGGACAGTGGTCAGTAAGTACAAATTACTTGATATCGTTAAGAATTTTCGCTTTTATTTGAGAGTGGATAGATTTGAAAAATTGATTTTATGAAATGGTTTAAGGCGAAGACGTGAATCAAGAAAGTGGTAGCATTTGGTTTACATTTTGGCTACATTCTGGCCGAATTCTGGCTACATTCTATCCAAATTTTGGCTACATTCTGGCCGAATTCTGGCTACATTCTGGCCAAATTCTGGCTAAATTCTGGCTACATTCTGGTCAAATTCTGGCTCAATTCTGGCTACATTCTGGTCAAATTCTGGCTAAATTCTGGCTACATTCTGGTCAAATTCTGGCTAAATTCTGGCTACATTCTGTCCAAATTCTGGCTAAATTCTGGCCAAATTCTGGCTAAATTCTGGCTTTATTCTGGTCAAATTCTGGCTAAATTCTGGCCAAATTCTGGCTAAATTCTGGCCAAATTCTGGCTAAATTCTGGCTTTATTCTGGTCAAATTCTGGCTAAATTCTGGCTACATTCTGGTCAAATTCTGGCTAAATTCTGGCTACATTCTGGCCAAATTCTGGCTAAATTCTGGCTACATTCTGGTCAAATTCTGGCTAAATTCTGGCTACATTCTGGCTAAATTCTAGCTAAATGCTGGCACCGGTTCTGGGAGAAGTTCGGGGATGGAAATTACAAACAGTTTAATTGATCGGAATAAGTCAATTCATAATCAAACTCTATTTCAATAGCCTAGGACCATAAGAACGTTTATGCTAGGTTCAATAACTGTCAGCTAGGACCATAAGAACGTTTATGCTAGGGTCAATAACTGTCAGCTAGGACCAGAAGAACGTTTATGCTATGGTCAATAACTGTCAGCTAGGACCAGAAGAACGTTTATGCTATGGTCAATAACTGTCAGCTAGGACCATAAGAACGTTTATGCTATGGTCAATAACTGTCAGCTAGGACCATAAGAACGTTTATGCTAGGGTCAATAACTGTCAGCTAGGACCATAAGAACGTTTATGCTAGGGTCAATAACTGTCAGCTAGGACCAGAAGAACGTTTATGCTATGGTCAATAACTGTCAGCTAGGACTATAAGAACGTTTATGCTATGGTCAATAACTGTCAGCTAGGAGCAGGACAGGAGGTTTCCTACAAGTATGTTATTGCGAACATCATCCCAGCCTGGTAAACACAATCATATATATTACAATCATGTATCACAATCGTGTATCACAATCATATATATTACAATCATGTAACACAATGACCACCGTCAGCTACAGAAGTTCATAGAAACACTCTTTGGCTATGCTGATTTTAAAAAAAATTAAATAAGGTGTGGTCCGTACGATTCATGGGTCATGAAGTCCATTCAACGCCCAGATATGTATGACACCACAACATGTAAAAATGCGTATGATACATATGGTCGCATTGATTGCGACAAAACAATATTGGGTTTATGCCAAAGAGTAACAATCCAGTGGCATGTCAAACAGTAACAGCACAGTGACATTTCCATTAATAGCATCACGTGACAACACTTCAATGATAACATCACAATCTTCGACTCTTTGACATCATTCACAAAATAGTAGCTTGAACACAAAACAATCGAATCGTTCATTTCTTACGCCAATCAATTATTCAAAATATAAATTGCTCCACGTCATTAGACCCAATAAAATCAAGTACACAGTCAATTGGGAATATGAGTACAAACGTACACATGAACTTATATGTACAGATGAACACAAATGTACACATGAACTTATATGTACAGATGAACACAAATGTACAGATGAACACAAATGTACACATGCACACAAATGTACACATGAACACAAATGTACACATGAACACAAATGTACACACGAACACAAATCTACACATGAACACAAATGTACAGGTGAAATTATTGCGCACTTTTAGAAAAATTAACGAAATCGTTCCTTTGAGTGAACTCTGTGTGTGTGTAAATAATGTTCAGAAGTTCTTAGTCATATTGAACATTTGGTGCGACTTAGTTTTCAATTGTCTATGTATGACTTTGATGTCCAAACAAACAGAACTGTTTCAAGTAGTTCAAGTCTTGTTGACAAATCAACGATTGCAGCGACCTCGTTTTAATATAGGATGTCATAACTGTCAATGGTAGTAGTAGATGACAACATTGTCAATGGTAGTAGTAGTAGATGTCAGCATTGTCAATGGCAGTAGATATCAACCTTGTCAAAGGTTAGTATTAGATATTAAGAGTATCAATGGCGGTATTGGATGTCATTATTTTCAATGGCAGTATTACATGTCAACATTGTCAATGGTAGTAGCTGTCAACATTGTCAATGGTAGTAATAGATGTCAACATTGTCAATGGTAGTAATAGATGTCAACATTGTCAATGGTAGTAGCTATCAGCATTGTGAGCAGAGAGGATTAGTCATTTATCATACGATAACAGAAAGACGAGCAATAATGAATCTCGCATTGACGGCCGACAGATAGGTCAACAGCCTGACTTCTGGTAGACGGCCGACAGACAGGTCAACGGCCTGACTTCTGGTAGACCGCCGACAGACAGGTCACCAGCCTGACTTCTGGTAGACGGCAGACAGACAGGTCAACAGCCTGCCTTCTGGTAGACGACCGACAGACAGGTCACCAGCCTGACTTCTGGTTGACGGCCGACAAACAGGTCAAAAGCCTGACTTCTGGTAGACGGCCGACAGACAGGTCAACAGCCTGTATTCTGGTAGACGGCCGACAGACAGGTCAACAGCCTGACTTCTGGTAGATGGCCGAAAGTCTCAATCAATTTCGACCGAAACTACACCGAAATTGATAAAATGGCAACTTTCAGCGCCGAAAGCGAAGCCGACATTGGGTCGGCGTCTACCTTGAATCAAATCACAGGGGTCATCAAAGAACGCCCTAGGAATTTTTTTTAAGTCTCTTACCTTAAACCTTTTATCGGATATGTATATCTAATCTAAGGCAGTGGTGTCTAACGTGTGTCCCAAGGAGCGTGCATAGCTCCGTGGACGCTATAAGAAACTCCCAAACACTATTACCTTTCAATACATAGAGCAGGTCCAAGGGTCTCCCTCATAGGGCAGGTCCAAGGGTCTCCATCATAGGGCAGGTCCAACGGTCTCCCTCATAGGGCAGGTCCAAGGGTCTCCCTCATAGAGCAGGTCCAAGGGTCTTCCTCATAGGGCAGGTCAAAGGGTCTCCATCATAGGGCAGGTCCAACGGTCTCCCTCATAGGGCAGGTCCAAGGGTCTCCCTCATAGGGCAGGTCAAAGGGTCTCCATCATAAGGAAGGTCCAACGGTCTCCATCATAGGGCAGGTCCAAGGGTCTCCCTCATAGAGCAGGTCCATGGTTCTCAATCAAAGGGAGGGATTCTCAAATGTGCGCTAACTCTAACACATTGGCTAATTTTAAAAAATGAAACATGTATTACAACCATTAATTCATTTTGTTATGAGATTAGTCCATTATGAGTTGGTCAATCATGAAATTTGTCCATTATGAGATTGGTCCATTAAGAGATTGGTCCATTATGACATTGGTTCATTATTAGATGATCCATCATGAGATTGGTCCATTATGAGATTGGTCCATTATGAGATTGGTCCATTATTTGATTGGTCCATTATGAGATTGGTCCATCATGATATTGCTCTATTATGACATTGGTCCATTATGAGATTGGTCCATTATGAGATTGGTCCATTATTAGATTGGTCCATTATGAGATTGGTCCATTATTAGATTGGTCCATTATGAGATTGGTCCATTATGAGATTGGTCCATTATGAGATTGGTCCATTATGAGATTGGTCCATTATGAGATTGGTCCATTATGAGATTTACCCATCATGAGATTCGTCCATTAAAAGATTGGTGTCTCATTAACACATGATTAAAGTTAATGACATCTCATTAACACAGGATTAAAGTTAATGACATCTCATTACACACGATTAAAGTTAATGATGTCTCATGAACAAAGGATTAGTTCCATCTTTCTTCAACTGCCACATATGTATGTCTTTGTCACGGCCTGTCTATTTACAAATAATGATTCCAGACTCAGACAGTATATGTGGACATGATCAGTGGGTCAGTGCGATGGACTGCTCTCACATTATGAAGACCCAAACAATGTGTCATCATCACGCAACGAATGTGTCTGTGTGTCTTGCATTCAGAAATATTGACAGAAACATAAATATTTATGTTTGGCTACCGATTGTCATATTTATCTCCCTCTGGCCTTGGACCACAAGGAACCTGGGGCACTCTCGGATTAGTAGGATTGTTTCTTGGGCTTGTTTCTTGGGCTTGTGTTTGTTTTTGTTTGGTAAAGGGGAGATTATACAGAGCGTCAATTAGCGTAAGCTGGTTGGAGAAACTGGCTGTCTCCCTTGGCGCTGTGAAAGTGGGTGGCGGGGGTGGGGGGTGGATTTGAGGGGAGGGGGTGGAAGGGTGGAGACGAGAGTGAGAGGCCAGCCACGCACGTGAGAGACGCCGGCAGCGCGTGCATTGAGTGCAGGGTGGGGGGGGGGGGGTCAGAGTGAGGGGGGGGGGGAGCACACTGCTGGTCACTAGCTGGGGTTTGATGGACAGTTTCTCTAAACTGTTTTCTCCAGGTGGAGGTGGATTGAGGGCAGGACATCTTCTTCTAATCTCACGTGTGTCTCCTAACAGTCAATCAAATATCATCATCAATTATCGATTGAGTTCATCGATAGCAGTGCAGGACACACTAGCGGCAGGGGCGTGATGTCTGGAGGGAGATTCGAATTGAAAAGAAAGTACACAAAAAAAAACGGAGACAAGGTTGTTATATAAGACAAACATTTTTGTGGAGTTATAAGTAGGAGCTACTCATTGAGGAATAAGGAGGAGCAACTCCAAGAGGAATAAGGAGGAGCAACTCCAAGAGGAATAAGGAGGAGAAACTCCAAGAGGAATAAGGAGGAGAAACTCATAGAGGAATAAGGAGGAACTACTCTTGGAGGAATACGTGTGGTTTCTTACACTCGGAAAAGTAAGACAATTTTTTTTCTTATTAAGACATTTATTGCATCAGGCCATAAAATTGATCTTAGAGGCGGCAGATTTTCGGGAAATCTCGCAGATAGTTCTTGATTTTTTATTTCTTCCAGTTGTTATTTTGAGGTGAGGGAGGGGGAAGGGGGAAAAAAGAAGGGGGGGGGTGGTATTCAGTGATGGTGTTGACATTTGATATTCCTGTGAAATAACTTGATTGCATTCTAAGTCTAAGTTGAAATAGTATCGTGTTTTGACTGACGCAATTGTATGTCTTTTCCGACACTTCATTTGTGGAACAATCAAGTTGACACTATCAAATAAGTCATGAACCATCAAGTTGACACTATCAAATAAGTCATGAACCATCAAGTTGACACTATCAAATAAGTCATGAACCATCAAGTTGACACTATCAAATAAGTCATGAACCATCAAGTTGACACAATCAAATAAGTCATGAACCATCAAGTTGACACTATCAAATAAGTCATGTTCAATTCCAAATAATTAACTTATTCTAAGAATGTTGGAGTTGGTCCGTGAGATGGGGGCAGGAGACGTGTACTGGTCACGTGGTGGTAACACAGAACTTATTTTACAACTATATTATGAGTGGGGGAAACAAGACCTGCCAATGTTCTCTGGACATAGACAACATAAAGTGATACACTATAAATGGACGGTATAAATGGACGGTATAAATGGATGGTATAAATGGACGGTGTAAATGGTCGGTAAAAATAGACAGTATAAATGGACGGCATAAATGGACGGTAAAAATGGACGGTATAAATGGACTTTATAAATGGACGGTATAAATGGATGGTATAAATGGACGGTGTAAATGGTCGGTAAAATAGACAGTATAAATGGACGGCATAAATGGACGGCATAAATGGACGGTATAAATGGACGGTATAAATGGACGGTATAAATGGACTGTATAAGTGGATGGTATAAATGGACGGTATAAATGGATGGTATAACAGACGGTATAAACGGACAGTATAAATGGACGGTATAAATGGACAGTATATATGGACTATGACTGGGTAGTATAAATGGACAGGATGAATAAAAAAAAGTCTGAATGTGTAGGTTTGTTATGAGTATATGCATTGCTGACAGCTTGACATACACCCATACTAACATACGCTCAAACTAACATACACCCATACTAACATACGCTCATGCTAACGTCGACCCATACTAATATACGCCCACACTACACTTTTTACATTTGTTTATTGTGTTTGTTCATTTTAGATTCGCTCTTTTATTTATGGTAGCCATGCTGACCCTGTAGCACTAAGTCATTATGACCCTGTAGCACTAAGTCATTATGACCCTGTAGCATGACTGTCTTCCATTCCATAAGAAAAAGTCTAAAATGTATTTTTTTTTATTGGAGTTGTCTTACTTTTCACTTGTCATAGCACACACACACATACAAAAACACAATCACAACCACAATCACAATCCAACATTTAAAACGAAATAAATCCAATAGACTATATCGTTAATATCGGGGCAAGAACCTACCCAACCCTCCCAAATCTCTTAGTTCTTTACAACCTCCAACGCTACCAAACCTCTTAGTTCTTTACAACCAACCCCAACCCTCTCAAACCTCTTAGTTCTTTACAACCTACTCAACCCTCAAAAACCTCTTAGTTCTTTACAACATACCCCCACCCTCCCAAACCTCTTAGTTCTTTACAACCTACCCCACGCTCCCAAACCTCTTAGTTCTTTACAACCTACCCCACCCTCCCAAACCTCTTAGTTCTTTACAACCTACCCCCACGCTCCCAAACCTCTTAGCTCTTTACAACCTACCCCACCCTCCCAAACCTCTTAGTTCTTTGCAACCTACCCTCACGCTCCCAAACCTCTAAGTTCTTTACAACCTACCTACGCTCCCAGACCTCTTAGTTCTTTACAACCTACAGCCACGCTACCAAACCTCTTAGCTCTTTACAACCTACCCCACCCTCCCAAACCTCTTAGTTCTTTACAACCTACCCTCACGCTCCCAAACCTCTTAGTTCTTTACAACCTACCCCACCCTCCCAAACCTCTTAGTTCTTTGCAACCTACCCCAACCCTCCCAAACCTCTTAGTTCTTTGCAACCTACCCCAACCCACCCAAACCTCTTAGTTCTTTGCAACCTACCCTCCCAAACCTCTAAGTTCTTTACAACCTACCTACGCTCCCAGACCTCTTAGTTCTTTACAACCTACCCCCACGCTCCCAAACCTCTTAGCTCTTTACAACCTACCCCACCGTCCCAAACCTCTTAGTTCTTTGCAACCTACCCCCACGCTCCCAAACCTCTACGTTCTTTACAACCTACCTACCCCCCCAGACCTCTTAGCTCTTTTCAACCCACCCCCACCCTCCCAAACCCCTTAGTTCTTTACCACCCACCCCACCCCCCCCAACCCC
>CAXITT010000490.1:259719-276163 GCA_964033795.1 Lymnaea stagnalis
CTTAGTTCTTTACAACCTACCCCACCCTCCCAAACCTCTTAGTTCTTTACAACCTACCCCCACCCTCCCAAACCTCTTAGTTCTTTACAACCAACCCCAACCCTCTCAAACCTCTTAGTTCTTTACAACCTACCCCACCCTCCCAAACCTCTTAGTTCTTTAAAACCTACCCCCACCCTCCCAAACCTCTTAGTTCTTTGCAACCTACCACAACCCTCCCAAACCTCTAAGTTCTTTACAACCTACCTACGCTCCCAGACCTCTTAGCTCTTTACAACCTACCCCCACGCTCCCAAACCTCTTAGTTTTTTACAACGTACTCAACCCACCCAAACCTCTTAGTTCTTTACAACCTACCCCAACCCTCCCAAACCTCTTTATTTACTCCAATTATAGTTCATGTTTACTCTTTCTCATACATTTCATTAACCAACCAAACATCCATCAATCCAAACATTCATTCATCCATCCATCCAACCATCCATCCGTCCATCTTTCTAATCATCTAGATATTTTTTTTTGGATTTTTTTATTTTCCACAAAGTGTACTAACCAGTCCTAACCTGTCCTTGTAACAAGTCCTAACCTGGCCTTGTAACCAGTCCTAACCTGTCCTTGTAACCAGTCCTAACCTGGCCTTGTAACCAGTCCTAACCTGGACTTGAAACCAATCCTAACCTGGCCTTGTAACCAGTCCTAACCTGGACTTGAAACCAATCCTAACCTGGACTTGTAACCAGTCCTAGCCTGGACCTGTAACCAATACTTACCTGGGCATGTAACCAGTCTTAACCTGGACATTGAACCAGTCCTAACCTGGACATGTAACCGAGCCAACTCGCTATGCCCTAGCATCTTTAGCGAGGTCTAGCGAGGGCAATAAATCTTGTTTTCCTGTTTCAGGTCGTCGCTAGAAGGCTCGTTTATTTCTTAAGACTTCCAACTCTCCTCTCATCACATTACGAGTTCACCATTTCAGAGTGGCGTGTAGAGTAGCAGGGGAGACAACTCTCATCCGCAGACGTCTTGTGTTTTATTACAATCATACGGCATCCGTATTGCAATCATACAGCAATCATATTACAATAATACGGCATCCCTATTGCAATGATATAGCAATCATATTACGTCATACCACATCCATATTACAATCATATAGCAATCATATATCAATAATACAGCAATCGTTCTACAATTATACAGCAATAATGTTACAATCATACAGTAATCATATTACAATCCTACAGCAAAAATATTACAATCATATGGCATCCATATAGCAATCATACAGCAATCATATTACAATCATACAGCAATCATATTGCAATTATACAGCTAGCCCATGTAATAGGTAGATTGATAGAAATAGATAGATCTAGGCGCCCCTGTATGTCTGTAATAGGTAGATTGATAGAAATAGATAGATCTAGGCGCCCCTGTACGTCTGTAATAGGTAGATTGATAGAAATAGATAGATCTAGGCGCCCCTGTATGTCTGTAATAGGTAGATTGATAGAAATAGATAGATCTAGGCGCCCCTGTATGTCTGTAATAGGTAGATTGATAGAAATAGATAGATCTAGGCGCCCCTGTATGTCTGTAATAGGTAGATTGATAGAAATAGATAGATCTAGGCGCCCCTGTATGTCTGTAATAGGTAGATTGATAGAAATAGATAGATCTAGGCGCCCCTGTATGTCTGTAATAGGTAGATTGATAGAAATAGATAGATCTAGGCGCCCCTGTATGTCTGTAATAGGTAGATTGATAGAAATAGATAGATCTAGGCGCCCCTGTATGTCTGTAATAGGTAGATTTGAACCAACCAATAAAAACACTTGCACGGCCATGCATCAATATTCACATTTGATATTGTAACGGACAATGTTTTCACATGAAAACAGAGAGGTAGCATGAGTGAACAGTGAATGGTGTTGACCATGTTTTGTCGACGAGGACAATGAATTGTATTTTGAGAGGACAATGTGAGCTCCACGTTTTTGGAGAGTAAAATTATGTTTTTGTCAGAGCGATTGTTTTCCACGCTTTGCTGGTATTAAAGTATGAGTTGACTGAGATAGTCAGAGCTGAGAGCAGAGCAGTAGAGAACAGTAGAGCTAGGAGAGCTGTGTGATTAGACAGTTGAGCTGAGTTATAGTAGTGTGAGGACGTGTCTTTCTGAATGATGGAATAATACTATATATACATGTGAAATTACATTCATGCAAGGATTATCATTAATATTATCAGTATAAAGTGTGTTCAATAAAGTACTGTAAGTTTAACCAGAATTGAGTATTCTTCTTTGCGTGCCTGGATAATAAGTGACAGAATGAAGAAGTCTTAGTCGGCATCCTGAAATATCAACATAACATAAGTAGCCATACTACTGACATAACCCACAGCATAAGAAATAAGATCCCACGCCATGTCAGAGTAGATGTGTTACAGATATCACCAGATAGAAATTGAGGATTCTTTCTTGTCTAAAATAAATTACAATAAAATTCAACATCCCATAAACACATTGTTTCGAATACATACATCGTTACATGTAATATCGAGCTATTGGGGGGGGGGGGGCTGAAAAATTGACTGAATGTGTTGTGGGGAGAAATGAGTCTACGTGCCTCTGGGGTGGTTACAAGGCCAGGTTAGGACTGGTTACAAGGCCAGGTTAGGACTGGTTACAAGGCCAGGTTAGGACTGGTTACAAGGCCAGGTTAGGACTGGTTACAAGGCCAGGTTAGGACTGGTTACAAGGCCAGGTTAGGACTGGTTACAAGGCGAGGTTAGGACTGGTTACAAGGCCAGGTTAGGACTGGTTACAAGGCCAGGTTAGGACTGGTTACTAGGCCAGACGTCACTATTTCGTCATCTTCGGGGGGGGGGGTGGTAAGTGGTCTTGATACATTTAAAAATGGAACATAATCTATCAATATACATAACTCTCCATGGTAGGGTGACTAAATCATGAACTGGAAAATACGGGACACGCTCAACGAGGGTTGGGGGGGGGGGTGATACCCTCCAGCTAAACTATTTTAAGATCAGAAATCTTTTTAAATTTATCTTACCTTTTGTAATTTAATTTAAACTCTAAGGCAAATCATAAACTAAAACAATAATTTAGCAGAGAATACTTATTTATTTATACATCTTAGATCTATGGCAGGGGCACTGTCCTTAACGCAGTGCCAGCAGAGTGGTGGAGGGGGGACAGTGCAGCCATCACGCGAGCCCACATCACTACTGGCACTGGCTACACAGCTAGCCCACATCACTACTGGCACTGGCTACACAGCTAGAAAAAATATTACTTGATGTTATATTATAAATTAGGAAGTTTTAGTGATTTGAAAATATGTTTGACTTTAGAAACGGGACATTTAGGCGTCCCGAGAGACTTTTCGGGACACCGGGTACGATCGTGAAAAAACGGGACGTTTGGTCAGCCTACTCTATGTAGCAATAGCACTGACGCTACCAGGTCAGCCTACTCTATGTAGCAATAGCACTGACGCTACCAGGTCAGCCTACTCTATGTAGCAATAGCACTAACGCTCCCAGGTCAGCCTACTCTATGTAGCAATAGCACTGACGCTACCAATTCAGCCTACTCTATGTAGCAATAGCACTAACGCTACCAGGTCAGCCTACTCTATGTAGCAATAGCACTGACGCTACCAGGTCAGCCTACTCTATGTAGGAATAGCACTAACGCTACCAGGTCAGCCTACTCTATGTAGCAATAGCACTAACGCTACCAGGTCAGCCTACCCTATGTAGCAATAGCACTGAAGCTACCAGACGACACAGAGTTCATTATAAAATTCCCGATAAATTCGCTAGATGAGATTCTTAAGGATACCGCAAATGCGTTCACTGTGCTATATGTTATCTTATTTTATGGAATTATTCTCAGTCTAAATGGGGTGGAGTGAATCTGCGGTGTAACAGTGGGTTGGATAATAGAATGTTAATAGATTTCAAGGGTTGGGGGGGGGGGAAGTTTGCTGTTGCAAAAGGGACGGGGGGGGGGGAATCGGGGGGGGGGGAATAGGGGGTGGGGGGGGGGGAAGCGGGGGGAGGGACATCAATTGAGATTCTTATAGTGCTTTACGTGAATGCATGTTTTGTCAAGTAAATTGAGTATGTTAAAGAAAAGTTGACTCATTGCGCCCACCATTATTTGGTTGGCCTGGAGCTAGTCTACTTATAACAGCGGTCATACTTGTCTTAACTTAAGTTAGCTTCATTAACTTTAACCATCCAAGGTTAACGAGTCCCATCCACCCGGGCTGCTGTGTGCTGGGTGCTGGCTGCTGGGTGCTGGGTGCTGGTGTTGTGTTTGCTTGTCTAGGCGTTTTCTGCAGATTGACTCAGCTTAGAACGCTCGGCCACCCAGCAGACAGCACCTAGCACACAGCACCCAGCACACAGCACACAGCACCTAGCACCCAGCACCTATCACACAGCACACAGCACACAGCACCCAGCACCTAGCACATAGCTCCCAGCACAGAGCACCCATCATACTGAAACAACTTTTATATGAAGCCAATTTTGAATGAAACCGATTTATTATGAAACCCATTTTATATACAACCAAGTATTTATAAAACCAATTTATTATGAAACCATGTTATTCAGAAACCAATGTTATATGAAACCAATTTCTTCAGAAACCAATGTTATATGAAACCAATTTATTCAGAAACCAATGTTAGATGAAACCAATTTCTTCAGAAACCAATGTTAAATGAAACAATTTCTTCAGAAACCAATGTTATATGAAACCAATTTATTCAGAAACCAATGTTATATGAAACCAATTTATTCAGAAACCAAAGTTATATGAAACCAATTTATTCAGAAACAAATGTTATATGAAACCAATTTATTCAGAAACCAATGTTATATGAAACCAATTTCTTCAGAAACCAATGTTATATGAAACCAATTTTGACGAAGGAATGTTGCCCGAAAGGAGTTTGGTTCAGAGGGAGGTCAGTTCAAAACTTACTCCGGAGAAATGTTACTTTGTAACACCTGCTGTTTTGGTGGGTGTGTGGAGTCTTTACTCAAGTCACCAACAATTGAATGACTCAATGATGAGTTTCAAAAACAGCACCACCATGACCTTGACCCACAAGGTTTCCTGCTTATTATTAATGAAATAACCCCGTTTCCCCTCATTATAATGTAAGCGCCCCCCTCCCACCCCTACACAATAATGTGAACAATTACCTTGATGTGCTGTTGTTCACAATCAAATATGCCAGCGTGCGTCTCAGACATGTGAATTTGTCAATAGCACCTGTATTACACCTGTTTATTACCTGTTTGCATCCGACACATGTGAACTTTTCCTAACCGTCCCATTTTTCCTAAATGTCACATTTATCTTTACTGTAACATTTAATTCCTTACTGTCACATTTACGTGGAAATAACTCGCTCACTACTGTCCCTAGCCTCACCCCAATGCCCCTCTCCTAACCCCAGTGCCCCAAACCTAATCCTACTGCCCCTAACCTCATCCAACTGTCCTAACCTAATCCTACTGTCCCTAACCTCATCCAACTGTCCTAACCTAATCCTACTGTCCCTAACCTCATCCAACTGTCCTAACCTAATACTACTGTCCCTAACCTCATCCAACTGTCCTAACCTAATCCTACTGTCCCTAACCTCATCCAACTGTCCTAACCTAATCCTACTGTCCCTAACCTCATCCAACTGTCCTAACCTAATCCTACTGTCCCCTACTGTCCCTAACCTCATCCAACTGTCCTAACCTAATCCTACTGTCCCTAACCTCATCCAACTGTCCTAACCTAATCCTACTGTCCCTAACCTCATCCAACTGTCCTAACCTAATCCTACTGTCCCTAACCTCATCCAACTGTCCTAACCTAATCCTACTGTCCCTAACCTCATCCAACTGTCCTAACCTAATCCTACTGTCCCTAACCTCATCCAACTGTCCTAACCTAATCCTACTGTCCCTAACCTCATCCAACTGTCCTAACCTAATCCTACTGTCCCTAACCTCATCCAACTGTCCTAACCTAATCCTATTGTCCCTAACATCATCCAACTGTCCTAACCTAATCCTACTGTCCCTAACCTCATCCAACTGTCTTAACCTAATCCTACTGTCCCTAACCTCATCCAACTGTCCTAACCTAATCCTACTGTCCCTAACCTCATCCAACTGTCCTAACCTAATCCTACTGTCCCTAACCTCATCCAACTGTCCTAACCTAATACTACTGTCCCTAACCTCATCCAACTGTCCTAACCTAATCCTATTGTCCCTAAACTAATCCAACTGTCCTAACCTAATCCTAGTGTCCCTAAACTAATCCAACTGTCCTAACCTAATCCTTTGTCCCTAACCTCACCCAACTGTCCTAACCTAATCCTTTGTCCCTAACCTCATCCAACTGACCTAACCTAATACTACTGTCCCTAACCTCATCCAACTGTCCTAACCTAATCCTATTGTCCCTAAACTAATCCTACTGTCCTAACCTAATCCTATTGTCCCTAAACTAATCCTACTGTCCTAACCTAATCCTATTGTCCCTAAACTAATCCTCCTGTCCTTAACCCTTGTTTATTGCTGACTATTGTTAGACGCCCGCAGTGCAGCCAACCATGTCCTTCATCAATCCAGCAGACCCTATCTCCCGACTCTCAACGACTTGTCTGTCACATCCTAGATCTATGACGTCAAACCTCGGGATGGAGTGGAGCTCCTTACTTCCGGTCGAAATGGAACTCAAACCCTCAGTGTTGGAGCAGGGATTGGCTGTAAGCCAAGTATTCCCGGGAATTAAAATCTCTTGTGCCATCCACGCGCTGAAGTAGGCGTGTCAAGAGTCGGAGGCGGAACTGAAGGTTGGGGACTTCATGAAAATAAGACCACTTTTAGGGGGACCAGGACAATGCAAACGTGGAGACGGGACAATGCAGACATGGAGATGGGACAATGCAGACATGGAGACGGGGCAATGCAGACATGGAGACGGGGGCAATGCAGACATGGAGACGGGGGCAATGCAGACATGGAGACGGGACTATACAGACATGTTGACGGGAAAATACAGACATAGTGACGAGATATGCAGATATGATGACGGGACAATACAGACATGGTTTCGGACAATAAAGACATGGTGACGGGACAATACAGACATGGTGACGGGACAATACAGACATGGTGACGGGACAATACAGACATGATGACGGGACAATACAGACATGGTGACGGGACGATACAGACATGGTGATGGGACAATACAGACATGGTGATGGGACAATACAGACATGGTGATGGGACAATACAGACATGGTGACGGGACAATACAGACATGGTGACGGGACAATACAGACATGGTGACGGGACAATACAGACATGGTGACGGGACAATACAGACATGGTGACTGGACAATACAGACATGGTGACGGGACAATACAGACATGGTGATGGGACAATACAGACATGATGACGGGACGATACAGACATAGTGACCGGACAATACAGACATAGTGACCGGACAATACAGACATGGTGACGGGACAATACAGACATAGTGACGGGACAATACAGACATTTTGACGGGACAATACAGACAAGGTGACTGGACAATACAGACATGGTGACTGGACAATACAGACATGGTGACGGGACAATACAGACATGGTGACGGGACAATACAGACATGATGACGGGACGATACAGACATAGTGACCGGACAATACAGACATGGTGACGGGACAATACAGACATGGTGACTGGACAATACAGACATGGTGACTGGACAATACAGACATGATGACGGGACGATACAGACATAGTGACCGGACAATACAGACATGGTGACGGGACAATACAGACATGGTGACCGGACAATACAGACATGGTGACGGGACAATACAGACATGGTGACTGGACAATACAGACATGGTGACGGGACAATACAGACATGATGACGGGACAATACAGACATAGTGACCGGACAATACAGACAAGGTGACGGGACAATACAGACATGGTGACGGGACAATACAGACATGGTGACGGGACGATACAGACATAGTGACTGGACAATACAGACATGGTGACGGGACAATACAGACATGGTGACCGGACAATACAGACATGGTGACGGGACAATACAGACATGGTGACGGGACAATACAGACATGGTGACGGGACAATACAGACATGAGGACGGGACAATACAGACATGGTGACGGGACGATACAGACATGGTGACTGGACAATACAGACATGGTGAAGGGACAATACAGACATGGTGACCGGACAATACAGACATGGTGACGGGACAATACAGACATGGTGACGGGACGATACAGACATAGTGACCGGACAATACAGACATGGTGACGGGACAATACAGACATGGTGACGGGACGATACAGACATGGTGACCGGACAATACAGACATGGTGACGGGACAATACAAACATGGTGACCGGACGATACAGACATAGTGACAGGACAATACAGATATGTTAACGGGACAATGAAAACATGGAAGCCGGGAGATAATAACAATGTTAAGCTCAGAAAATTTGATGAACTTACAAGTCAGAGAGATGGTATCCTCTAGTTAGTCAACTTAGCTTGGTGGTCTGCTGTGTCAACTTAGCATGGTGGTCTGCTGTGTAAACCTAGCATGGTGGTCTGCTGTGTTACCTTAGCATGGTAGTCTGCTGTGTCAACTTAGCATGGTGGTCTGCTGTGTCAACTTAGCATGGTGGCCTGCTGTGTCAACTTACCATCGTGGTCTGCTGTGTCAATTAAGCATGGTGGTCTGCTGTGTAAACTTAGCATGGTGGTCTGCTGTGTCAACTTAGCTTGGTGGTCTGCTGTGTCAACTTAGCATGGTGGTCTGCTGTATCAACTTAGCATGGTGGTCTGCTGTGTCAACTTAGCATGGTGGTCTGCTGTGTCAACTAAGCATGGTGGTCTGCTGTGTCAACTTAGCATGGTGGTCTGCAGTGTCAACTTAGCGTGGTGGTCTGATGTGTCAACTTAGCATGGTGGTCTGCTCTGTCAACTTAGCATGGTGGTCTACAACTTAGCATGGTGGTCTGCTGTGTCAACTAAGCATGGTGGTCTGCTGTGTCAACTTAGCATGGTGGTCTGCAGTATCAACTTAGCATGGTGGTCTGCTGTGTCAACTTAGCATGGTGGTCTTCTGTGTCAACTTAGCATGGTGGTCTGCTGTGTCAACTTAGCATGGTGGTCTGCTGTGTCAACTTAGCATGGTGGTCTGCTGTGTCAACTTAGCATGGTGGTCTGCTGTGTCAACTTAGCACGGTGGTCTGCTGTGTCAACTTAGCACGGTGGTCTGCTGTGTCAACTTAGCATGGTGGTCTGCTGTGTCAACTTAGCATGGTGGCCTCCTGTTTCAACTTAGCATGGTGTTCTGCTGTGTCAACTTAGCATGGTGGTCTGCTGTGTCAACTTAGCTTGGTGGTCTGCTGATGTCTCAGTTCATCTATACATTGGTAATGATGTCTGAGTTCATCCATATTTTGGTTATTATATCTGAGTTCATCCATACTTTGGTTATTATGTCTGAGTTCATCCATACTTTGCTTATGATGTCTCAGTTCATCCATACTTTGATTATGATGTCTGAGTTCATCCATACTTTGGTTATGATGTCTGAGTTCATCCATACTTTGGTTACGATGTCTGAATTCATCCATACTTTGCTTATGATGTCTGACTTCATCCATACTTTGGTTATGATGTCTGAGTTCATCCATACTTTGCTTATTGATGTCTGAGTTCATCCATAATTTGGTTATTATGTGTGAGTTCATCCATACTTGGTTATGATGTCTGAGTTCATCCATACTTTGGTTATGATGTCTGAGTCCATACATACTATGGTTATGATGTCTCAGTTCATCTATACATTGGTTATGATGTCTCTGTTCATCCATACTTTGGTTATTATGTCTCAGTTCATCCATACTGTGTTTATGATGTCTGAGTTCATCCATACTTTGGTTATGATGTCTGAGTTCATCCATACTTTGCTTATGATGTCTGAGTTCATCCATACTTTGGTTATGTTTTCTGAGTTCATCCATACTTTGGTTATGATGTCTCAGTTCATCCATAATTTGATTATGATGTCTCAGTTCATCCATACTTTGGTTATGATGTCTCAGATCATCCTTACTTTGGTTATGATGTCTGAGTTATCCATACTTTGTTTATGATGTCTAGTGTTCATCCATACTTTGGTTATGATGTCTGAGGTCATCCATACTTTGGTTATGATGTCTGAGTTCATACATTTTTGGTTACGATGTCTGAGTTCATCCATACTTTGGTTATGATGTCTAAGTTCATCCATACTTTGGTTATGATGTCTGAGTTCATCCATACTTTTGTTATCACGTCTAAGTTCATTGCATGCTTTTGTTATGATGTCTGAGTTCATCCATACTTTTGTTATCATGTCTAAGTTCATTGCATGCTTTGGTTATGATGTCTGAGTTCATCCATACTTTGGTTATGATGTTTCAGTTCATCCATACTTTGGTTATGATGTCTGAGTTCATCCATACTTTGGTTATGATGTCTGAGTTCATCCATACTTTGGTTATGATGTCTGAGTTCAACCATACTTTGGTTATGATGTTTCAGTTCATCCATACTTTGGTTATGATGTTTAAGTTCATCCATACTTTGGTTATGATGTCTGAGTTCATCCTTACTTTTGGTTATGATGTTTCAGTTCATCCATACTATGGTTATGATGTCTGAGTTCATCCATACTTTGGTTATGATGTCTCAGTTCATCCATACTTTGGTTATGATGTCTGAGTTCATCCATACTTTGGTTATGATGTCTGAGTTCATCCATACTTTTGTTATCACGTCTAAGTTCATTGCATGCTTTTGTTATGATGTCTGAGTTCATCCATACTTTTTTTACCATGTCTAAGTTCATTGCATGCTTTGGTTATGATGTCTGAGTTCATCCATACTTTGGTTATGATGTCTGAGTTCATCCATACTTTTTTTACCATGTCTAAGTTCATTGCATGCTTTGGTTATGATGTCTGAGTTCATCCATACTTTGGTTATGATGTCTGAGTTCATCCATACTTTGGTTATGATGTCTGAGTTCATCCATACTTTGGTTATGATGTCCGAGTTCAACCATACTTTGGTTATGATGTTTCAGTTCATCCATACTTTGGTTATGATGTTTCAGTTCATCCATACTTTGGTTATGATGTCTGAGTTCATCCATACTTTTGGTTATGATGTTTCAGTTCATCCATACTATGGTTATGATGTCTGAGTTCATCCATACTTTGGTTATGATGTCTCAGTTCATCCATACTTTGGTTATGATGTCTGAGTTCATCCATACTTTGGTTATGATGTCTGAGGTCATCCATACTTTGGTTATGATGTCCAAACACCTTGGTTAGGGTGTTCCAATAAACGTGCTCGCCAGCAGAACTATTTGTAAAGGGGAAAGGGGTCAGTTAATATGCACACCCCGTGTGTCAGTCAATATGCACACCCCGTGGGTCAGTCAATATGCACACCCCGTTTGTCAGTCAATATGCACACCCCGTGGGTCAGTCAATATGAACACCCCGTGGGTCAGTCAATATGCACACCCCGTGGGCCAGTCAATATGCACACCCCGTGGGTTAGTCAATATGCACTACCCGTGGATCAGTCAATATGCACACCCAGTGAGACAGTCTAATACAATAACTCATTTCATTTAATTACTCGTTGTCATAAAGTACGTCATGTAATATAATAATTCATGGCATACAATAAGTCATGTCATACAATAAGTCATGTCATGTAATAAGTCATTTCATGGGAAAAATCATTTCATATAATTAGTCCAGTCTTATAATAAGTCATGTCTTATAATAAGTTATTTCACTTAATACGTCATGCCATATAATAAGTCATGTCAGACAGCTGTAGTGTTATTTGTACTCCGTACGTTTCCATCACTTGTACTGTGTACGTTTCTATCGCATCCACTGTAAAGAGATCCACAAAATGCTTACACTGCCGTATGAAGATCCATTTATTGAATGAATTTGTTTTCTTGTTTTTTTAAGCTCTCATACCTTTGTGTATTTAAGCTCTCATACCTTTGTGTTTTTAAGCTCTCATACCTTTGTGTATTTAAGCTCTCATACCTTTGTGTATTTCCCGTTCATTAAATCATCGCCTGCAGTGAGTTTCAGAACTGTAAACTAACAAACAAGAAATCAGATTTCTTTCGTTTCTCTGTCCAAGTTTGTGTCAATGTTTTACGTAGACATAAGGGAGATGCACCCGCATATAATGAACTCCATACATTCCTGAACTCTATGGACGCGCTCCGTAATTTTATGTGACCATTCGCTGACATGACGCATTCCTTTCTGAAGCTACAGCAACCGTCCAGACATTGCTTTCAATCTTTTCACTACCAGGAGCGTCTTGTTCAAACAAAATATTTAGTGTCGGTCAGCGGCGGATCTTGAAAAATGAGCTGCCAGAAGACATCAAATGGGAAAATGTAGGTAAAATGCTGCAGACAACTTGTTGTTTGTTTGTTTGTTTGTTTGTTCATCCAGTGCACATTTAATATTCTCAACTTAGTCTACGGATTCTAACATTTGATCTTCGACTCCGTGAATATCGTTTTATTTTAACTCCAATATATGACGTACCACAATGTTTTGAAAGCATTTGAATAAGGGGTCGTTCGTACATTACGTCAGGCAAAAAATGACCTCCCCGTTTTCCCCAGATTTTTCAAAATTAGACAATTTAAGATTTAAAAAAATAATAATAATTTTAAAAAAAACGTGACGTAACAAATTTTTTACCTCCCCTCCCTCTGTCACAAAGTGTCACAAATTCTCGCCCCCCCTCCCCCCTTAACATGACCTAATTTGCGAACGACCCCTAAGGTGATAATTTTCAAATGTAAATCTAGGACATTAAAAAGCACGACATTCAAAACAAAGAATTTTAAACAAAGACATTCAAAACAGGGACATTTTAAGCCAGGACATTCAAAACAGGGACATTTTAAGCCAGGACATTCAAAACAGGGACATTTTAAACCAGGACATTCAAAACAGTGACATTTTAAACCAGGACATTCAAAACAGGGACATTTTAAACCAGGACATTCAAAACAGGGACATTTTAAACCAGGACATTCAAAACAGGGACATTTTAAACCAAGACATTCAAAACAGGGACATTTTAAACCAGGACATTCAAAACAGGGACATTTTAAGCCAGGACATTCAAAACAGGGACATTTTAAGCCAGCAAATACAAACAGGGACAATTTAAACCAGGAAATTCAAAACAGGGACATTTTAAACCAGGACATTCAAAACAGGGACATTTTAAACAAAGACATTCAAAACAGGGACATTTTAAGCCAGGACATTCAAAACAGGGACATTTTAAGCCAGCAAATTCAAAACAGGGACATTTTAAACCAGGACATTCAAAACAGGGATATTTTAAACCAGGACATTCAAAACAGGCACATATTAAACCAGGACATTCAAAACAGGGACATTTTAAGCCAGGACATTCAAAACAGGGACATTTTAAGCCAGGAAATTTAAAACAGGGACATTTTAAACCTGTACATTCAAAACAGGGACATTTTAAACCAGGAAAATTAAAAACAGGGACATTTTACGCCAGGACATTCAAAACAGGGACATTTTAAGCCAGCAAATTTAAAACAGGGACATTTTAAACCAGGACATTCAAAACAGGGACATTTTAAACAAGGACATTCAAAACAGGGACATTTTAAACAAATACATTCAAAACAGGGACATTTTAAACCAGGACATTAAAAACAGGGACATTTTAAGCCAGGACATTCAAAACAGGGGCATTTTAAGCCAGCAAATTCAAAACAGGGACATTTTCAACTAGGACATTCAAAACAGGGACATTTTAAACCCGGATATTAAAACAGGGCAAATATTAAACCAGGACATTCAAAACAGGGACATTTTAAGCCTGGACATTCAAAAACGAACATGTAAAATTCAGTAAAATCTTTCACCTTAAATTTGATACACTTCAACCTTCACCCCTGACCTCGCATAACATGTTGAACCTAATTACACACGTGCACATTAGGTGCCAAAGCTTTAACTGGTATAACGAGTTGCACCAAACTACACACTTACAGATTTGAGACGATGGTTTCAAACCCCTATAAAGGGAGCTCGCACAATATACTCCCCAGCAGCACGCACACCCACAGAATCCGACGCTGATGCAGCTTTCGCTCATAAACTGTTCCATAATTCATAATTCACTACAATCTTCACATAATAAGGAGGAAAGAGCAATCCTGTTCAAGAGTGATTGAAAACTAGTCAGTTTTTTCCCCTAGGGAATCGCCCCAATGTCAACCCGTGCACCGTGTAAACATCTTCATCATTGCTATAGAACAAGACTTTTGATTGGTTTAATGTTTGCTGAGTTGTTTAATCATTGGATGATCTTTTTGAACTTGATAAATAATCAACATGCTTACACAGCAACACACAGAAGTCTCTAACAAACATGCTTACATAGAGACACTTAGAAGTCTCAATCAACATGCTTACATAGAGACACTTAGTAGTCTCTAATCAACATTCTTACATAGAGACACGTAGAAGTCTCTAATCAACATGCTTACATAGAGATACTTAGAAATCTCTAATCAACATGCTTACATAGAGACACGTAGAAGTCTCTAACCAACATTCTTACATAGAGACACTTAGAAGTCTCTAACCAACATACTTACATAGAGATACTTAGTAGTCTCTAATCAACATGCTTACATAGAGACACGTAGAAGTCTCTAATCAACATGCTTACAAAGAGACACGTAGAAGTCTCTAATCAATATGCTTACAAAGAGACACGTAGAAGTCTCTAATCAATATGCATACATTGAGACACGTAGAAGTTTCTAATCAACATGCTTACATAGAGACATGTAGAAGCCTCCATTTTTCGCGGTCTCAAATGAGATTATTTCTGTTCTTCAGTTCAAATAAGATTTGGTCTTTAATAATAAGATGTTCAATTATTTCTTGCCTCGTTCAGAACTTACTTGCTGCAAACTGACCACTCCTGTACATTACAATCATACACTAATATGTGTTTGCTAGGTCAGTCGTCGTTTGAAATTATTATTTCCGAACACCATTATGTAGTGACACGTTCTTTTATTGTATGTAGTTGTTGTATGTTGTAGTAGTTGTATGTTATAGTAGTTGTTTGTTGTAGTTGTTGTATGTTGTATTAGTTTTATTTTGTAGTAGTTTTATGTTGTAGTAGTCATATGTTATAGTAGTTATATGTTGTAGTTGTTGTATGTTGTAGTAGTTGTATCTTGTAGTTGTATATTGTATTAGTTCTATGTTGTACGAGTGTGATGACAGGAAATGTTCGCTAACAGACGGACCGCTGTGGCTAAGAATTGTCTTTCAGGGGACTAGCCACACGGCCATGACGTCATGATGAGCATTTACTAGACAAATAAACACATGAAGACATGGAGTGTGCAGAGATGTGGAGGTGTGGTTGCAGGGTGTGGAGGTGTGGTTGCAGGGTGTGGAGGTGTGTATAAGAACGCTGTATGTGAAAATGAGAATATTGTATATGTGAGTATGAGACGGTTGTGTGTGTATGCAATGTGTGCGATAAAGCTCAGGAAGGGGTGGGGGTTGATTAGGTGTGAGGGGTGCGGGCGCTAATTTGTTTTCTTTCCTCCCCTGAACAAACACAAGTAGCCGTGTGGGGCGGCACGCATGGTGGCCCTGGAAAGCTTGGCGGTCTGCGTGCTAGGACAGCTGTTTGTCTGAGTGCTAAGACAGCTGTTTGTGTGCTAGGACATCTGTTTGTCTGTGTGCTAAGACAGCTGTTTGTGTGCTAGGACAGCTGTTTATCTGTCTGCTAAGACAGCTTTTTGTCTGTGTGCTAGGACAGCTGGGTTGTCTGTGTGCTAAGACAACTGTTTGTCATTGTGCTAGGACATCTGTTTGTCTGTGTCCTAGGACAGCTGGTTGTCTGTGTACTAGGACAGCTGTTTGTCCGTGTGCTAGGATAGCTGTTGGTCTGTGTGCTAGGACAGCTGTTTGTCTGTGTTCTAAGACAGCTGTTTGTCTGTGTGCTAAGACAGCTGTTTGTCTGTGTGCTAAGACAGCTGTTTGTCTGTGTGCTAGGACAGCTGGGTTGTCTGTGTGCTTAGACAGCTGGGTTGTCTGTGTGCTTAGACAGCTGGGTTGTCTGTGTGCTTAGACAGCTGGGTTGTCTGTGTGCTTAGACAGCTGGGTTGTCTGTGTGCTTAGACAGCTGGGTTGT
>CAXITT010000490.1:277072-292446 GCA_964033795.1 Lymnaea stagnalis
TGTGCTAAGACAGCTGGGTTGTCTCTGTGCTAAGACAGCTGGGTTGTCTCTGTGCTAAGACAGCTGGGTTGTCTCTGTGCTAAGACAGCTGGGTTGTCTCTGTGCTAAGACAGCTGGGTTGTCTCTGTGCTAGGACAGCTGGGTTGTCTCTGTGCTAGGACAGCTGGGTTGTCTCTGTGCTAAGACAGCTGGGTTGTCTCTGTGCTAAGACAGCTGGGTTGTCTCTGTGCTAAGCCAGCTTGGTTGTCTCTGTGCTAAGACAGCTGGGTTGTCTCTGTGCTAAGACAGCTTGGTTGTCTCTGTGCTAAGACAGCTGGGTTGTCTCTGTGCTAAGACAGCTGGGTTGTCTCTGTGCTAAGACAGCTGGGTTGTCTCTGTGCTAAGACAGCTGGGTTGTCTGTGTGCTAAGACAGCTGGGTTGTCTCTGTGCTAAGACAGCTGGGTTGTCTCTGTGCTAAGACAGCTGGGTTGTCTCTGTGCTAAGACAGCTGGGTTGTCTCTGTGCTAAGACAGCTGGGTTGTCTCTGTGCTAAGACAGCTGGGTTGTCTCTGTGCTAAGACAGCTGGGTTGTCTCTGTGCTAAGACAGCTGGGTTGTCTCTGTGCTAAGACAGCTGGGTTGTCTCTGTGCTAAGACAGCTGGGTTGTCTCTGTGCTAAGACAGCTGGGTTGTCTCTGTGCTAAGACAGCTGGGTTGTCTCTGTGCTAAGACAGCTGGGTTGTCTCTGTGCTAAGACAGCTGGGTTGTCTCTGTGCTAAGACAGCTGGGTTGTCTCTGTGCTAAGACAGCTGGGTTGTCTCTGTGCTAAGACAGCTGGGTTGTCTCTGTGCTAAGACAGCTGGGTTGTCTCTGTGCTAAGACAGCTGGGTTGTCTCTGTGCTAAGACAGCTGGGTTGTCTCTGTGCTAAGACAGCTGGGTTGTCTCTGTGCTAAGACAGCTGGGTTGTCTCTGTGCTAAGACAGCTGGGTTGTCTCTGTGCTAAGACAGCTGGGTTGTCTCTGTGCTAAGACAGCTGGGTTGTCTCTGTGCTAAGACAGCTGGGTTGTCTCTGTGCTAAGACAGCTGGGTTGTCTCTGTGCTAAGACAGCTGGGTTGTCTCTGTGCTAAGACAGCTGGGTTGTCTGTGTGCTAAGACAGCTGGGTTGTCTGTGTGCTAAGACAGCTGGGTTGTCTGTGTGCTAAGACAGCTGGGTTGTCTGTGTGCTAAGACAGCTGGGTTGTCTCTGTGCTAAGACAGCTGGGTTGTCTGTGTGCTAAGACAGCTGGGTTGTCTGTGTGCTAGGACAGCTGGGTTGTCTGCAGTGTTTTATTCGATTTCCTCCGGGGCTTGGAGGGGAGCATTTCACATTTTTATTTGGGGGGGGGGGCATTCAGGGGCCATAGACGTAGAATAAGAGGGCAGAGTGGACACATGCCCCCGTGCGCCAGACTAGCGGGTTGGCAGGACGTGTCAACACATGTTTACGTTAATATGTGCTAACCCGCCCTGCTACACAGGACTATATATTTGAATATATTTTATTATAATGTTTTTCCTTGCGATTCCCTCTGTACTTCCAGCTAGTAAGATATTTTTAGTCAAACATTTTTTTTTTCAAATGCATTTAAACATTTCATTTTTTCAGTTAACTATCAGAAATGTTTCCGATAATCCAGGGTTTAGCTGATAATCCAGGGTTTAGCTGATAATCCAGGGTTTAGCTGATAATCCAGGGTTTAGCTGATAATCCAGGGTTTAGCTGATAATCCAGGGTTTAGCTGATAATCCAGGGTTTAGCTGATAATCCTATTTTTTGTTTTCAAAATGGTCTAACGAACGAGACCTATTCAATATGCCCACCCCCCTCCCCCCCAAACCTCCTCACTTAAATTTAATTATATCCTAAACAAAACTGAAATCTTGACTCTATGTGCACCACATCTTGAGTTTATGTGCACCAAATCTTGTCTCTATGTGCACCACACCTGGTCGCTATGTCCACCAAATCTTGTCTATATGTGCAACACATCTTGATTCTATGTGTCCCTCATTATGTCTTACGTGCCCTCTATCTTGTCTCTATGTGCATCACTTCTTGACTCTTATGAACCACATCTTGACTCTATGTGCACCCCATCTTGTCAACAGCTGTCTTAAGTCAAACAATCACAATACTTTTCTTAAGTGAATTAACAAACACAGTTGTCTTAGGTCAATCAATAACAACCGCTGTCTTAAATCAATCAATAACAACAGCTGTCTTCAATCAATAACAACGGCAGTCTTAAATTAATCAATAACAAAATGTGTCTTAAATCAATCAATATTAACAGCTGTCTTAAATCAATCAATAACAACAGTTGTCTTAAGTCAATCAATAACAAAAGCTGTCTTAAATCAATAAAACAGATATCTACAGTCAATCAATAACAACAGTTCTCTGAAATCAATCAATAACAACAGATGTCTTCAATTAACAACAACATCCATCTTAAATCAATCAATAACATAAGTTGTCTTAAATCAATCAATAACAAGAGCTGTCTTCAATCAATAACAACATCTGTTTTAAATCAATAAATAACAACAGCTGTCTTAAATCAATCAATAAAAACAGTTGTCTTAAATATATAAATAACAACACATGTCTTAAGTCAATCAATAAAAATTGCTGTCTTATGTCAATCAATAACAACAGTTGTCTTAAATCAATCAATAATAACAGTTGTCTTAAATCAATCAATAATAACAGTTGTCTTAAGTATATAAATAACAACACATGCCTTAAGTCAATCATTAACAACAGCTCTCTTTAGTCAATCAATACCAACAGTTGTATTAAACCAATCAATAACAACGTGTTTATTTACAGTTGTATATTTCACTTCATGGTGTCCAAAAAGTTATAAATAGACTGTTGAGCATTTTGGTTTTGTTGGTGGTGGCACAATGACAACAGCTTTAGAACCGTGGGATTGTTAAGAACAGGTGGGCCACCGAACTCTGCCCCCACCCATCCCCACCCCTTCACCTTTCTTATGGCCAACGAACACTTGGCGTAAAGACCAATGAGTTCTCGTAGAAGTTCAACGTGATACTAAGTGTTTCTATATATAGGTTGTTGGGCGGCACCCCAAACACCACCGCCACCATCCCCCCCCACCACCACCCTTTTCCCGTTTAATCCACACACCCGAAAATGACATCCAACTGATTTGAACACCTCACCAGCAGTAAAGTACACCATGACGGCACACAAAAGTACATCAAGTTGTTGGAGACCCCCAGCTGTTCCCCAAAACATCGAACCCCCACCTGTCCCCCCCCTCTCCCGGGAATAAATCAGATTGACTTAAAAGAAAATAGGTCAAATAAAATAACTGGATAAAAGCTCGATCATTAGGGAGTGCCAATACCTGACCAAACCTGACCGCATATTACCACAACTGACCACAACTGACCACACCAGACCACATCTGACCACACCATTCACATCAGACCACATCTTAACATACCTGACCACATCTAACCACAGCTGACCACAACAGATGACATCTGCATACACCATCCACATCAGACCACATCTGACCACATCTGACCACACCTGACCACATCTAACCACAACTGACCACATCTAACCACAACTGACCACATCTGAACATAGCTAACCATATCTGACCACAACTGACCACAACTGACCCCACCTGACCACACCAAACCACACCTGACCACATCATGCACATCAGACCACATCAGACCACATCTGACCACATCTCGCCACAACTGACCACATCTGACCACCCCTGACTAAACCTGCCTTTATTTTGGGGATGTTTTGGATAGGTGAGAGGGTGGTGGTGATTGTACATACCACCATGATTGTACATACCACCGTGATTGTACATATAACCGTGATTGTACATACCACCATGATTGTACATAAAACCGTGATTGTACATAACAGCGTGATTGTACATATAACCGTGATTGTACATACCAACATGATTGTACATACCAACATGATTGTACATACCAACATGATTGTACATACCAACATGATTGTACATACCACCATGATTGTACATACCAACATGATTGTACATACCAACATGATTGTACATACCAACATGATTGTACATACCAACATGATTGTACATACCAACATGATTGTACATACCAACATGATTGTACATACCAACATGATTGTACATGCCAACATGATTGTACATACCAACATGATTGTACATACCACCATAATTGTAAATATCACCGGGATTTTTCATACCACCGTGATTGTACTTACCATCATGATTGTACATACCAACATGATTGTACATACCACCATAATTGTAAATATCACCGGGATTTTTCATACCACCGTGATTGTACTTACCACCATGAATGTACATATAACCATGATTGTACATACCACCGCTTTGTATATACCAGCATAATGTACATAACACCGTGATTGTACATACCAACATGATTTTACATATCACCGTAATTTTACATACTACCGTGATTGTACATATCACCGTGATTGTACATACCACCATGATTGTCCACACCACCATGATTGTACATACCTCCATGATTGTACATAACTGTGATTGTACACACCACCGTTGTTGGTTAACTCCAAGTTTGATGACGTTTCCATTGATTGGAGAGCTCAAGTTTGGGACACAGATCAGTTCTCGATCACAGGGACCCTTGTGACGTCACACCATCGTGACGTCAGCGCCTTGTGGCGTGCCCTTGATGACGTAGACAAGTCTGCGAGAGCCACACCTCTCGTGGTAGCTCTAAAGACGTTTTAGCTAGTCTATTAATAGATATATTTATTAATTAGAAAAGTGGGTCTTATTACTTTCTACATTAACGTAATCGCCATCTGAACAGCCCATTAGTAGCTGATGGACTTATCGCAGTTTTCTTTCCGGGGGGGGGGGGAGGGGGTTGGGGGGGGGGGGCCGGGGGAGTATACTCAATAAGAAAAGAAAATTTAGTAGACGAGAAAAACATAATGTTATGTTGACCCAATTATCTGTAACAAATATAATCTATACAAACAAATCATTAATCTAAGTGGAGGATCTTGTTATTGGGGTGTTAGGAGGTGTCATGTACTGTTGTGTGGTGTTTTATGGTGTTGTGTAGTGTTGTGTGTTCTAATGTTGTTTAATGTGGTGTCACACGGTGTTATGTGTGGCTGTGTGGTTCCTATATATATATATATATACCAAGAGAGGTGTATGACTGCGTCTAGAGTCGTCATGTCTCTCGAGTGTCGTAATGTCTGTCGTGTGTCGGGATGTGTGTTGAGTGTCGTAATGGCTATTGTGTGTCGCAACGTCTAGTGGGTGTCATATTGTCTATCAATGCTTATTCATTGGTTAATTAAAATTAACGGTCAAAATTTAATTTTTATTCTCATAAGTTAAACTATTATTATATAATTGTTTGCATATGTTATGATTTATTTATGCCTTTTGATTACCGTATGATTTAAGTCTTTTTGATTACACCCCCACCCCCCTTCTCCACTACTGTGCACTACAGTCGTTGTATATTTTTCGACTACAATACAGAACAGTCATTGTATACTTTTCGACACAATACAGAACAGTCAGTGTATACTTTTCGTCTACAATATAGTACAGTCATTGTATATTTTTCGACTACAATACAGTACAGTCATTGTATACTTTTCGACTACAATATAGTACAGTCATTGTATATTTTTCGTCTACAATATAGTACAGTCATTGTATACTTTTCGTCTACAATATAGTACAGTCATTGTATATTTTTCGACTACAACACAGAACAGTCATTGTATACTTTTCGACTACAATACAGAACAGTCATTGTATATTTTTCGACTACAATACAGTACAGTCATTGTATACTTTTCGACTACAATACAGAACAGTCGTATACTTTTCGACTACAATACAGTACAGTCGTTGTATACTTTTCGACTACAATACAGTACAGCCATTGTATACTTTTCGACTACAATACAGTACAGTCGTTGTATACTTTTCGACTACAATACAGTACAGCCATTGTATACTTTTCGACTACAGTACACTATAATCATTGTATTATTTTCCACCACCGAATAATAATTGTATACTTTTCTTTGTCCTAAAGTTGTGACGTATTTGTCACCAGGTTTCGTATCATTCTCTGGACAAATGTTTGTTGACCCTATGTTTGTTGACCAAATGTTTTTTGACCCAATGTTTGTTTACACTGGGCCAACAAGCGTTAAGCGCCATTGCCCTATTTCTTTGTGTTCTTTACTGCCGAGTCACGTGTTCACCGCCCTGGTCATTCGTACGTTTTCTTGACCACTGGTCACGTGTTTACCCCACAGGACATTCGTCTGCTTGAAAGGCCACCTGGTGATTACTTGATACCAAATGATAAGATCTTATTTTCCAAAGTTCGGCTGTTAAGTTTTGTCCGCTGCCTCGTGTGAGAAGTTTCTGGAATGTTCACCGCGACGTGTTTCCCTGGCTGCAGGGAGTCTCCAAGATTTCCTTGATGAGACCATTACTCGCTGTTTGAATGTGAGGGGGGCGGGGCTAATGGGCCGCTTATGTCACCTAAGATCGTGTAATTAGCTCCCACGTGATGCAATAAAAGTACAGACCTAGAAGGTAAATTGTAGGGGGGGGGGGGTGGGATGGTTGAGGCCAAATCAGGGGGATACTTACTGTAACGTGTAAGGGGCGGGGCTAATGGGCCGCTTATGTCACCTAAGATCGTGTAATTAGCTCCCACGTGATGCAATAAAAGTACAGACCTAGAAGGTAAATTGTAGGGGGGGGGGGTGGGATGGCTTAGGTCAAATCAGGAGGATACTTACTGTAACGTGTACGCCCAGGTCGGTGATGTCTCTATAAACCTAAGCGTAGGCACCTTTCTAGTGCTGGAGGTTTGCTAGACTAGTGGATCATTTATATTAGTATTATATATATCTCTGTACACCGCGGGCCGCTTTATCGGGATCATATCCACTTCCCAAACATTCTAATCCACCCCCGATGCTGAATCCATGCCAGAGCAACGCATTCATAACCCAGGAGCCTTCTTGTACATTCGAATTCTTCCACACTCTCACTTCCTGTCCTTCTGCGCATGCCAGCCAAAATCAAACTTAATGTTAATGCTTAAGTACGTCACCGTTCCCTATTGTAATGTTGGAGCTGTAACAGTAGAGGGTTTTGTTATTTTTTTATTTTTTTTTTGTTGCATTTCCTGTTGATACTGGTTGGTTGCATTTCCTGTTGATACTGGTTGGTTGCATTTCCTGTTGATACTGGTTGGTTGCATTTCCTGTTGATACTGGTTGGTTGCATTTCCTGTTGATACTGGTTGGTTGCATTTCCTGTTGATACTGGTTGGTTGCATTTCCTGTTGATACTGGTTGGTTGCATTTCCTGTTGATGCTGGTTTGTTGTCCTGTTGATACTGGTTGGTTGCATTTCTTGTTGATACTGGTTGGTTGCATTTCCTGTTGATACTGGTTGGTTGCATTTCCTGTTGATACTGGTTGGTTGTCCTGTTGATACTGGTTAGTTGCATTTCTTATTGATACTGGTTGGTTGCATTTCCTGTTGATACTGGTTGGTTGCATTTCCTGTTTAAACTGGTTGGTTGCATTTCCTGTTGATACTGGTTGCTTGCATTTCCTGTTGATACTGGTTGCTTGCATTTCCTGTTGATACTGGTTGGTTGCACTGCCCTGTTGATACTGGTTGGTTACATTTCCTGTTGACACTGGTTGGTTGAATTTTCTGTTGATACTGGTTCGTTGCATTGTCCTATTGATACTGGTTGGCTACATTTCCTGTTGACACTGGTTGGTTGCATTGTCCTGTTGACACCACCGTCTATTGATGTGAAGGTTGACACCACCGTCTATTGATGTGAAGGTTGACACCACTGTCTATTGATGTGAGGTTTCCCTTCACAACAGAACCTTCTCCATGCTGAAGAAATTGCTCTATCTTCATTCCCCTGTGGCGTTCAGTTGAAAAGATTTTTGTTGTGAACTTCTTTCTTAGACAACAGAGATAAACGTGTCCCTTGACAACATAACTGTGTCACTTGACAACATAACCCTATCACTTTACAACATAATCGTGTCACTTGACAACATAACCGTGTCTCTTGACCACATAACTGTGTCACTTGACAACATAACCCTGTCACTTGACAACATAATCGTGTCACTTGACAACATAACAGAGTCACTTAACAACATAACAGTGTCACTTGACAATGTAACCCTGTCACTTTACAACATAACCCTGTCACTTTACAGCATAACCCTGTCACTTTACAACATAACGGTGTCACTTGACAACATAACAGTGTCACTTGACAACTAACCGTGTCACCTGACAACATACTCAAACTCCCAACCTCCCCCCCCCCTTTTCCCCCTCTCCTTCGCGTCCAGTTGTGTATGACCGAAAAAGAGGGCTGAGCCATCATATTGTTGTCCTCCGTACGGAGACACACGACCTACACAACCTCCCTGACGCCGCAGACAACTTGTAGCGGCCCGGGGCTACGCACCGCTCTGACACGCGCGCACGTGTTCGAAATGCGACAGTTTCAGTGCGGTGACATTTGACGCATAACTTATTGTTGATGCATCGAAATGTTGAGCAATTAAGTACTTGAAAATACATTTGAAATCGAATACATGACCTGTGGGTGGGGTCAAGTTGTAGCCCCAGGGGACGGTCTGGCCTCATTTCCTGTCCAAATACTCTGTGCTTATTTCCTGACAAAGAATCCCTCAGGTGCATCTACATATAGAATTGTCTATGTTCTACGTACGCAATTGTCGTGATTCTTTGAGACAGAGACGCCATTGTTGTGTTTGAAATGGCGGAAAGTCTGCATGTCTGTGTTTATTGAAGCTGTTTATCTGTGCTAATGTCTGTATTAATGTCTGGCAATTTGTCTTGAAGTCTGTGTCTCCGGTTATTTATCTTGAAATCCCTCAAGCATTAGCTTCTGTAACGATTTGCATTAGCCACCACAGTGAACCTACCCCGTTATGTTTATAGTCTGAAATTAAAATGAATCGTTCTGTTATAGAACTATGAGACTTTCAGAATAGGGCTGGGGGTGGGGAGGGGGGATTAACCCCCATTGGGTGGGGGCAGACAGTAGAATAAGCAGAAAGGTAATGCAGACATATAACACCATGTTGATTTCATACAGAATGTGTTTTTGTCATAGTAGGCAGAATGTGTTTATATCTTAGTATACAAAACATATTTACATCATTGTAGACAGATTATGTTTATGTCATAGAAGAGAGAATGTGTTTAGATCCTAGTAGACAGAATGTGTTTATGTCATAGTAAACCAGAATGTGTTATATCACAGTTGACAGAATATGTTTATTTCATAGTAGACATAATGTGTTTATGTCATAGAAGACACAATGTTTTTATGTTATAGTAGACTGAATGTCTTTATGAAATAGTAGACAGAATGTGTTTATTTCATAGTAGACCGAATGTGTTTTTTGTCATAGTAGACAGAATGTGTTTATATCAAAGTACACACAATGTGCTTAAGATTCCAAACATCTTGTTCTGTTCGCTAGCTGCTTATACCCCAGGCGTAAATTCTGGTACTTAGATATGTCATTGTACTGTAGTGGCACAGGTAGCACTAGACTTTAATAGAACAGGTAGCACTATATTGTATTAGCACATACCTCAGTAGCGCTGATAGCATTTTACCTTATCAACAAAGTAAGCACTATATTTTATTAGTCAGGTAGCACTAGACTTTAATAGCTCAAGTAGCACACTACTGTAGTAGCTCAGGTAGCACTGATATCATTGACAAGTTTTACAGAATCAAAAGAAATTTGGAAAAATCCTTCCCAAAAATTAAGAGAGGGCAACAAGGGGAGAGAATGCAATCAGGTTAGCACAATATAAAATGAGTCAAACAGAGTAGGGTTAAACCTGAAAAAAGAAACGCAACAAAACAACGAACGTGTCGGCAGAAAGCCTTCGTCAGCGAACAAAACAACAGAAAAAAACATAAACATAATAAAAACATAATTTCCCAAAAATTAATATCGAATCGAATTAATATGAATTGATGAACGGACTTCCCCGAAACAAGGTGTTCAACAGTGTGCGCGCCAAGGTGTTCAACAGTGTGCGCGCCAAGGTGTTCAACAGTGTGCGCCCTCAGATCAACTATTTTATCTCTCTGTGGTCGGTAGAACTTTCTTGATGACGCCCCCTAGTCCGAATTCAATGGTTCTAAAAATAGCCTGTCCTACAGATCTGATTCACGGGTGGCTTATATTCACTCGTTTGAGGCCCGCTTTTGAAAACCTAGAAAATTTAAGAGTCTTCAAGCCCAAGGCCTACGACGTGTGTTTACCAATCATGCACGCCGTGGTGACAACTTGAGAAAGACATGAGGGAAATCAAATGGAATGCCTTCAAAGATGAATTCCGGTCGGGATGCCAGCCAATCAAGCTACTGAAAATGCAACTTGCGAAGGACACGGGCCTGATGAAATATTGCTGATAGATGGTGTCACGTTAGATTATAGTGTGCACGTATTATGAGACGTTGGATTATATATCACACGTAAATGGGGCGCACTAATGAGTTAGTTGACGTGGTCCTTTGACAGAAAATAGTGAATGTATTGTGTACAGAGGCAACAACAAAGTTTTCTTCAGACATAGATACACTGGCGCGCGCCCCGTGGGCCTAGGAATGCAGTGGCACTACGAGACCAGTCGGCCTACGAATGCAGTGGCCTTAAGAATCCAGTGGCCCTACGAATCCAGTGGCCCTACGAATGCAGTGGCCCTACGAATCCAATGGCCCTAAGAATCCATTGGCTCTAAGAATCCATTGGCCCTAAGAATCCAGTGGCCCTACAAATGCAGTGGCCGTGCTGGCAAGTCTTTACCATACCTACAATACCCTTACACACCTCTTGAACCATTTCAACTCCTCCTGAACTCCTTACACCTCCCCTTACAACAGCTACACCTCTGACAACCCACTTCTCTAATGACCGCGCCAACCTGTTTTTACTACCACGAGCAAAGCGGATGCCATCTGGCTGTCAAAAAGGGAAATTAAAAAATCGATATTGTCCTTGTCTGTTTGGTCAGCCAGAGTTGCCCCCTCCCCCCCCCCAACTCCGTTCCTTGAGCCCCCCACCCACCTTCCTGCCGTTGTCCCCGATTTTTATGGCTCCATTCACTTCACGAATCAAAGTGAAAAAGAGATCAAAGTAAAATGGCATCAATTTGGAGATTTGAATATTAGATGGCGCCATGACGTTGATAAAGCCAGTACGTGACATAGTGCATTATGTGTGAGGTAGTGCGTTATATGTTGGTAGTTTTTTTTTTTATATGTGACGTAGTGTGTCATGTGTGACGAAGTTTGTCATGTGTGACGTAGTTGGTCATGTGTGACGTAGTTTTACAAGTGAGACGTAGTTTGTCGTGTGTGACGTAGTTTGTCATGTGTGACGTAGTTTGTCATGTGTGACGTAGTCTTACAAGTGAGACGTAGTTTGCCGTGTGTGACGTAGTTTGTCATGTGTGACGTAGTTTGTCATGTGTGACGTAGTTTGTCATGTGTGACGTAGTTTGTCATGTGTGACGTAGTTTGTCATGTGTGACGTAATTTTACAAGTGAGACGTAGTTTGTCATGTGTGACGTAGTTTGTCATGTGTGACGTATTTTGTCATGTGTGACGTAGTTTTACAAGTGAGACGTAGTTTGCCCTGTGTGACGTAGTTTGTCATGTGTGACGTAGTTTGTCATGTGTGACGTAGTTTTACAAGTGAGACGTAGTTTGCCGTGTGTGACGTAGTTTGTCATGTGTGACGTAGTTTGTGTTGTGTGACGTAGTTTTACAAGTGAGACGTAGTTTGCCGTGTGTGACGTAGTTTGTCATGTGTGACGTAGTTTGTCATGTGTGACGTAATTTTACAAGTGAGACGTAGTTTGCCATGTGTGACGTAGTTTGTCATGTGTGACGTAGTTTGTCATGTGTGACGTAGTTTGTCATGTGTGACGTAGTTTGTCATGTGTGACGTATTTTTACAAGTGAGACGTAGTTTGTCATGTGTGACGTAGTTTGTCATGTGTGACGTAGTTTTACAAGTGAGACGTAGTTTGTCATGTGTGACGTAGTTTTACAAGTGAGACGTAGTTTGTCATGAGTGACTGAGTTTGTTATATGTGACGTAGTTTGTCATGTGTGACGTAGTTTGCCGTGTGTGACGTAGTTTGTCATGAGTGACGTAGTTTGTTATATGTGTCGTAGTGCGTTTTGTGTTATTGAAGTAGTCTAGTAAACATTATCCCTGGCACAAACATCCTCCCTGTTTTATTGTTCGTCCGTCGAGGATCGACGAGGACCATCGAGTCGCCTGGTGACTGATGACTTGCGCGGATGACTTTGTTTAAAGTGAGGAAGAGTTGCGCTGCGTCTAACTCACTCTCTCGTCTGGGCCCATCATATCCAGGTGCAAGACTCTACGTCAAGACGACCAGGGATGGGTTCGGTTGTAGGAATTGTCATTGTATGCGCCTTACGGGACTCCAACTCCGGGTTTGAATTCAGAGTTTCCTTCTCTTAGATGAGTTGCCGACCAAGCTTAACGAGTCTCATCCACGGGTGATGGCCTTTGGCTGGACTTGAACACCAGACCACCAACTTGAGGTTTGCTCAGTTTAGACCATTTGGCCACCCAGTCACCCAGTCAAAACATTACCCCTGGCACAGACATCCCCCTCCTGACATAAACATCCCTTCTGTCAAAGACATCTCCCCATCACAAACATCTTCCCCATCACAAACATCTTCCCCATCACAAACATCTTCCCCATCACAAACATCTTCCCCATCACAAACATCTTCCCCATCACAAACATGAAGGGGTAGTGTTTGTAGAAGGGGTAGTGTTTGTAGAACCCCATCACAAACATCTTCCCCACCACAAACATCTTCCCCATCACAAACATCTTCCCCATCACAAACATCTTCCCCATCACAAACATCTTCCCCATCACAAACATCTTCCCCATCACAAACATCTTCCCCATCACAAACATCTTCCCCACCACAAACATCTTCCCCATCACAAACATCTTCCCCATCACAAACATCTTCCCCATCACAAACATCGCCGATTCGTATCTAAAATTGCTAATACGTTAGGCTGACCAAACGTCCCGTAAAAAGGGCTTGTACTGTTTTTTCACGATCTTACCCGGTTTCCCGAAAAAGTCTCCCGGGACGCCTAAATGTCCCGTTTCTAAAACCAAACACATTTTCACGTATCAGATAAGAAGGTGGTTTTAACAATGGCTGGGACAACTGCCAAATATCCTCAACTTAAATCCTAGACTAGAGAAATTTATTTTGTTGTGTTGTATTATGTTGTAAAATATGTATCAATAAACAAGTATTCACTGCAAAATTATTGTTTCCGTTATGATATGTCTCAGAGTTTAAATTACAAATGTTAAGGTAAATTTTAAAAGATTTCTTTGTCTCAAAATAGGTCAAATGAGCATATTTTAATAAACAGTTTCCGGCGGAGGCCCCCGGGCCCCTCTTTAGCTGGAGGGTAACCACCCCCCCCCCAACCCCAAACTCTCCTTGTGTGTGTCCCGTTTTTTCCAGGTAATGATTTGGTCACCCTATAATACATCTGACTACTCTGTCTGATAACTTACAACGAACTCTCCCGAACCGTCACTATCAGTCGTATATGTCACGTAATCTTTTTCCCAAGCAATGACTTCATCGTACACTCGTATTTCACGGACCTATGGTATAGCTCAAAGACATGTTGTATATCTCAAAGACCTGTTGTATATCTCAACGACCTGTTGTATATCTCAAAGACCTGTTGTATATCTCAAAGACCTGTTGTATATTTCACAGACCTATTGTATATTTCACAGACCTATTGTATATTTCACAGACCTATTGTATATTTCACAGACCTATTGTATATTTCACAGACCTATTGTATATTTCACAGACCTATTGTATATTTCACAGACCTATTGTATATTTCGCAGAACTATTGTATATTATACAATTTCTTTATAAAATCATATAGCCTAACAGCCGACATCTATTTTAAAACTATACCACGTTCATAATGTCCATGTGGGAGTTCTGGGAATCTCTGTGTAGTGACGTTAGATCCGGGGTCACATTTTAATAGGACGTGATGATTTGTCTCTCTCGCCAGTGTTTCTCACACTGTGCAATGTAGAGGACGGACTGTGGTTCCATCGAGTCCTTAGTTTCAAGTTTAATTCCTTTATTGCCCCCCCCCCTTTTTATTAATTTGTCCCCCTTATTCGGACAAGACAAGGAATGTTTCCGGATCTGTTTCTGTTCAACCAGTTTGAGAAGCACTGTCCTACAACATATAATTTACCCCCCTGCAGTTTAATGAATTATAGAATCTGTAAACTCTAGATTCTGGGGTGGATAGAGTGCATCGTTTTACAATGGGGCCGATCTTGCTCTCTTTTATACTGGGACCTCACACAGCTATGTTTTATACTGGTAATGCATATTGCACTGTTCTATACTTGGAACTCATATAGCTATGTTTTATACTGGTAATTCATATTGCACTGTTTTATACTTGGAACTCACATTTCTATGTTTTATACTGGTAATTCATATTGCACTGTTTTATACTTGGAACTTGATTATAAGATTGCATCGACTTATATTACATCACCTTGTCCTTTAGCCTGTAGGACATAAAATGAAATACCATTTCACCGTTTCCTACAGGACATACATTGAAATGACATGTCACCATATCCTGAACCATATTGACAGGTAAACCTTTATGACATCAAGGTATCAGACCAAATCACGCCGAGACTTACCTCCCATCCGAACTAGTTCTTGAAGTAGTGCCATTTTTAGACCAAAGGTCACGTGTTAAGTCGTCTCGAGCACTTTGTTGCCGTTTGTGTTTCTATGGCATGATTGTCGTCTGCTGGAATAGGGATATTGGAAGGGGGGTGCATTTTTGTTTGAGTGGCGCAAACATTAAACAAAATAATTTAGTTTTATTTTCCTTGCATGATAACTGTCTGACGTGATCTTAACTAACATGTTCTATTTTAGACCTGAACTTTAAGAGCTGCACGAGACCAGGGTGTTCCGGGTATGCTTGTTGGGGGTATGTTTGTTGGGGGTATGTTTGTTGGGGGTATGTTTGTTGGGGGTATGTTTGTTGGGGGTATGTTTGTGGGGGGTATGGTTGTTGGGGGTATGTTTGTTGGGCGTGTGCTTGTTGGGGG
>CAXITT010000490.1:296738-317486 GCA_964033795.1 Lymnaea stagnalis
TATATATATATATATATATATAATCATTAATAGTGCGCCCCCCCCCCCCAAGCGGAGGTTCTTAAATTGGCAGGGCAGCGGAGGCTCTTAAACCAGGACACTGGAAGTTCTTAAATTGGCAGGACACCGGGGGTTCTTAAATCGGCAATGCAGCGGTGGTTCTCAAATTAGCAGGGCAGTGGAGGTTCTCAAATAAGTTTAACTTTTCTTAGATTTTAGAAGGACATATTTTGGAAAGATATATTTAGACTAGACATGAAAGACATGGCTTGAACGGAGGCCATCGTGTCTTAGCTAGTGTAGGCAGCCATTCACGGACGGAGGCCATCGTCCATTGTCTTAGCTAGTGTAGGCAACCATTCAAGGTTGCGGGTCCCATCTACCAGAACTGACTGGGCTGATCTTGATATGTTTTTCTGTGAATTTGATGTGTCTTGTTCCGGTCATCAAGTCTGCAGTCTTCGACAGACAAATGTAGTCCTTCTCACACTACACTTAAGACTTGAGTATCGATGATGTTGCCATACCATCTATGTTGTACCAACTATACCATCTATGATGTACCAACCATACCATCTATGCTGTACCAACCCTACCATCTGTGCTGTACCAACTATACCACCTATGCTGTACCAACCCTACCATCTATGCTGTACCAACCAAACCATCTATATTACCCAGCTACCCTGTGTGACCTTCACCTTGGACATGCCACGCCCATCATATCTAGACCTTGCCCCCCCCCACAGCCTGCCTTAAGAGCATCAACCCACCCCAACCCACCCCCGACCCACACCCCCCAACTTTTAAAAGTAACCAAATTGCCCAGCACGCTCTCTGAGTTCCCAGCTGTTCGTCTCGACCAGAGGTTGCGAGTCACGGGACAGTTTACTTAAGACCTGTCTTCACCTTCGATAAGAGGACATCATTTTCTGGAGCACACTGTGGTTAGACCAAGGGTCAGTGGGGTCGGCAAGGGGGGGGGGGGAGGGGTAGCGTGGCAGATAAATATTTATTTAGCCCAGCTCTCAAACTGATAGGGACATGACGTCAGTCATTGGTGGGAATGTGGAGACATGACGTCAGTCAATCGAGGGAATGTGGAGACATGACGTCAGTCATTGGTGGGAATGTGGAGACATGACGTCAGTCAATGGAGGGAATGTGGAGACATGACGTCAGTCATTGGTGGGAATGTGGAGACATGACGTCATTCATTGGTGGGAATGTGGAAACATGACTTATTCATTGGTGGGAATGTGGAGACATGACGTCAGTCATTGGTGGGAATGTGGAGACATGACGTCAGTCAATGGAGGGAATGTGGAGACATGGCGTCAGTCAATGGAGGGAATGTGGAGACATGGCGTCATTCATTGGTGGGAATGCGGAAACATGACGTCAGTCATTGGTGGGAATGTGGAGACATGACGTCAGTCATTGGTGGCAATGTGAGGACATCATGTCAGTCATAAGTTGGGATTATCGGGACATGACGTCAGTCCTTCGTTGGAATGTGTCACTTTGGTTTTCAAGCATCCTTCCGTCAGAAATGTGACACGATGATTTAGACATGTCACAATGTGACACGATGATTTAGACATGTCACAATGTGACACGATGATTTAGACATGTCACAATGTGACACGATGATTTAGACATGTCACAATGTGACACGATGATTTAGACATGTCACAATGTGACACGATGATTTAGACATGTCACAATGTGACACGATGATTTAGACATGTCACAATGTGACACGATGATTTAGACATGTCACAATGTGACACGATGATTTAGACATGTCACAATGTGACACGATGATTTAGACATGTCACAATGTGACACGATGATTTAGACATGTCACAATGTGACACGATGATTTAGACATGTCACAATGTGACACGATGATTTAGACATGTCACAATGTGACACGATGATTTAGACATGTCACAATGTGACGATAGTGTAGACTTGTCACAATGTGACGATAGTGTAGACTTGTCACAATGTGACGATAGTTTAGACATGTCACAATGTGACGCTAGTGTAGACATGTCACAATGTGACGCTAGTGTAGACATGTCACAATGTGACGATAGTGTAGACTTGTCACAATGTGACGATAGTGTAGACTTGTCACAATGTGACGATAGTTTAGACATGTCACAATGTGACGCTAGTGTAGACATGTCACAATGTGACGCTAGTGTAGACTTGTCACAATGTGACGCTAGTGTAGACTTGTCACAATGTGACGATAGTGTAGACTTGTCACAATGTGACGATAATTTAGACATGTCACAATGTGACGATAGTGTAGACTTGTCATAATGTGACGCTAGTGTAGACTTGTCACAATGTGACGATAGTGTAGACTTGTCACAATGTGACGATAGTGTAGACTTGTCACAATGTGACGCTCAGAAACATAGTATACCATGGCTTTTATCCGATTTCCCTTCATCCCACTATCTATCATCCAACGATCTGTCATCCCATTATTTTTATCCCACTATATTTGACCTTAATATCTTTTCCCCAATATTTTTCATCTCACTATCCTTCATCATCCCATTGCCAAGTATGTATCCCCTGTACTGCAACTGCACTCTAGAAACCCAACAAGTTCCATAATGTTGAATGCTTTAGAGGGGCAGACAATTTCAAAAACTGCAAAATCAAAGTCAATGTGCGTCCTAATAAAGTCATTATTAGTCACAATTACGTCATTGTTATGTCTTTATTACGTCATTATTATGTCTTGATTACGTCATAAATACGTCTTTAGTACTGCATAATTATGTCTTTATCGCGCCATTATTACGTCTTTATAGTCTTTATTACGCCATTAATATGTCTACTACGTCATAATTACGTCGTATTACATCTTTATTACATCACTATTACGTCTTTCCAAGGTAATAATTGCAGGCCAGTTCTTTTGGAATCTGAAATTTCAAATTATTTATTCATCATTAGTTTCGTTTGCCATGAGATAGTTTTACTGAAGAATGATTTTATATTCACTTTTTTAATGTAGCCTTTATTTAACTCCATTCCCTTCATTGGCTACATATACAGGCACGCATTGACTACAAGTTGTCTGTTCTCTGTCACAACTTTTTCTTGGATTCCTGCCCTTCCTATCTAACCGAACTTCTTTCTGTCTATTCACCCCTTCGACAGCTGCAGAGACGCGTTTTCTGTCCGTTCACAAGACACACACTAAAACATTTGGTAAACGATCTTTCTCTTACTTCGCCCCCAAACAATGGAATTATTTGCCACTACACATACGCAATATGCCAACCACCAAGGCAATGGCGACGCCATCAAATTTAACATGGCGGGTCCCTTAACAAAATTTGGCGGGTCCCAAATAAATGTATTAAAAATAAATTTTATTTATCAAGTAATATTTATTAATCTACTAACTTAACCCAAAGTTTACATACATTGTCAATGGTCATAATAAATTTATTTGAATGTAACATATTTGTAAGGTCAATCACGTTTATCTAGAGAATCCACACTCGTGACCCTCCACATTATGGACTCATTGACCCCAGATACACTGACAAAGGACAGGCCAATTTCATTTCAAAATAATTCTGCAGTTAGGATACATTTCCATGAATTTGTCCACCATGCGTTCCATATCCAGTTCCTTGGCCCTCTGTGAATGTAGCGATATTACAGCAATATTTGACAAGCGCTCGTCCAGTTTCTTGGCCCTCTGTGAATGTAGCGATATTACAGCAATATTTGACAAGCGCTCGTCCAGTTTCTTGGCCCTCTGTGAATGTAGCGATATTACAGCACTATTTGACAAGCGCTCGTCCAGTTTCTTGGCCCTCTGTGAATGTATCGATATTACAGCACTATTTGACAAGCGCTCGTCCAGTTTCTTGGCCCTCTGTGAATGTATCGATATTACAGCACTATTTGACAAGCGCTCGTCAGTCATGGCTGTACGAAGATGTGTTTTTACTCAAGCTCGTTGACTGAATGATCTTTCTGCTTCTGCAGATGACACCGGTATCGTGCATCCAATTTGCAGGAGTCGTTTACTTTCGTAGAATGCATCCTCGTATTTCTCGAGAAATTCCAGCATATCCAGCACATCCAGCATATCCAGCACATCCAGCATATCCAGCACATCCAGCATAGAAACTACTTCAAAACCGTTGCTCTGCTGCTTTCTTTCTACCAATCTCTGGAATTGTTTGATTTCAATTTCTAAATCAATGAGGTTCCCTTTGTAATGATTCGCTAGGGGAATAATGTTACCAAAATCAAGGAATTTTTCATTATTAGGCTCAAAGGAGTCAATTCCAGACATCACCTTCATTTTAGCGGAAGAAAATCTATTTTTTTAATTCCTGTAGTACTTTGTCCAGTACAGGATAATATATGCGCGCACGAATATTACTACTCAAAGCTGTGCATGTATATATATATATATATTTATATATATATATAAAATATATAGAGAGAAAATAAAACTTGAGTGTCAGTACGTACGCTATTGGGGGTGGGGGGGGGGGTTACTGAAAAAGTACGCCATGCAACAGGGGGGAAGGGGTTCGAAATTCGCGATATTTTTGCGTACGTAATATATGGATGGCCTCTTACAAATTAAAACTTAAATTTTATATATATTACATTTTATGACGTTATATTGACTTTTGTTGTCGATAAAAATTTAAACATATAAAGGCATTTAAAATGGAAGTTCTCTTACATGTAATGTAGATTACGCTTAATGATCATATATACAATATTAGTAACTAATAAAAAATTTGCCAGGTGCCAAGTTTTTTTTTACCAGGTCCTGGGACCCGGCGGGACCTGGTGAAGCGTCACCACTGCACCCAGGCCTTCAAAACTGCACTCAAAACACATCTCTTTAAACTTTACTACCCTGACTGATTCCCTTCCTCTGACCGATAAACGATCCTGCTGGCTGCCGTCCCTGGTTTGCCTTGTAAAAGATCTGGGGTGGGGTGGGGTGGGTGAATATACATTTGTTCTTGTTTTTTGTTTTTTTGGTTACATGCTGTTCTTTATTTAATAAATGTATTTTATTTTAATGTCATGATTATGTCTCTTTTGATAACATTTTTATGTATAAAACCACGAATTATTATTTTTATTATTATTCTGTGGAAGGGGCATTACTGTGCTTTACTCTTAGGGGAGAGAAACAACAAAGTTTATTCTTTACTAACATCTGATCTCACATGAATGACCGAAAAATTGTGACTTCTGAAGCTGAGTGAAAGACATGAAAACAAATTTGAAAGGGATTTAGTTGCCTTAATGCATGCATTGATTTCTTCGTTACACATGCAACTTAATATTTCACTTGCTTGTATGATATCACATATCTAGCTCAATATTTCACTTGCTTTAAGCCTTTCGCACTTGACATGGATGTTGAGCTCGATGTAAGGTTTTCGTGGAAATGGTTGGTATAGGACCTCAGTCTTCTTTGTGTTAATGGTAAGACCAAAGATGATGCAGGCATCCGAGAAGCTTACAACACTACGTTGCATATGGGCCTCTGGTTCAGCGTTAAGGACACAGCCATTGACATTCTGAAAGTCCCAGATAAAGTATTTCCAGATCTTGTCTATGTTCGAGTCTCCTGAGGTCAAATACTTTTTCATCAGGTCTGTATCTGATGCCTCTTCCAATGTCTGCCTCTCTGCAAACATCAGACAATATGGCGGACATGCTGAAAAGCGTTGGTGGTAGGACGCGAGCTTGTTTGACGCCATGAGACACAGTTTGATGCAAGGAGACACAGTTTGACGCCATGAGACACAGTTTAATGCAAGGAGACACGGTTTGACGCCATGAGACACAGTTTGACGCCATGAGACACAGTATGACGCAATGAGACACTATTTGACGCCATGAGACACTGTTTGACACCATGAGACACTGTTTGATGCCATGAGGCACTGTTTGACGCCATGAGACACTTTTTGACGCCATGAGACACTGTTTGAGGCCATGAGACACTGTTTGACGCCATGAGACACTGATTGACGCCATGAGACACTGTTTCACGCCATGAGACACTGTTTGACGCCATGAGACACTGTTTGACGCCATGAGACACTGTTTGACGCCATGAGACACTGTTTGACGCCATGAGACACTGTTTGACGCCATGAGACACTGTTTGATGCCATGAGACACTGTTTGACGCCATGAGAAACTTTATGACGCCATAAGACACTGTTTGACGCCATGAGACACTGGTTGACGCCATGAGACACTGTTTGACGCCATGAGACACTGTTTGACGCCATGAGACACTGTTTGACGCCATGAGACACTGTTTGACGCCATGAGACACTGTTTGACGCCATGAGACACTGTTTGACGCCATGAGACACTGTTTGACGCCATGAGACACTGTTTGACGCCATGAGACACTGTTTGACGCCATGAGACACTGTTTGACGCCATGAGACACTGTTTGACGCCATGAGACACTGTTTGACGCCATGAGACACTGTTTGACGCCATGAGACACTGTTTGACGCCATGAGACACTGTTTGACGCCATGAGACACTGTTTGACGCCATGAGACACTGTTTGACGCCATGAGACACTGTTTGACGCCATGAGACACTGTTTGACGCCATGAGACACTGTTTGACGCCATGAGACACTGTTTGACGCCATGAGACACTGTTTGACGCCATGAGACACTGTTTGACGCCATGAGACACTGTTTGACGCCATGAGACACTGTTTGACGCCATGAGACACTGTTTGACGCCATGAGACACTGTTTGACGCCATGAGACACTGTTTGACGCCATGAGACACTGTTTGACGCCATGAGACACTGTTTGACGCCATGAGACACTGTTTGACGCCATGAGACACTGTTTGACGCCATGAGACACTGTTTGACGCCATGAGACACTGTTTGACGCCATGAGACACTGTTTGACGCCATGAGACACTGTTTGACGCCATGAGACACTGTTTGACGCCATGAGACACTGTTTGACGCCATGAGACACTGTTTGACGCCATGAGACACTGTTTGACGCCATGAGACACTGTTTGACGCCATGAGACACAGTTTGACGCCATGAGACATAGTTTGACGCCATGAGACACAGTTTGACGCCATGAGAAGAAGTTTGATGCAAGGATACACAGTATGACGCCATGAGACACAGTTTGACGCCATGAGACACAGTTTGACGCCATGAGAAACTGTTTGACGCCATGAGACACTGTAACACACCATGAGACACTGTTTGACACCATGAGACACTTTTTGACTCCATGAGACACTGTTTGATGCCATGAGACACTGTTTGACGCCATGAGACACTGTTTGACGCCATGAGACACTGTTTGACAACATGAGACACTGTTTGACGCCATGAGACACTGTTTGACACCATGAGACACTGTTTGACACCATGAGACACTGTTTGATGCCATGAGACACTGTTTGACGCCATGAGAAACTTTTTGACGCCATGAGACACTGTTTGACGCCATGAGAGACTGTTTGACACCATGAGACACTGTTTGACGCCATGAGACACTGTTTGACGCCATGAGACACTGTTTGACGCCATGAGACACTGTTTGACGCCATGAGACACTGTTTGACGCCATGAGACACTGTTTGACGCCATGAGACACTGTTTGACGCCATGAGACACTGTTTGACGCCATGAGACACTGTTTGACGCCATGAGACACTGTTTGACGCCATGAGACACTGTTTGACACCATGAGACACAGTTTGACGCCATGAGACACAGTTTGATGCAAGGATACACAGTATGACGCCATGAGACACAGTTTGACGCCATTAGACACTGTTTGACGCCATGAGACACAGTTTGACGCCATGAGACACAGTTTAACGACATGAGACACAGTTTGATGCAAGGATACACAGTCTGACGCCATGAGACACAGTTTGACGCCATTAGACACAGTTTGACGCCATGAGAAACTGATTGACGCCATGAGACACTGTTTGACACCATGAGACACTGTTTGATGCCATGAGACACTGTTTGACGCCATGAGACACTGTTTGACGCCATGAGACACTGTTTGACGCCATGAGACACTGTTTGACGCCATGAGACACTGTTTGACGCCATGAGACACTGTTTGACGCCATGAGACACTGTTTGACGCCATGAGACACTGTTTGACGCCATGAGACACTGTTTGACGCCATGAGACACTGTTTGACGCCATGAGACACTGTTTGACGCCATGAGACACTGTTTCACGCCATGAGACACTGTTTGACACCACGAGACACAGTTTGACGCCATGAGACACATTATGACGCCATGAGACACAGTTTGACGCCATGAGACACAGTTTGACGCCATGAGACACAATATGATGCCGTGAGACACAGTTTGACGCCATGAGACACTGTTTGACGCCATGAGACACAGTTTGATGCAAGGAGACACAGTAAGATGCTATGAGACACAGTATGACGCCATGAAACACAGTTTAACGCCATGAGTCTTATTTTGACGCCATGAGACACAGTTTGATGCAAGGAGACACAGTATGACGCCATGAGACACAGTTTGACGCCATGGCCATGAGACACAGTTTGACGCCATGAGACTCAGTATGACGCCATGAGACACAGTTTGACGCCATGAGACACAGTTTGATGCCATGAGACACAGTTTGACGCCATGAGACACAGTTTGACGCCATGAGACACTGTTTGACGACATGAGACACAGTATGACGCCATGAGACACAGTTTGATGCCATGAGACACTGTGACGCCATGAGACTCAGTATGACGCCATGAGACTCAGTATGACGCCATGAGACACAGTTTGACGCTATGAGACACTGTTTGACGCCATGAGACACAGGGAATGTCTGAGGCCTCTCTCTATTTTCGGGGACCCCATCCTGCATACTATCGTGTCTGTTGTGTACCATTGAAATGAATTTAGGGGGGGGGGGCAAATATTGGCTCATGACCTTCCAGAGACCTTCTCCTGCTGACAGTTTCAAAAGCCTTGCTTTGACCTACACAGGTGCAGAAAACGGTTACCGGAAATTTTACTCTAGAGTAAGACAAAAGAATGCGTTCAAAAACAAATTTGACGCAAAATTTCAACCTGTCAACTGAAAAAAATGATTCAACCCAATTTCCGTCGATCAATTTTCCGTCGAAGAAATTTCTTTTGAACAAATTTCCGGATACACATAAAAAGTCAACATTTTCTCCCCAACACTTTTTCTGAAGCTGTCTGGCAGCAAAACCATGTCGCTGTTCGCGAAGACCACATTGAATTCTGACAGTAGACCTTTCTTAAGGTGTGAGTTACGTCAGTTCAGAATGATTCTAGTTTGTATCTTCCCTGTAATGGAGGACGAAGATATACCAAGGTGGTTGTCTCTAAAGATATGCCAAGGTGGTTGTCTCTAAAGATATGCCAAGGTGGTTGTCTCTAAAGATATACCAAGGTGGTTGTCTCTAAAGATATGCCAAGGTGGTTGTCTCTAAAGATATGCCAAGGTGGTTGTCTCTAAAGATATGCCAAGGAGGTTGTCTCTAAAGATATGCCAAGGTGGTTGTCTCCAAAGATATGCCAAGGTGGTTGTCTCTAAAGATATGCCAAGGTGGTTGTCTCTAAAGATATGCCAAGGTGGTTGTCTCTAAAGATATACCAAGGTGGTTGTCTCTAAAGATATGCCAAGGTGGTTGTCTCTAAAGATATGCCAAGGTGGTTGTCTCTAAAGATATGCCAAGGAGGTTGTCTCTAAAGATATGCCAAGGTGGTTGTCTCCAAAGATATGCCAAGGTGGTTGTCTCTAAAGATATGCCAAGGTGGTTGTCTCTAAAGATATGCAAAGGTGGTTTGTCTCTAAAAATATGCCAAGGTGGTTGTCTCTAAAGATATGCCAAGGTGGTTGTCTCTAAAGATATACCAAGGTGGTTGTCTCTAAAGATATGCAAAGGTGGTTGTCTCTAAAGATATGCCAAGGTGGTTTGTCTCTAAAAATATGCCAAGGTGGTTGTCTCTAAAGATATGCCAAGGTGGTTGTCTCTAAAGATATGCCAAGGTGGTTGTCTCTAAAGATATGCCAAGGTGGTTTGTCTCTAAAAATATGCCAAGGTGGTTGTCTCTAAAGATATGCCAAGGTAGTTGTCTCTAAAGATATGCCAAGGTGGTTGTCTCTAAAGATATGCCAAGGTGGTTGTCTCTAAAAATATGCCAAGGTGGTTGTCTCTAAAAATATGCCAAGGTGGTTGTCTCTAAAGATATGCCAAGGTGGTTGTCTCTAAAAATATGCCAAGGTGGTTGTCTCTACAATAATGTCACGGTTGTTGTCACAGGATGTGAAATTTACCTTTCAATTTTTTACAAGTGGAAAATAGATGCGTCCCAAAAATCTTGAGCGATCTTTTCTAGCTAAGTAGAAACAGCTGGCCAACCCTTTCAGTCTGAGCTATGCCCGCCACCCCCTTCATTTTCTTAATATATATTTCTTCTGGGCTGGAATCCTCACATGGAGCGTTTCCACCCGAAAGAAGGCATCTCGCTTGCTGTGTATCGTTTAAGGTGCATGTGTGTTGGGAAAAGGGCGGGGGGATCTTCTATTTCTTGATTGATGAGCACCTGCGGGAGTCCATTTATATATCTGTCATTGACAGATGAAGAACAATTTATGGTGCTCTCAAAGTGCTCTGTTTTGCTTCCGGTAATTCATTTTCCCTTTCTCGGTAATCACGGCCCAATCCACGCTTTCCCGGTACCCCATCCTAGACGATATCGTCACGGCCCACTCTATGCTTTGCCAGTACCCTATCCTAGACGATGTAGTCACGGCCCACTCCATGCTTTCCCAGTACCCTATCCTAGACGATGTAGTCACGGCCCACTCCATGCTTTCCCAGTACCCCATCCTAGACGATGTAATCACGGCCCACTCCATGCTTTCCCAGTACCCCATCCTAGACGATGTAGTCACGGCCCACTCCATGCTTTCCCAGTACTCTATCCTAGACGATGTAATCACGGCCCACTCCATGCTTTCCCAGTACCCCATCCTAGACGATGAAATCACAGTCCACTCCATGCTTTCCCAGTACCCCATCCTAGACGATGTAATCACGGCCCACTCCATGCTTTCCCAGTACCCCATCCTAGACGATGTAGTCACGGCCCACTCCATGCTTTCCCAGTACCCCATCCTAGACGATGTGATCACAGTCCACTTGAGCATTGAAAACACTAATAATTATGAATTGGTCTTGCTTCGAAACATCAGCTTTGACATTGTGGTGATCCTCATAGAACCTTGCCTTTACTTCATCAATGTTATTGTTTGAAGCATAGCAGCATATGATGGTTGAGTTGTTTCCTTCCAGATAAGAAAGGTTGTTGCACTGTCATGATCCTAACGTTGACTCCCCTTGCAAGTCCAGCCAGCATTCTAAGCCATGAAGACAGTCAAACCAACAACAGCCCATGTCGCTCTTCGCTTTCTTGTCCACTACGGAAGAAGGTTTATCCAGAGCCCCTCCTGTAACGGACATACACAATCATTGATGGACGTATACAATCACTGACGGAAAGCTCAGCACACGATCACAGACGGACAGCTCCGATCACAAACACAGACGGGCAGCTTAGCACTTACAATCACTGACAGATATCTCAGGACATACAATCACTGACGGACAGCTCTGCACATACAATCACTGACGGACAGCTCACCATTTCCACGCCAGACGTTGGTGTTATTTTTACCAGGATCCAACAAGGGCATTATTGTATTTTTTAGAACGGCATTCCAGTTGGACTTCCTGGCAAGTCAGCGACGTTTTTTTTTTAAATGGGGGTGAAGGTGTGTTGGGGGTAGGGGGTGGGGCAACAGCCGGCACCTGTTGATACGGCCTAGCAGGTCACTGGGTCACCACCTGTAGCACGTGAGCCATTGAAAAATGACTTGGGTTTTCTTTAACTCATGCTCTTGTTCTAGTAAATGATCTTTAATAACTTAGTCGCTAGTAAGTCTCTCGTTTATAGACCGGCTGGTTATGTTTGGTAATAGATCGCCTGGTTATGTTTAGTAATAGACCGCCTGGTTGTATTTGGTAATATACTGTCGGGTTATATTTGGTAATAGACCACCTGGTTATATTTGGTAATAGACTTCTAATTATGTTTGGTAATAGACTGTCTAGTTATGTTTGGTAATAGACTGTCTAGTTATGTTTGGTATAAGACCACCTGGTTATATTTGGTAATAGACGACAGGGTTATATTTGGTAATAGACCACCTGGTTATATTTGGTAATAGACCACCTGGTTATGTTTAGCAATAGACCACCTGGTTATATTTGGTAATAGACCACCTGGTTATATTTGGTAATAGACCACCTGGTTATATTTGGTAATAGACCACCTGGTTATATTTGGTAATAGATTGTTTAGTTATATTTGGTAATAGACCACCTGGTTATATTTGTTAATAGACTGTCTAGTTATGTTTTGGTAATAGACTGTCTAGTTATATTTGGTAATAGACTGTCTAGTTATATTTGGTAATAGACGACCTGGTTATATTTGGTAATAGACCACCTGGTTATATTTGGTAATAGACTGTCTAGTTATATTTGGTAATAGACCACCTGGTTATATTTGGTAATAGACCACCTGTTTATATTTGGTAATAGACTGTCTAGTTATGTTTGGTAATAGACTGTCTAGTTATGTTTGGTAACAGACTGTCTAGTTATGTTTGGTAAAAGACTGTCTAGTTATGTTTTGGTAATAGACTGTCTAGTTATGTTTGGTAATAGACCTTCTAGTTATGTTTGGTAATAGACTGTCTAGTTATGTTTTGGTAATAGACTGTCTAGTTATGTTTGGTAATAGACTGTCTAGTTATGTAAAAGACCACCTGGTTATATTTGGTAATAGACCATCTGGTTATATTTAGTAATAGACATCCTGGTTATATGTGGTAATATACTGTCTGGTTATATTTGGTAATAGACCACCTGGTTATATTTGGTAATATTATGTCTGGTTATATTTGGTAATAGACCGCCTGGTTATGTTTGGTAATAGACTGTCTAGTTATATTTGGTAATAGACCATCTGGTTATGTTTGGTAATAGACCACCTGGTTATATTTGGTAATAGACCACCTGGTTATGTTTAGTAATAGACCACCTGGTTATATTTGGTAACAGACCACCTGGTTATATTTGGTAATAGACCACCTGGTTATGTTTAGCAATAGACCATCTGGTTATATTTGATAATAGACCACCTGGTTATATTTGGTAATAGACAACCTGGTTATATTTGGTAATAGACCACCTGGTTATATTTGGTAATAGACCACCTGGTTATATTTGGTAATAGACTGTCTAGTTATGTTTGGTAATAGACTGTCTAGTTATGTTTGGTAATAAACTATCTAGTTATGTTTGGTAATAGACTGTCTAGTTATGTTTTGGTAATAGACTGTCTAGTTATGTTTGGTAATAGACTGTCTAGTTATGTTTGGTAATAGACTGTTTAGTTATGTTTTGGTAATAGACTGTCTAGTTATGTTTGGTAATAGACTGTCTAGTTATGTTTGGTAATAGACTGTCTAGTTATGTTTGGTAATAGACTGTCTAGTTATGTTTGGTAATAGACTGTCTAGTTATGTTTGGTAATAGACTGTCTAGCTATGTTTGGTAATAGACTGTCTAGTTATGTTTTGGTAATAGACTGTCTAGCTATGTTTGGTAATAGACTGTCTAGTTATGTTTGGTAATAGCCTGTCTAGTTATCTTTTGGTAATAGACTGTCTAGTTATGTTTGGTAATAGACTGTCTAGTTATGTTTGGTAATAGACCACCTGGTTATATTTGGTAATAGACCACCTGGTTATATTTAGTAATAGACACCCTGGTTATATTTGTTAATATACTGTCTGGTTATATTTGGTAATAGACCACCTGGTTATATTTGGTAATATAATGTCTGGTTATATTTGGTAATAGACCGCCTGGTTATGTTTGGTAATAGACTGTCTAGTTATATTTGGTAATAGACCACCTGGTTATGTTTGGTAATAGACCACCTGGCTATATTTGATAATAGACCACCTGGTTATGTTTAGTAATAGACCACCTGGTTATATTTGGTAATAGACCACCTGGTTATATTTGGTAATAGACCATCTGGTTTTGTTTAGCAATAGACCACCTGGTTATATTTGGTAATAGACAACCTGGTTATATTTGGTAATAGACCACCTGGTTATATTTGGTAATAGACCACCTGGTTATATTTGGTTATAGACTGTCTAGTTATATTTGGTAATAGGTCACCTGGTTATGTTTGGTAATAGACTGTCTAGTTATATTTGGTAATAGACCACCTGGTTATATTTGGTAATATACCACCTGGTTATATTTGGTAATAGATTGTCTAGTTATGTTTGGTAATAGACTGTCTAGTTATGTTTTGGTAATAGATTGTCTAGTTATGTTTGATAATAGACTGTCTAGTTATGTTTGGTAATAGACTGTCTAGCTATGTTTGGTAATAGACTGTCTAGTTATGTTTTGGTAATAGACTGTCTAGCTATGTTTGGTAATAGACTGTCTAGTTATGTTTGGTAATAGACTGTCTAGTTATGTTTTGGTAATAGACTGTCTAGTTATGTTTGGTAATAGACTGTCTAGTTATGTTTGGTAATAGACTGTCTAGTTATGTTTGGTAATAGACCACCTGGTTATATTTGGTAATAGACCACCTGGTTATATTTAGTAATAGACACCCTGGTTATATTTGTTAATATACTGTCTGGTTATATTTGGTAATAGACCACCTGGTTATATTTGGTAATATAATGTCTGGTTATATTTGGTAATAGACCGCCTGGTTATGTTTGGTAATAGACTGTCTAGTTATATTTGGTAATAGACCACCTGGTTATGTTTGGTAATAGACCACCTGGCTATATTTGATAATAGACCACCTGGTTATGTTTAGTAATAGACCACCTGGTTATATTTGGTTATAGACCACCTGGTTATATTTGGTAATAGACCATCTGGTTTTGTTTAGCAAGAGACCACCTGGTTATAATTGGTAATAGACAACCTGGTTATATTTGGTAATAGACCACCTGGTTATATTTGGTAATAGACCACATGGTTATATTTGGTAATAGACTGTCTAGTTATATTTGGTAATAGGTCACCTGGTTATGTTTGGTAATAGACTGTCTAGTTATATTTGTAATAGACCACCTGGTTATATTTGGTAATATACCACCTGGTTATATTTGGTAATAGACTGTCTAGTTTTTGGGTAACAGACTGTCTAGTTATGTTTGGTAATAGACTGTCCAGTTATGTTTGGTAATAGACTGTCTAGTTATGTTTTGGTAATAGACTGTCTAGTTATGTTTGGTAATAGAGTGTCTAGTTATGTTTGGTAATAAACTGTCTAGTTATGTTTTGGTAATAGATTGTCTAGTTATGTTTGGTAATAGACTGTCTAGTTATATTTGGTAATAGACCACCTGGTTATATTTAGTAATAGACATCCTGGTTATATTTGGTAATATACTGTCTGGTTATATTTGTTAATAGAACACTAGGTTATATTTGGTAATATAATGTCTGGTTTTATTTGGTAATAGACCGCCTGGTTATATTTGGTAATATACTGTCTGGTTATGTTTAGTAATGGACCACCTGGTTATATTTGGTAATAGACCACCTGGTTATGTTTAGTAATAGACATCTTGGTTATATTTGGTAATAGACCACCTGGTTATATTTGGTAATAGACCACCTGGTTATGTTTAGCAATAGACCATCTGGTTATATTTGGTAGTAGACCACCTGGTTATATTTGGTAATAGACCACCTGGTTATATTTGGTAATAGACCACCTGGTTATATTTGGTAATAGACTGTCTAGTTATATTTGGTAATAGGCCACCTGGTTATGTTTGGTAATAGACTGTCTAGTTATATTACGTAATAGACCACCTGGTTATATTTGGTAATATACCACCTGGTTATATTTGGTAATAGACTGTCTAGTTATGTTTGGTAATAGACTGTCTAGTTATGTTTGGTAATAGACTGTCTAGTTATGTTTGGTAATAGACTGTCTAGTTAGGTTTTGGTAATAGATTGTCTAATTATGTTTGGTAATAGACTGTCTAGTTATGTTTGGTAATAGACCACCTGGTTATATTTGGTAATATACCACCTGGTTATATTTAGTAATAGACATCCTGGTTATATTTGGTAATATAATGTCTGGTTATATTTGGTAATAGACCGCCTGGTTATATTTGGTAATATACTGTCTGGTTATGTTTAGTAATGGACCACCTGGTTATATTTGGTAATAGACCACCTGGTTATGTTTGGTAATAGACCACCTGGTTATTTTTAGTAATAGACCACCTGGTTAAGTTTAGTAATAGACCACTTGTTTATATTTGGTAATAGACCGGCTTGTTATGTTTAGTAATAGACCACCTGGTTATATTTGGTAATAGACCACCTGGTTATATTAGGTAATAGACCACCTGGTTATATTTGGTAATAGAACACCTGGTTATGTTTTGTAATAGACCACCTGGTTATATTTGTTAATAGACCACCTGGTTATATTTGGTAATAGACGACCTGGTTATGTTTAGTAATAGACCGACTGGTTGTGTTTAGTAATAGACCGCCTGGTTATATTTTGTAATAGACCACCTGGTTATGTTTAGTAATAGACCGCCTGGTTATGTTTAGTAATAGACCACCTGGTTATGTTTGGTAATAGACCACCTAGTTATGTTTAGTAATAGACCACCTGGTTATGTTTAGTAATAGACCATCTGGTTATAGTTGGTAATAGACCACCTGGTTATGTTTAGTAATAGACCACCTGGTTATATTTGGTAATAGACCACCTGTTTATGTTTGGTAATAGACCACCTGGTTATGTTTAGTAATAGACCGCCTGGTTATATTTAGTAATAGACATCCTGGTTATATTTGGTACCAGACCGTCTGGTTATTTTTAGTAATAGACCACCTGGTTATATTTGGTAATAGACCACCTGGTTATATTTTGTAATAGACCACCTGGTTATATTTGGTAATAGACCACCTGGTTATATTTAGTAATAGACCACCTGGTTATATTTGGTAATAGAACGTCTGGTTATGTTTAGTAATAGACCACCTGGTTATATTTGGTAATAGACTACCTGGTTATATTTGGTAATAGACCGCCTGGTTATGTTTGGTAATAGACCGCCTGGTTATATTTGGTAATAGACCGCCTGGTTATATTTGGTAATAGACCACCTGGTTATGTTTAGTAATAGACCGCCTCGTTTATTTGGTAATAGACCACCTGGTTATGTTTAGTAATAGACCGCCTGGTTATATTTGGTATTAGACCGCCTGGTTATATTTGGTAATAGACCGCCTGGTTATATTTGGTAATAGACCGCCTGGTTATATTTGGTAATAGACTGTCTGGTTTTATTTGGTATCATTCATCAGCTTCATTTAACATTGTGTTTATTTTTAATTGAATCATATTTCTCTTTACTTATACATTATCATTGTTAATAGCACTGTGTAAACGCCTGTCACGTGACATTCTTTAGAACGCCTGTCACGGCCTGTCACGTGATATTCCTTAGAACGCCTGTCACGTGATATTCTGTACCCACGTGCATGTAATGTTTCTAAATTGTTGCATTTATTTTGTCTTGAAGAACTCGCATCATCTCCCTTGTCCTCAGCCTCGGCCATTAAAGCTGACCCTTTGAGTGGAGTCGTTCAGTTATCCCTTTCTTGCTCCGAGTTTTTTCTCCCAACTAATGGAAAGAAACTTTGGTTCTTGTTGTTGTTGTTGTTGTTGTTTTAAATAAATAACTGTCTGCATTACTTTGCCATTTCTTTGGGTTTCCCACCAACGTTTGCCCTTTGACCTAGTTCTAAATGGACGAAATATTGCTCGATTATTCACCTAAGACACGATGCTCTACACATAGTGTAGGACAGAGTGTAGGACAGAGTGTAAGACAGAGTGTAAGACAGAGTGTAGGACAGAGTGTAGGACAGAGTGTAGGACAGAGTGTTGGCGAAGAGTGTAGGACAGAGTGTAGGAAAGGACAGAGTGTAGGAAAGGACTGAGTGTAGGAAAGGACAGAGTTTAGGACAGAATGTAGGACAGAGTGTAGGACAGAGTGTAGGAAAGGACAGAGTGTAGAAAGGACGGAGTGTAGGAAAGGACAGAGTTTAGGACAGAGTGTAGGACAGAATGTAGGACAGAGTGTAGGATAGTATGGAGTGTAGGACAATGTGTAGGAAAGGACAGAGTGTAGGAAAGGACAGAGTGTATGACAGAGTGTAGGACAGAGTGTAGGACAGAGTGTAGGTCAGATTGTAGGACAGAGTGTAGGATAGTATGGAGTGTAGGACAAAGTGTAGGAAAGGACAGAGTGTAGAACAGAACAGAGTGTAGGATAGTATGCAGTGTAGGACAGAAAGTAGGAAAGGACAAAGAGTAGGACAAAGTGTAGGAAAGGACGGAGTTTAAAAGAGGACAGAGCGTAGGAAAGGGACATAAGTAGTGAAAGACCCAGTCATTGTTCAATCAACCAGAGAAAACCACGTTTGATAGTTGGTGGTTAAGTCGACCTCTTTTGCTTTTTTGAAATGTCCACGTTTCTGACATACGTTTGTGACATACGTTTGTGACATGCGTTTGTGACATACGTTTGTGACATACTTTTGTGACATACGTTTTGTGATTACTTTTGTGACATACATACTTTTGAGATATACTTTTGTGACATACTTTTGTGACATACTTTCCTGGATGACAGGTACGTAAAAAAGCGGAAAATATTAACTTTTCAACTGCTGGACTCTATTAAAAATAATAGAATTATGTCCTACGACTTTGCAAACTTTCATTCAATTCAAATAAGTAGTATTCCCATGTCGGGATTGTCTTCTAATTCTATTATAGTGATTGTCCCACTTCGACTTAGATTAGCATTGTATTTTACTATTTATAAAATAATTTCCCTCTATTGTATTGTACTATTAATATCGCGTCTGTCTTCTGCTACTTATATCCAGTCTGTCTTCTGCTACTTATATCCAGTCTGTCTTCTGCTACTTATATCCAGTCTGTCTTCTGCTACTTATATCCAGTCTGTCTTCTGCAACGTATATCCAGTCTGTCTTCTGCTACTTATATCCAGTCTGTCTTCTGCAACTTATATCCAGTCTGTCTTCTGCAACTTATATCCAGTCTGTCTTCTGCTACTTATATCCAGTCTGTCTTCTGCTACTTATATCCAGTCTGTCTTCTGCTACTTATATCCAGTCTGTCTTCTGCTACTTATGAAGGATTCCTCTTCTGCCAAAATAACGGGAGTCTGCCAGGCAGTCTTTTCATGTTCAGATCTAGTTTTTAAAACTTTATTATTATTATTGCATTTTGGTAACACACATTACTGTCTCTGGACGCCATTATTCTCTGTTGTTGGTATTAGTAGATGCGCTGCGTACCCCCCCCCCCCCCCCCCCCCCCCCCCACCCCCCCNTCTGCCAGGCAGTCTTTTCATGTTCAGATCTAGTTTTTAAAACTTTATTATTATTATTGCATTTTGGTAACACACATTACTGTCTCTGGACGCCATTATTCTCTGTTGTTGGTATTAGTAGATGCGCTGCGTACCCCACCCCTCCCCCCCAACTCCTGATATGCCCGCGGGGATCAAAGTCTGTGAAGATACATTGGACACACACAATGTTGTACATACTTGGTGCCCCCACAGACACACATACACACATACTGAGACTTGCCGCACTTCGGAGCATGTACCCCTGCGTCATTCGGCACTCCCCGACACCCCATTTACCCCCGGGGTGAGCAAACTTTCCCTGCGCTGTGATAAGAGGGCGTAGCGTGCGTGTAAATATTACGTCGATTATATCTTATGGCCAGGCACGTCGTGGGGGAGGTAGGGAGAAGGGGGCGTAGGGGGTGGGAGGGGAGAGAGTTGTAAGGGAGGGTTAAGGAGTATTTGGGGGGTGGGGGGTGGGGAAGTAGGATTTATAGGTGGGTTAAGTTCGTTTTAGAACTGTTGTGGGCAAGTGGGTTTTAGGGGTTGGGTCGGCAAGTGGGTTTTATGGGTTGGGTCGGGAAGTGGGTTTTAGGGGTTGGGTCTGGAAGTGGGTTTTAGGGGTTGGGTCGGGAAGTGGGTTGTAGGGGTTGGGTCGGGAAGTGGGTTGTAGGGGGTTGCTTAAGAGAGTTTTAGGGTTGGTGGGGAAGGGGACAATTGGAGTTGGTGTGTTAGGAAGGGGTTGTCAGGTTTAGGGTCCACGACACATCTGGTGGTTGAGGTGGGGAGAAGAGAGTTGTAGGTGGTGGAGTAGGGAGTTCAGCTTGTGAGTAAAGGGTTTGAGGTGGAGAGTTGGAGATGGAGGGTTGGAGGAGGAGGGTTTTGAGGTGGAGGGTTTTGAGGTGGAGGGTTGGAGGTAGAGGGTTGGAGGTGGAGGGTTGGAGGTGGAGGGTTGGAGGAGGAGGGTTGGAGGTGGAGGGTTGGAGGTGGAGGGTTGGAGGTGGAGGGCTGGAGGTGGAGGGTTGGAGCTGGAGGGGTGTGTGGTGGAGGGGTGGAGGTGG
>CAXITT010000490.1:320815-370304 GCA_964033795.1 Lymnaea stagnalis
CAGTTTGAAAGTTGTTCAGTTTGAAAGTTATTCTGTTTGAAAGTTTTCCTGTTTGAAAGTTGTTCAGTTTGAAAGTTGTTTAGTTTGAAAGTTGTTCAGTTTGAAAGTTGTTTAGTTTGAAAGTTGTTCAGTTTGAAAGTTGTTCAGTTTGAAAGTTGTTTAGTTTGAAAGTTGTTCTGACCTAGATTTCGGAAGTATAAAGACATCGCCTTCTAGAGAAATAGACAAAACTCAACAAGACTTCCTCTGTCATTGACACAATGCACTTTCATAACAGTCGAATATTGTAACTTTTGACACCATTACTGTGTTACTTGACACCAAAACTGTGTTACTTGACACCATAACTGTGTTACTAGACACCATAACTGTATTACTTGACACCATTACTGTGTTACTTGACACCATTACTGTGTTACTTGACACCAAAATTGTGTTACTTGACACCATAACTGTGTTACTTGTCACCATAACTGAGTTACTTGACAACATAATTGTCTTCCTTGACACCATAACTGTGTTACTTGACACCATAACTGTGTTGCTTGACACCATAACTGTGTTACTTGACACCATTACTGCGTTACTTAATACCAAAATTGTGTTACTTGACACCATAACTGTGTTACTTGTCACCATAACTGAGTTACTTGACAACATAATTGTCTTCCTTGACACCATAACTGTGTTACTTGACACCATTACTGTGTTACTTGACACCATTACTGTGTTACTTGACACCATAACTGTGTTACTTGTCACCATAACTGAGTTACTTGACAACATAATTGTCTTCCTTGACACCATAACTGTGTTACTTGACACCATAACTGTGTTGCTTGACACCATAACTGTGTTACTTGACACCATTACTGCGTTACTTAATACCATAACTGTGTTACTTGACACTATAACTGTGTTACTTGTCACCATAACTGTGTTACTTTACACCATAACTTTGTTACCTTACACCATAATTGTGTTACTTGACAATTATAACTGTGTTACTAGACTAGACAATATAAAAGTGTTACTTGAAACCATGACTGTGTGACTAACACCATTACTGTGTTACTTGACACCATAACTGTGTTACTTGACACCATAACTGTGTTACTTGAAACCATAACTGTTTGACTTGACACGATTACTGTGTTACTTGACCCCATAACTGTGTTACTTGACACCATTACTGTGTTACTTGACACCATAACTGTGTTACTTGACACCATAACTGTGTTACTTGACACCATTACTGTGTCACTTGACACCATAACTGTGTTACTTGACACCATTACTGTGTTACTTGACACCAAAACTGTGTTACTTGACACCATTACTGTGTTACTTGACACCATAACTGTGTTACTTGACACCATTACTGTGTTACTTGACACCATAACTGTGTTACTTGACACCATAACTGTGTCACAAGACACCATAACTGTATTACTTGACACCATTACTGTGTTACTTGACACCGTTACTGTGTTACTTGACACCATAACTGTGTTACTTGACACCATAACTGTGTTACTTGAAACCATAACTGTTTGACTTGACACGATTACTGTGTTACTTGACCCCATAACTGTGTTACTTGACACCATTACTGTGTTACTTGACACCATAACTGTGTTACTTGACACCATTACTGTGTTACTTGACACCATAACTGTGTTACTTGACACCATAACTGTGTTACTTGACACCATTACTGTGTTACTTGACACCATTACTGTGTTACTTAATACCATAACTGTGTTACTTGACACCATTACTGTGTTACTTAATACCATAACTGTGTTACTTGACACCATTACTGTGTTACTTAAGACCATAACTGTGTTACTTGACACCATTACTGTGTTACTTAATACCATAACTGTGTTACGTGACACCATTACTGTGTTACTTAATACCATAACTGTGTTACTTTGACTTGTCATCTTTTTTCAAACAAGGTCCACCCATCGTAGCCACTTTTTTCCTTACGTAGGATGGGGATAGTGTATCAGTGGTTCTTAGCCTTCTTAATGCTGCGACCTGTAATTGTTGTACTCCCCCTTCCCCCCGCCATTCCCCAAAAAATGATGTTTGTTGCCATTTCATAAATATGTGTTTTTCGATTCTCTTAGGTGACCCTTGTGTAAGGGTCGTTCGAACCCCAAAGGGGTCGCGAACCACAGGTTGAGAACCGCTGGTATAGATACACATGTCTAACAATGACCGCCAAGCAAAAGTTCCATAACACCCCAGGGAACACTTGGCGCCACATAAGTTCCATGACACCCCAGGGAACACTTGGTGCCGTTGACCAACACGTGTGGGGGCGCTGAAACTGACAGTTTCATTGCTGTTTACTTTGTGTGCACTCTGTAGTTAGCTGATGTGTTACTTTGTGTGGACTCTGTAGTTAGCTTAGGTGTTACTTTGTGTGCACTCTGTAGTTAGCTGAGGTGTTACTTTGTGTGCACTCTGTAGTTAGCTGAGGTGTTACTTTGTGTGCACTCTGTAGTTAGCTGATTTGTTACTTTGTGTGCACTCTGTAGTTAGCTGATGTCTTACTTTGTGTGCACTCTGTGGTTAGCTGATGTGTTACGTTGTGTGCACTCTGTAGTTAGCTGATGTGTTACTTTGTGTGGACTCTGTAGTTAGCTGAGGTGTTACGTTGTGTGCACTCTGTAGTTAGCTGATTTGTTACTTTGTGTGCACTCTGTAGTTAGCTGATTTGTTACTTTGTGTGCACTCTGTAGTTAGCTGATTTGTTACTTTGTGTGCACTCTGTAGTTAGCTGATGTCTTACTTTGTGTGCACTCTGTGGTTAGCTGATGTGTTACGTTGTGTGCACTCTGTAGTTAGCTGATGTGTTACTTTGTGTGCACTCTGTAGTTAGCTGAGGTGTTACGTTGTGTGCACTCTGTAGTTAGCTGATTTGTTACTTTGTGTGCACTCTGTAGTTAGCTGAGGTGTTACTTTGTTTGCACTCTGTAGTTAGCTGAGGTGTTACATTGTGTGCACTCTGTAGTTAGCTGAGGTGTTACTTTGTGTACACTCTGTAGTTAGCTGAGGTGTTAATTTGTGTGCACTCTGTAGTTAGCTGATGTGTTACTTTGTGTGAAAGCTGTAGTTAGCTTATGTGTTACTTTGTGTGCACTCTGTAATTAGCTGAGGTTTTACTTTGTGTGCACTCTGTAGTTAGTTGATGTGTTACTTTGTGTGCACTCTGTAATTAGCTGAGGTGTTACGTTGTGTGCACTCTGTAGTTAGCTGAGGTGTTACGTTGTGTGCAGTCTGTAGTTAGCTGATGTCTTACTTTGTGTGCACTCTGTAGTTAGCTGAGGTTTTACTTTGTGTGCACTCTGTAGTTAGTTGATGTGTTACTTTGTGTGCACTCTGTAATTAGCTGAGGTGTTACGTTGTGTGCACTCTGTAGTTAGCTGAGGTGTTACGTTGTGTGCACTCTGTAGTTAGCTGAGGTGTTCGCCTAGGTCAATATTTCCTATGTCTATTATAACGATTTTTATTTATATGTCAACGGACATAATGATGTAAACAGATTTAAAAACACTAGGGTGTACGTCATCTTCTACGTCATCGTCTACATCATCTTCTACGCTGGGCATCGTTGCTCACCCCCCCTCACCAGATTTTGATGACACATGTTAAAATAATAACATTGCAGATAATGGACGGACTGTGTCCCGTGTCAAGGAAAGGTCACCGTGGGTGGTCAGTGGAGTGTCCGACATTTACCCCCCCCCTTTTATTGTAATTGGCCTGAGTGTTGACTGATGGGTTGCCACCTTGGTACTAAGGTCTGAGTGTTGACTGATGGGTTGCCACCTTGGTACTAAGGTCTGAGTGTTGACTGGTGGGTTGCAACCTTGGTACTAAGGTCTGAGTGTTGACTGATGGGTTGCCACCTTGGTACTAAGGTCTGAGTGTTGACTGATGGGTTGCCACCTTGGTACTAAGGTCTGAGTGTTGACTGATGGGTTGTCACCTTGGTACTAAGGTCTGAGTGTTGACTGATGGGTTGCCAACTTGTTACTAAGGTCTGAGCGTTGAATGATGGGTTGCCACCTTGGTACTAAGGTCTGAGTGTTGACTGATGGGTTGCCAACTTGTTACTAAGGTCTGAGCGTTGAATGATGGGTTGCCACCTTGGTACTAAGGTCTGAGTGTTGACTGATGGGTTGCCAACTTGTTACTAAGGTCTGAGCGTTGAATGATGGGTTGCCACCTTAATACTAAGGTCTGAGTGTTGACTGATGGGTTGCAAACTTGTTACTAAGGTCTGAGCGTTGAATGATGGGTTGCCACCTTGGTACTAAGGTCTGAGTGTTGAATGATGGGTTGCCACCTTGGTACTAAGGTCTGAGTGTTGACTTATGGGTTGCCACCTTGGTACTAAGGTCTGAGTGTTGACTGAAGGGTTGCCAACTTATTACTAAGGTCTGAGTGTTGACTGATGGGTTGGCAACTTGTTACTAAGGTCTGAGCGTTGAATGATGGGTTGCCACCTTGGTACTAAGGTCTGAGTGTTGACTGATGGGTTGCCACCTTGGTACTAAGTTCTGAGTGTTTACTGATGGGTTGCCACCTTGGTACGAAGGTCTGAGCGTTGACTGATGGGTTGCCACCTTGGTACTAAGGTCTGAGTGTTGAATGATGGGTTGCCACCTTGGTACTAAGGTCTGAGTGTTGACTGATGGGTTGCCAACTTGTTACTAAGGTCTGAGTGTTGACTGATGGGTTGCCAACTTGTTACTAAGGTCTGAGCGTTGAATGATGGGTTGCCACCTTGGTACTAAGGTCTGAGTGTTGAATGATGGGTTGCCAACTTGTTACTAAGGTCTGAGTGTTGAATGATGGGTTGCCAACTTGTTACTAAGGTATGAGTGTTGAATGATGGGTTGCCATCTTGGTACTAAGGCCTGAGTGTTGAATGATGGGTTGCCAACTTGTTACTAAGGTCTGAGTGTTGACTGATGGGTTGCCATCTTGGTACAAAGGTCTGAGTGTTGAATGATGGGTTGCCAACTTGTTACTAAGGTCTGAGTGTTGACTGATGAGCTGCCAACTTGTTACAAAGGTCTGAGTATTGACCGATGGGTTGCGAACTTGTTACTAAGGCCTGACTGTTGAATGATGGGTTGCGAACTTGTTACTAAGGTATGAGTGTTGAATGATGGGTTGCCATCTTGGTACTAAGGCCTGAGTGTTGAATGATGGGTTGCCAACTTGTTACTAAGGTCTGAGTGTTAACTGATGGGTTGCCAACTTGTTACAAAGGTCTGAGTGTTGAATGATTGGTTGCCAACTTGGTACTAAGGCCTGAGTGTTGAATGATGGGTTGCCAACTTGTTACTAAGGTCTGAGTGTTGAATGATGGGTTGTCATCTTGTTACTAAGGTCTGAGTGTTGACTGATGAGCTGCCAACTTGTTACAAAGGTCTGAGTTTTGACTGATGGGTTGCCAACTTGTTACTAAGGTCTGAGTGTTGATTTATGGGTTGTCATCTTGTTACTATGGTCTGAGTGTTGAATGATGGGTTGCCAACTTGTTACTAAGGTCTGAGTGTTGAATTATGGGTTGTCATCTTGTTACTATGGTCTGAGTGTTGAATGATGGGTTGCCACCTTGTTACTAAGGTCTGAGTGTTGAATTATGGGTTGCCATCTTGTTACTAAGGTCTGAGTGTTGACTGATGAGCTGCCAACTTGTTACAAAGGTCTGAGTGTTGACTGATGGGTTGCCAACTTGTTACTAAGGTCTGACTGTTGATTTATGGGTTGTCATCTTGTTACTAAGGTCTGAGTGTTGAATTATGGGTTGCCATCTTGTTACTAAGGTCTGAGTGTTGACTGATGAGCTGCCAACTTGTTACTAAGGTCTGAGTGTTGAATGATGGGTAGCCAACTTGTTACTAAGGTCTGAGTGTTGACTGATGGATTCCCACCTTGGTACTAAGGTCTGAGTGTTGAATTATGGGTTGCCATCTTGTTACTAAGGTCTGAGTGTTGACTGATGAGCTGCCAACTTGTTACAAAGGTCTGAGTGTTGAATGATGGGTAGCCAACTTGTTACTAAGGTCTGAGTGTTGACTGATGGATTCCCACCTTGGTACTAAGGTCTGAGTGTTGAATGATGGGTTGCCAACTTGTTACTAAGGTCTGAGTGTTGAATGAATGGTTGCCACCTTGTTACTAAGGTCTGAGTGTTGAATGATTGGTTGCCACCTTGTTACTAAGACTGAGGCGGGTACTGACTCTGGTACCTGGAAATACCGAGTATTAGCACACCCGGAATTTACCCCGACCCGGTTAAATTGGAACCGGTCCCGATTGTTTAAAGAAGAGTTATCTTCTCAGTTTCTATAGTGTGCTAGAGCCAATGGGGAGAAACGAACACGACTCTCCAGGTTTTCTTCCAGTAAAGTTAATGCCGCCTGATGCACAGTGCAGTCCCTGGAGAGACTGCGCGTATAAGAATAGGACGCCATGAAATTCACCTGAAATATTGGCGCAACAAAAAAGCACTGGAGTTGGTGAAGATATTGTCAGAGCTAAACAGTTGCAGTGTTTGAGTGAAATAACAACTTCATGTTATACTGAACGGGTTTTTTTAAAATAGTTTTATTTTGTAGGTTTATTGAGAAGGTTTAGGTGGGGGGGGGGGAAATGTTGTATGATTGTATGGCATTTTTATCTGAAATTACATATCAGCTAGTACTTAATGCACCGTTGATTACGAACTCAGTGCTCATTACGAACTCACTGCTCATTACGAACTCAGTGCTCATTACAAACTCAGTGCTCATTACGAACTCACTGCTCATTACGATCTCACTGCTCATTACGAACTCAGTGCTCATTACGAACTTACTGCTCATTACGAACTCACTGCTCATTACGAACTCAGTGCTCATTACGAACTCAGTGCTCATTACGAACTCACTGCTCATTACGAACTGAGTGCTCATTACGAACTCACTGCTCATTATGAACTCAGTGCTCATTACGAACTCAGTGCTCATTACAAACTCAGTGCTCATTACGAACTCAGTGCTCATTACGAACTCAGTGCTCATTACGAACTCACTGCTCATTACAAACTCAGTGCTCATTACGAACTCAGTGCTCATTACGAACTCAGTGCTCATTACGAACTCAGTGCTCATTACGAACTCAGTGCTCATTACGAACTCAGTGCTCATTACGAACTCACTGCTCATGATGAACTCACTGCTCATTACGAACTTTCTTGTCATAGTGACATCACTGCTCATTGTGAACTCACTGCTCATTGTGAACTCACTGCTGATTGTGAACTTATTATAGGAGACCATACCTCAGCCGTAGATAGTCCCTGACATCACTTCCAAGTATTTAAAAGATAGATCCCTTGGTCGCGTCACAATGATGCATGGTGCCTGTAATTATGTTTGTTGATGAAAGCCTTACTAATTAGAATGTTTTAAACAAATTATTTGTCCGTTGACATTTGCTTGACATTGACGGGGGTGGGGGAGGTGGGAATGTGAGGGGGAAGGGGGCATGCTTAGTTATCTGAACTTGGAAAAGTCGTCCCATCAAAGTATCGTGTCTTAATCAAACTAATCTTGATACAAACTATATACTCTCTGATCTAAATCTTTGTTACATTAATGTTCTCTTGTTTCAAGCAGACGACAAAACTCTCTGATCCAAATGTTCTAATTATTTATTTTGACGATAACTCTCTGATCCACATGTTCATTAACGGAATAGAGAAGACGTGCAATGTGATGCGACAAACATACTCTATAATTGACATTCTCCCCTAATTGACAAACTCTCTAATAGCCATACTCTTGAAACTGTTGGTACTCACGACATTCTAGCTTAGATATCAGTTATCTTATAGATTCGCTCGGTGAAGTAATGAAATTCTGAGTGTGTATTGAAATTACAGAATTTCAACATATCTTTTTTTGCTTCCACAACCATCATCAGATACATTGTCGTAACAATGGTAATCATGTGACGTCTTGTATTTCTATTTAATCATAAATGACATGCCATAAAAACATTAATCAAAAAGAGGATTGGGGGATGTTTCATCAATATGTTTGATACTTTCATTACGTCTAGCTGGAAATAAATTAGTCAGTGCCTCTATAGGATAGTGGAGCTGGAAATAGAGGGTTATCATCTTAAATATGTGAGCTGAGAATAGAGGGATATCATCTATAGCTTGGGGGTCCTGGGCAGGGGTCGGGAATGAGGGGTTTGTTATGTCAGCACGACACGCTCCCCCCACCCCAACCCCCCCTCCCGTCACCCATTAAACTCCATCAAGTTTGTATGTGAATTCGAATAGGAGGTGAGCGTGAGGCAGGACATTGGGCTATGGTGGGGCAATAGTTGGACAATAGTGGGGAAATAGTGGAGCAATAGTTGGGAAATAATGGAACAACAGTCGGGCAATAGTGGGACAATTGTTGGTCAATGATGGGGCAATAATTGGGCGATAGTTTGGCAATAATAGGTAAATATTTGGGAAATATTGGTGCAAAAGCGGGGCAATTGTGGGCCAATACTTTGGTAGTAGTGGGGAAATAGTGGGGCAATGGAGACTCATATACATACACATACAACTCACAATGACACACTCACATGTATGCACACAGAGGCTTATAAACAGACGCATTCACATAAATACACAGACACATTTACATAATACACAGACAGTATCACATGCAAATACATACACAAACAAGGGCACATACATACACAACAGAATCACATACATAAAAGAGAATGGCTGAGGTTTTCGATCTCTTTCATTGAGTGCACATTTAATGTTTTCTTCCAATCGCCTGAAACTGAATGGCGTCGTCCTTCACTTTGATTTCATTCCACCAGAACAATAATTGTATAATTGGATTAAATTTGAAATCCTGTTGTGAATGGTCAGGAAACGATTGGTCTTCATGGCGCGAGGGAAATTATTGGTGTTCTTGGTGCGTGAACCACGCTTTGAACTGGTGCGTGAACCACGCTTTGAATTGGTGCGGAGACTTCAACAAAAGTGCGTAACAGAAGTTGACCAAATCGTTGTTCTTGAGATAATAATTTAATCAACAAGTGAACAACTGTGGCTTTTTTTAAGGATAACTTTAATACACATAGGCCTACTGGTGGGGTTGTGGGGGGGGGGGGACTTAGGCCTACCCTAGTCCCCCCTTAAGCGTCCTTGCTCCTGTTTGACCTCCTACATTTCCGGGGGATGAAATTTCTAAAAGAACATAAGAATTTTGAGAAAACAGATGAACTCTGACCTCCAAGGCCAATGGTAGCCAATTAAAGTATCTTCTTTTTCTATAGAGTTAATTTCGAAGCACTAGCTTAAACCCTGTAGTTTAGAGAGTACAACAAATTATAACCAAAGCAGCATTCCCCAAACGGTGGTCCATGGGCCGACACCGGTCCACAAGCCTCACATTGTCGGTCCGCACAACAGGAATATTTACAGCCAAATAAAGAGAACACTTCATTAATGAAACTGTCCAAATCGGTCCCATTTCCAAACTTTTCCACCGGTCCTAAAACTTTTCCACCGGTCCTAAAACTTTTCCACTGGTCCTAAAACTTTTCCACCGGTCCTAAAACTTTCTTAAAATTTTGGATAACGCTGATCAAGAGGATAATCTAGAGTACAATCAAACCTAGAGTACAATCAAACCTAGAGTACAATCAAACCTAGAGTACAATCAAACCTAGAGTACAATCAAACGATCTCATGTTAGTTTGGATCTCATGTTAGTTTGGATCTCATCAATCAAACCTAGAGTACAATCAAACCTAGAGTACAATCAAACCTAGAGTACAATCAAACCTAGAGTACAATCAAACCTAGAGTAACATCAAACCTAGAGTACAATCAAACCTAGAGTACAATCAAACCTAGAGTACAATCACACCTGGAGTACAATCAAACCTAGAGTACAATCAAACCTAGAGTACAATCAAACCTAGAGTAATATCAAACCTAGAGTAAAATCAAAACTAGAGTACAATGAAACCTAGAGTACAATGAAACCTAGAGTAATATCAAACCTAGAGTACAATCAAACCTAGAGTAATATCAAACCTAGAGTAATATCAAACCTAGAGTACAATCAAACCTAGATTTCAATCAAACCTAGAGTACAATCAAACCTAGAGTACAAGTATGAATAAAATCTAGAGTACTATTTTATTCTAATAGCTGATTCTTTATTAAATCAATGTCAAGGTTGCCTTGCGTCTAATTTCCAAATGGATTTCCCATTAAATTGTGTCATTGTCTCTGTGACGTACAGCTGACTGATTCGCTTTTCGCATAAAGCAGATAGCAATGTGTCCATCTATTTTAATCGATATTTTCTCCAAGGCCAAACATTTATTTGAAGATAATCATAAAACTATTATTGTATCGTATAAAGGTCATGTTCTATTTTCTCCCAATCACGTACGCCCCGTTAATGTCGTTTAACTCCCCCCCCCCCCCCCGGAGTCACGTACCAGCCCCCCCCCCCAGCACCCCATGCTCTATCTTTGCCCGACTTATTTCCATCCCCCTTCATCAACATACCCGTTAATGTCGTTTAACTCCCCCCCCCACCCCCGGAGTCACGTACCAGCCCCCCCCCCAGCACCCCATGCTCTATCTTTGCCCGACTTATTTCCATCCCCCTTCATCAACATATCTATGTATAAATATAGCTTCGACTTCCGGTTGTCATTTAAAAAGCTACACCAAGATAAAGCGAAACAGAATGAAAGCCTCCGAGCCAAACAGCTCGCCCGCGTGTCTGGTCGGAACTGTCCAGGAGGAACGAAAGCCAGAAAGAGTCGAGATTAAACAATCCGAGGTTTGTTAGGTGTCGCGCACGTCCGTAAACGTCCGATGTGTACAATGTACGTGACGATAATGACTTGTCATAGTACACATGTGTCAGTCACTTTTTATTGTAACATTGACCTGAGTACATAGACAGTACACTTACAACACACAGTCCAGCAATAAACGATTCACAGACAATTCATAGACAATACACAGACAAAACACAGACAATACACAGACAGTAGACTTACAACCAACAGGCCATCGTTGAACAATTCACAGACAATTCACAGGTAATACACAGACAGCACAGCTGCGACACACAGTCCAGCCATGAACAATTCACCGACTAAACACTGATGTCACACAATAGAAATAAGGTGATGTTAGTTCTTCAACTTGGTTTGTTGTCCAATCACTCACACCCGATGTGGTGAAACATCTTTTGATGCCGACGACAATCACAATCATTTTACTCCAACTCCGCGACCTCCAATCCAGTTATGACGTAACACGTCTCCGCACATTTATCCGCCTTTTATCATTCAACAATCAAGTTTCTATATTCTTATCTTGTATCATTCAGTAAATCAGCCTCTACATTCTAGACCAGATGTCTCCAAACTACGGCCCGCGAGGCCCTCTCATGCGGCCCACGAGGCCCTCTCATGCGGCCCACGAGGCCCTCTCATGCGGCCCACGAGGCCCTCTCATGCGGCCCGCGAGGCCCTCTCATGCGGCCCACGAGGCCCTCTCATGCGGCCCACGAGGCCCTCTCATGCGGCCCACGAGGCCCTCTCATGCGGCCCGCGAGGCCCTCTCATGCGGCACGCGGAGACCTTTTTGTCTTCGGGAAAAAATTACGGAAATGTACGTGTATCCTGACAAGATCAGACGCCGCTTACGTGGACGTTATGTTTTGACCCAATTAGTGTAGAGACGCGCAGTAGTGCGTTATGTTTTCTAACCGATCATTACTTGGCAAAACCTTATTTGCTGCTCAGTTTTTCTACTTCCGTTTACCGTCAAGGAAATGAGCATTTATGACGCCATCTAGTGGCGGAGCTTTGCCCGCCGTGTTGCAGACATGGGTGAAACATTGTGACTCAAATAGTGAGATAGGCAAGCAGGTTTCGCCAATTTTTAATTGCAATGGATGAATCGCTGGACAGCTGTTCCACCTCTAAACTGCTTGCGTTCGTTAGAGGTGTGGATGAAGACATGAACATAACACAAGAGCTGACTTCCCGACATGGCATGTACGGCACTGTTACAGATGAGTTGAACAAATACATTTGCTGATTATAACTTGGACTGGATTAACCTCAGTTGCCTGACTGTTGATGGAGGAAATAACATGAGTGGCATAAAGAAAGGCTTGGTTGGACAAGTGAAACAGATGTGTAATGAGAAAAAAATTCTGCAACCAATGTTCCTGCACTGTTTTATTCACCAGAAGGCTTTGTGTGTTAAATATGTGGACATTAGCAGTGTACTGAATGCTGTAGTGAAGAGGCTTATTTTAATAAGGTCACATGGGCTCAACCACAGACAGTTCAGAGAACTGTTGAAAGATGCAGACACAGAATGGCAAGGTTTACCATATTACACAGTAATACGATGGCTAAGTTGCGAGAAAGTTCTGAGCAGAGTATTTAAGTTAAGAAAGGAAATAGGTGACTTCCTGGAAAGTAAAGGCAAGCCACAGCCATTAATGTCTGATGAAGAGTGGGTATGGGAAATGGTCTTTGCTGCAAACATAACACGACATTTAAAGTGTCTGAACCTAAAACTACAAGGAGAAGAAAATTTAGTTTCTGATTTATAAATCCACCTAAAGGCCTTCAAATCCAAACTCGTCTCGTTTTTTTGGCACAAGTACAAACTTGACCCACTTTCAGCTGTGGACGGTCTTCATGGCTGAAACAACAGCGGAGTTCTCCACGTCATTTGCATGCGGTTTTCAGACTTAGGTTTAAAGGCAGAAGAAGTGAGACTGTTTCAAAACACATTTGAAGCAGATGTGGCCAGTCGCCCATCTAAACTGCAGCTAGAGGTCACTGAGTTGAAAGCAAATGACCTCATTAGGGACAAGTTCAAAGAAGGACTGGTGGGTTTTTACCAGTTTTCGCCCAAGAAAGACTTTCCTAATTTCAAAACTTTTGCATCAAGGTACATTACAATCTTTAGAACAAGATACCTGTGTGAACAAACATTTTCAAGGATAAAAAACGTGGAGAACAATTTGAAAACAAATTTGTCCGATGATAATGTCAGGTCACTGTTGATGTTAAGAACATCGAATCTAAATCCAGAAATGTCTGCTAATCACTGATATTTTGGAATCCAGGAAACAATTTCATTATTCCGAATAATACAGGTGTTCATGTGTCGTGCATCAATGTGTTATTAAATAATAACTGAATGAAATAATAATACAGAAATGATTAAAAACAACATCCACGTTGTGATTATTTTTTTATTTTTACCTCGAGTGTGTAGTCGGCCCCCGAACAGCTGTTCGATAGTTAATGCGACCCTCGGGCTGAAAAGTTTGGAGACCCCTGTTCTAGACTATCGTCCCGATGCCTCTGGTCCACCGCTCAATACATGCGTCTGATTGCTCCTATCACACTAATTAAATCACTATCAATAGAAAACCACTCTTGCGTAGGAGAGTTGGTGTCAAGGGGGGGGAGGTGAGGGTGTGGGTGGGGTGGGGGGCATTCATCCGTCCCCCTGAGGTATTAAGAGTACATTAGAGATTGTGGTAACAAGAGTACAAACAGCTTATTAATAGTCTCCCGGGGGGGGGGGGGGGTTGGGTCGGGGGGGGTTGTACCGCCCCTCAAAGTCTCAAGGTATTAAGAGTACATTAGAGATTGTGGTAACAAGAGTACAAACAGCTTATTAATAGTCTCCCGGGGGGGGGGGGGTTGGGTCTGAGGTGGTTGTACCGTCCATCAAAGTCTCACAGCGTTGGTCGTGCTCTCTGATGGCCATCTGTCTACACACACGCCGTGTCGTCTAAGTGTACACATGTACAGGGGTATCACGTGTACACATACAGTAGCGAGACGTGTGTACACATACAGTAGCGAGACGTGGGTACACATACATTAGCAAGATGTGTGTACACATACATTAGCAAGATGTGTGTACACATACAATAGCGAGACGTGGGTACACATACATTAGCAAGATGTGTGTACACATACAATAGCGAGACGTGAGTACACATACAATAGCGAGACGTGGATACATATACAGTAGCGAGACGTGGGTACACATACAGTAGCGTGATGTCTGTACACATACATTAGCGTGATGTCTGTACACATACAATAGCGAGACGTGTGTACACATACAGTAGCGAGACGTGTGTACACATACAGTAGCAAGACAGGTTTACACATTCGTCAGTCGACACCTAGCATAATTGCAGTGAATGCAGCTGACAAAAGTATGTGGCGTTACTCAATAAGAAGACCTTTATGTCAGACTGACACCTTAACTCATTAAGTAGACCTTTCTCTCAGACTGCCACCTTAAGTCATTAAGAAGACCTTTCTCTCAGACTGACACCTTAACTCATTAAGTAGACCTTTCTCTCAGACTGCCACCTTAAGTCATTAAGAAGACCTTTCTCTCAGACTGACACCTTAACTCATTAAGTAGACCTTTCTCTCAGACTGCCACGTTAAGTCATTAAGAAGACCTTTCTCTCAGACTGACACCTTAACTCATTAAGTAGACCTTTCTCTCAGACTGCCACCTTAAGTCATTAAGAAGACCTTTCTCTCAGACTGACACCTTAACTCATTAAGTAGACCTTTCTCTCAGACTTACACCTTAAGTCATTAAGAAGACCTTTCTCTCAGACTGACACCTTAACTCATTAAGTAGACCTTTCTCTCAGACTTACACCTTAAGTCATTAAGAAGACCTTTCTCTCAGACTGACACCTTAACTCATTAAGTAGACCTTTCTCTCAGACTTACACCTTAAGTCATTAAGAAGACCTTTCTCTCAGACTGACACCTTAACTCAATAAATCTCCTTTCTCTGTATCTTGAATCTCCATATTGTAATCATACATTGAATTATATGATTTATTCAAGATTATTTACATTGTTCTGCATGAAGGCAATCAACACGATTGTTACAGATTGAATGACACTAAATGTCAGGAAGCGATTGCACAAAGGTTAACTTCTCGTCCACAAGGATTGTCATTGGATTCTCGCCTCTGATCTCCCCGACACTTCTCACATAGTAATGGACTCAAAAGAAAGCAAGGGCATTGCATTGTGGTACTAATTTAGTGATAACTCCATCCAGATAAAGCATTCATGACCTCAATGTGGTCAATGTGGCGTTGGGCAGAGAGATAGAAAAAAATATGTGTACCCAAATTTTGTCAGAATTGACCAGTGTGCTCCTGTCAATGTTCTCATAAAAATATTTCCAAATAATGTTTTACCATATTTTACTTTCAGACTTATCTGTGGACATATTTCTATGAAACTCTCCAATGCCTGAATAGTTGTGTTAATGCTTCTGATTTTCATATTTTGTTATTTTCTTCCCGTGAATTTTGGTTCCATTAAATGATATTTAGTATATCATAAATATAAATAAGGACTTACAAATTAATATCAACCTTGGAGTGTCTCAGTATCAACCTAAAGAGTCTCGTGGGCCTTTAATAAATCGAAGGAGAAGAAGAATACTCTCAATATCAACCAAAATTGCATTAATTGTATATGACCCTTTACTCAACTGCATACCCCCCCCCCGGCCTCACTACCCACTTTTTTTTCTTTCCTACCCTTTCATCACATGCTCCCACGTCGCCATGCAGTCTTCATGTTTTAATGTGTTTTCATCTATATTTCAGATGTGCAGACAGAGTTCAGAGGTCAAGCTCACACAGCCAATAAAGCATTCACATCGCCCACCGTGCTGACATTGAAATATCTCATCACAGCTCTCACCCACGCACCCACACCGTTCACATCCAGAGATTGGAGAGATCCAAGACAGAAAGAAATACCGTATTTCCTTACAAATGCTTAGCGGCCACGCCTTGAATGACATTGAAGTCTTTTTCCGTGCAAATCGATCAACAACCATGGAGTCACCAACTCCAATCTGACACATACGACAATAGATTTCCTATCGGCTGTGGCCAACTTCAGATTGAAATTATTTACATTTAAACGCTTTGTGTTTTTCATCTTTTCGTTAAGGTTGTTTATTTATCGCTCACGTGCTGTATGTGTCCCAGAATGCTCACATCAAAGCCATCTGTCTGATGTGGAGCGAAAACGAGATAAGAAAAATCAGTATCTCATTTAAGCCAGTCATTTTGCCATCGTCTGCCATAAATCTCGGAGCGGTGACCAGTCTGACTCTGCGGTGCCAGCCGGGTACGGTTGTTGATAGAATGGTCAGTCAGACCACGTGACTGGCCGAGCCCACACCAGCATCATGTACGGCCTGCTCCTGCAGTCGGCAGCCGATTTCCTCAAGGGAAAATATGGCGAGGAGACGTGGGAGAAGATACGGCGCGAGGCCAACCTGACGGTCAATGGGTTCGCCACCCACAACATCTACAGTGAAACCATCATGGTGGACCTGGCCATGGCGGCAGCTAAGGTGAGTCACGTGGAACCCGACTTTAACTTGTTGTTTAACATCCTGCCTTCCAAACTTAAATGTTCCTTTAATGCATGCAGGGCTTTAAAAAAAAAATCAAAGTCCAATTTGGCATCTTTCTATAGAGAATCTTCTAATTTAGCATCTTTCTATAGAGAATCTTCTAATTTAGCATCTTTCTATAGAGAATCTTCTAATTTAGCATCTTTATATAGAGAATCTTCTAATTTAGCATCTTTCTATAGAGAATCTTCTAATTTAGCATCTTTCTATAGAGAATCTTCTAATTTAGCATCTTTATATAGAGAATCTTCTAATTTAGCATCTTTCTATAGAGAATCTTCTAATTTAGCATCTTTCTATAGAGAATCTTCTAATTTAGCATCTTTATATACGGACTAGAGACCAACCGAATTTCGGCTTCGAAACGGAACAGTGATTGAGGCTTTCAGTCTGCTACCAGAAGTCAGATTATCTGTCTGTGTGCTGGCAATCCGATATAAATAAATGAAGGGACTGCTTTCAAGCTATGTAAAAGAATGAAATAGTGTAACGAGGTATGTGGAAGCTTGAAATAAGGTAACAGGACAAAAAACAATCCGATATAATTGCTCGACGTCTTGCTGTCACCGTAGGATATGTGACTAATCCCCTGCGAACACTGCTCACAGATGCATGATGACCTACGTGTCCAATAATTCCACCGAAAAAAAAATTACTATTAGGCAAATGGAAAGGTAAATCGTTTTGTAGCAACATTTTTAATATGGGAATGGCAATATCTATACTAATACTTTTGGTTCGAGTTTTCCAAAAATAAAATTTGGGAACTTTAGACCCATTCAATTCAATAATTCATTTGAAGTTCATCATGACCATGCTGAGAAGCATTGTTATTGACGACACAAAATGTTGAAATCTTCCACAAATGAGTCCCGTGTGTGGACACAAATGAGTCCCGTGTGTGGACACAAATGAGTCCCGTGTGTGGACACAAATGAGTCCCGTGTGTGGACACAAATGAGTCCCGTGTGTGGACACAAATGAGTCCCGTGTGTGGACACAAATGTACAGAAACAGAATATTGAAAAATTAAGTCATATTTTAAAAAAAAACTATAATTATTCTTTTTCAATTGTCTTTAATTACCCATAAATAGTCGTAATCTTGGTCAAATCTAACAATAGCCCACCAATGATAATTGCGAATAAAGGAAAAATTGATTGTCGACCAATAAGAAAACGCATTTCAAGGACAATGTAGGATTTAGTAGATGGGAGAGTTCCTTCATTGTCTGGACATTTTAGTGGCCCTACCAAAAACAATAGATAATAGATAGGTTAAGCTTTCGATCTATATCAAATATGTCTAGGTAGCATGGATCGATCTATATCAAATAGGTCTAGGTAGCATTGAAATTACAATAGAATAGCAAAGGGCGCCCAAAGGTCTATATTGTATGAATTTGCCACCCCCCCTCCCCCAGTCAAAATGTTGACCTACTTTAAAATGCATTTTGAGCAACATTACATTAATATTCCATTCGAACGGTAAAAGCCAAAGTTTACGTTCCATGGGTTTTTTTTATTAAAATTTAAGATAATTTCATATTTTTAAAAATATAAATATCGATACTTCCTCCCCCCCACCCCCCCCCCCAAAAAAAAAAAAATCATTTTTTTGATGTACGCAGAACGTACACCCCCCCCAAAAAAAAAAAATCATTTTTTTGATGTACGCAGAACGTACACAATGTGACTACGACTAAGTTTCGAAATATCAAAATCTTTCGGTTTGGGCCGAGAGTCTCGGTAACCCTTTGGTTTCGATTTCGTTTTCGGCCCCAAAGTCATTTTTAGCTTTTGGCTGGGTTTCCGATTGAAAAGTACAGAAAAAAACTCTGTTGGTTGACACAAACTGGACATATCTGGCCAAAAGTGGCTGTCTGTTGGCTGGCACAAACTTGACATATCTGGCCACAAGTGGCTGTCTGTTGGCTGGCACAAACTGGACATATCTGGCCAAAAGTGGCTGTCTCTTGGCTGGCACAAACTGGACATATCTGGCCAAAAGTGGATGTCTGGTGGCTGGCACAAACTGGACATATCTGGCCAAAAGTGGCTGTATGTTGGCTGACACAAACTGGACATATCTGGAAGTGGCTGTCTGTTGGCTGACCCAAACTGTACATATCTGGCCAAAAGTGGCTGGCTTTTGGCTGACACAAACTGGACATATCTGGCCAAAAGTGGATGTCTGTTGGCTGACCCAAACTGGACATATCTTGCCAAAAGGGACTGTCTTTTGGCTGACCCAAACTCGACAAATCTGGCCAAAAGAGGCTTTCTGTTGGCTGGTCCAAACTGGACATACATGTATCTGGCCAAAAGTGGTTGTTGAACTTCTTCTCTGCCAATGATGTGGGTATCAACGTGATCCAGTTCGGTTGATGAAACGCCCCCTCCCGTTCCCAGTGCCCCCTCCCCTTTTTTCTCTACAAGTGATGAGTGTATCAACTTGATCCAATAGGTTGTGCGATTGTTCCCCCCCCCCTCGAGTCCCTGCCCTCCCCTTCTCTACCAATGATGTGCGTATCAAGTTGATCCAATAGGTTGTGTGACGGCTGGTTGATCCATGAGTCTCTACCCTCCCTTTGTTTCTGTCATGCCTGGTATGTGTCATCATTAACCTGTACTCCATTCTGACGGCCAGATCAGATATCTTAGGATATCTTCTAATAGCGATTGCTTACATTGTAAGAAAGAATGTAATGAGATTATTATTTTCTGCTTCTATTGATCTGTTTGTTCTATTGCTCTGTGTGTTCTATTGCTCTGTGTGTTCTATTGCTCTGTGTGTTCTATTGCTCTGTGTGTTCTATTGCTCTGTGTGTTCTATTGCTCTGTTTGTTCTATTGCTCTGTGTGTTCTATTGCTCTGTTTGTTCTATTGTTCTGTTTCTTTTTCTTAAGTAGGTTGAGATCCGTTTGTGTTTGTAGCTTGAGTCATTTGAGATCAGTTTTCTGTTTGTAAGTTGAGTAGGTTGAGATCAGGCGAATTGGGTATTTCTTAAATTGCTTGTGTTTTTGTTGTTTTAGTGATGTGGGGAAAGATGTTCCTATGTTGAAAATAATGGAATCATTTTTAAAAGAAATGTGATGTCACTATTTGGGCATTTAAAAATTCTTTCTATCAAGAAACCCAGTATTGTAAGGTTGTAAGAAACCCTGTATTGTAAGGTTGTATGTATACAAGAACTGTTGTCATAGAGTTAATGCTGCTCCTCGGGCGAATGGACATCTAGATTTATACAGGGCTGCTACACCTTGGGAAATTTCCCAATATCTTGGGAATTGACTACCCCATTCAGGGCCAAAACTTACAAGATCCTTTAAAAAAAACAAAAAAACTCTTATATATTATCATGATCTTGGGAAATCTTGGGAAATATTTTGACCAAATCTTGGGAATTAAAGAAAATTTAGTGGCAACCCTGACTACCAACACATGCTGCATTAATTGTGTTCATAAGATATGTCAATGCCTAATGAAAGAATCTAGTGAATGGAAACTGTCATCTGGTAGTTACTCAGTAAAAATAAAAGTTTGAATGCAAAGCAAATATTATGTATCTCTTATTCATAAAGGTTTTAATGCTTATAATACCGGGCTTCTCAAACAAGACGGTGGGATACATCATAATCATGTATTTCAGTGGTGTAATAGGGGCAGATATTTATTTATTTATTTAGGCATTTTTATATAGCGCTTACCTTACATCTCTAAGCGCTTTACAATTATTAAAAAGATGTAACCTATTTAAGCTGCTATCCCCGGGTGCCAGATTATATGGGGCGCCAACGTGGGCTTTAGTGGTATTTAATAGATCAACATAATACCGTGCAGAGTTGAGGAGGGCGCAAAAGTGAATCTTGTCAAAGGACGCCAAATAATCTAGCTACGCCCCTGGTGTGTTTTTCTTTTGTTGATCAAATGGGAACTTTAGTAACAAAACTTTGCATCAAATTGGTTTCAACATTCATTTCAACATTCATTTCAACATTCATTTCAACATTCATTTCAACATCCATTTCAACATTCATTTCAACATTCATTTCAACATTCATTTCAACATTCATTTCAACATTCATTTCAACATTCACTTCAACATTCATTTCAACATTCATTTAAACATTCATTGCAACATTCATTTCAACATTCATTTCAACATTCATTTCAACATTCATTTCAACATTCATTTCAACATTCATTTCAACATTCATTTCAACATTCATTTCAGTTTTTATTTCAACATTCATTTCAACATTCATTTCAACATTCATTGCAACATTCATTTCAACATTCATTTCAGCATTCATTGCAACATTCATTTCAGCATTCATTTCAACATTCATATCAGCATTCATTGCAACATTCATTTCAACATTCATTTCAGAGTTCACGTTAGCGTTCATTTCAGAAATGTTCTTGACAGTTCATCCGTGGTTTGCGTAAAGCCATTGACCTCGACCTTGTCAATATTTTGATGTTCCCCTCCCCCTTTTTCAGATCACTGGCGACACTGTGGAGACCATCATGGACAGTTTCGGGGTCGAGTTCGTCAACTTCGTCGGTCAGTTCGGCTACGACCGGATCTTGAAAGTCCTCGGCCGACACATGCGGGATTTCCTCAACGGCCTTGATAACCTTCACGAGTACCTCCGGTTCAGCTACCCGAAACTCAAGCCGCCATCTTTCTTCGTGGAGGACGAGACAAAGAACGGCCTGACCTTGACCTATCGCTCCAGGAGGCGGGGCTACCTGCACTACGTCAAAGGTCAGATCCGGCAGGTGGGGAAGGTGTTTTACAACACGCGCGTGGATATTTTCGTGGTGGCGAACGACTTCAACGACCTCACGCAGACGTCACACGTCAAGTTCCGGCTGCTGTTCGACAACAAGGCGTACCGGGAGGTGGCCAACCACGTGGTGGACAACATCGTCGACAGCATTCCCCTCAGGCCCGAGCTGCTGTTTGAGCTGTTCCCCTTTCACATCGTGTTTAGTCGTAAAATGGAGATACGCAGCGTGGGCCCGGGACTCAGGGCCGTCGTCCCCAAGGCCGTGGGGAAGAACATGTGTGACCTCTTCACACTGGAGCGCCCTCTGACGAGCTTCACGTGGGAGGATGTGAGTACCGTTATTTTGTTCTTGTATTCCACTCAACTGTGGATGGTTTATGTTATGACGTACGAGTGTGACCCCGATAATCTCTGTTCATAACAAAGTGTTTCTTGTTTTAAATGTATCACTACATGCAGCTGACTGTCTGTTCTGTTTGTTATATTGCTCTGTTTGTTCTATTGTTCTGTTTGATCTATTGCTCTGTTTGTTCTATTGTTCTGTTTGTTCTATTGCTCTGTTTGTTCTATTGTTCTGTTTGTTCTATTGTTCTGTCTATTGTTCTGTTTGTTCTATTGCTTTGTTTTATTGCTTTGTTTGTTCTATTGCTGTTTGTTCTATTGTTCTGTTTGATCTATTGCTCTGTTTGTTCTATTGTTCTGTTTGTTCTATTGCTCTGTTTGTTCTATTGTTCTGTTTGTTCTATTGTTCTGTCTATTGTTCTGTTTGTTCTATTGCTTTGTTTTATTGCTTTGTTTGTTCTATTGCTTTGTTCTATTGCTTTGTTTGTTCTATTGCTTTGTTTGTTCTATTGCTTTGTTTGTTCTATTGTTCTGTTTGTTCTATTGTTCTGTTTGTTCTATTGTTCTGTTTGTTCTATTGCTCTGTTTGTTCTATTGTTCTGTTTGTTATATTGCTCTGTTTGTTCTTTTGTTCTGTTTGTTCTATTGTTCTGTCTATTGTTCTGTTTGTTCTATTGTTTTGTTTTATTGCTTTGTTTGTTCTATTGCTTTGTTTGTTCTATTGCTTTGTTTGTTCTATTGCTTTGTTTGTTCTATTGCTTTGTTTGTTCTATTGCTTTGTTTGTTCTATTGTTCTGTTTGTTCTATTGTTCTGTTTGTTCTATTGCTTTTTTTGTTCTATTGTTCTGTTTGTTCTATTGTTCTGTTTGTTCTATTACTCTTTTTTTTCTAATGTTCTGTTTGTGCCTTTGTTGTGTTGGGTCTGCTTGTGCCGAAGAGACAGTATTTTACAAGAATTCCTGGAGTTCAACGTTTATCGGGGCCCGGGCCCCCGGGGCTCCTACTAATTACGCCTCTAGTGCTTAGGTAAATATGTTTTTGTTATACTTACTCTTATATTACTTGAGTTCCGTCAGAATCTCTAATGCCCCTATGTCCATCACGCTCAGCTATGTCTCAATACTGATAGAACCAACATTGCTATGGCAGAATCGTACAACGGAATGACAAATCGTGGACAGTATAATCCACTACAAATTGTGAACAATTAATTCACTACAAATCAAGGACAATATATCCACTACAAATAATTGACAATATATCAACTGCAAATCATGGACTTTCTATACACTGAAAATCATGAACAATTTATCCACTACAAATCATTGACAAGATATGCACTACAAATCATGGAGAAAATATCCACTACAAATAATGGACAATATATCCACTGCAAATTATGGACATTATATACAATGAAAATCATGGACAATATACCCACTACAAATCATGAACAATTTTTCCACAACAAATCGTGGACAAGATATCCACTATAAATCATGGAAAATATATCCACTACAAATCATGGACAAGATATCCACTACAAATAATCGAAATAAATCCACTAAAAATCATGGACAAAATATCCAATACAAATTATGGACAATATATCCACTGCATATCATGGACATAATATCCGCTACAAATCATGGACGATATATGCAATACAAATCATGGACAATATATTCACTACAAATCATGGACAGTATATCCACTACAAATCATGGACAGTATATCCACTACAAATCATGGACAGTATATCCACTACAAATCATGGACAGTATATCCACTACAAATCATGGACAGTATATCCACTACAAATCATGGACGGTATATCCACTACAAATCATGGACGGTATATCCAAGCCATTACTGAGCACTATCAACGAGAGATTTCTTCTCCGACAAGATTATTGAAAAGGTTTGAAAAATTAAATTGAAGCAGTTATGCTAGGGCTTTCACCCAAGAAACTGTTCTATCTACTGCCTTGATCTCTAGATACAGCATTTACCTCTAGATACAGCCTTGACCTACAGTTACAGCCTGGACCGCTAGATACAGCCTTGACCTACAGTTACAGCCTTGACCTACAGATACAGCCTTGACCTCTAGATACAGACTTGACCTCTAGACACAGTCTTGACCTCTAGATACAGATTTGACCTCTGGATACAACCTGTTCTATCTACAGCCTTGACCTACAGTTACAAACTGTTCTATCTACAGTCTTGACCTATAGATACAGTGTTCTATCTACAGCCTTGACCTATAGATACACACTGTTCTATCTACAGCCTTGACCTGTACATACAACCTGTTCTATCTACAGCCTTGACCTATAGATACACACTGATCTATTTACAACCTTGACCAATAGATACACACTGTTCTATCTACAGCCTTGACCTATGCTGATCTGAATACTTAGAAAGTAAGTGACCTGTGGCTGTCTTTGACAGTTTGACGTCTCCAGATGTCAGTCGTCTGTCAATAGTCTGGACACTTCATTTTCTGGTGACTTCAGTCTGTACTGAATTTCTCCTTTGAGACACGCCTAATTACATGAATTACTTCAGTCTTCAGTCAACCCTTCCTCAGATATTAAAATATGTATTTTATTGTATTTATTTTAGTCAACCCCTCTTAAGATCTTAAAATATTTATGAGATTTATTTCTGTCAACCTGTCCAAAGATATTAACGTATTTGCTAGGTTTATTTCTGTCAACCTGTCCAAGGATATTGACGTATTTGCTAGGTTTATTTCTGTCAACCTGTCCAAGGATATTGACGTATTTGCTAGGTTTATTTCTGTCAACCTGTCCAAGGATATTAACGTATTTGCTAGGTTTATTTCTGTCAACCTGTCCAAGGATATTAACGTATTTGCTAGGTTTATTTCTGTCAACCTGTCCAAAGATATTAACGTATTTGCTAGGTTTATTTCTGTCAACCTGTCCAAAGATATTAACGTATTTGCTAGGTTTATTTCTGTCAACCTGTCCAAGGATATTGACGTATTTGCTAGGTTTATTTCTGTCAACCTGTCCAAGGATACTGACGTATTTGCTAGGTTTATTTCTGTCAACCTGCCCAAGGATATTGACGTATTTGCTAGGTTTATTTCTGTCAACCTGTCCAAGGATATTAACGTATTTGCTAGGTTTATTTCTGTCAACCTGTCCAAAGATATTAACGTATTTGCTAGGTTTATTTCTGTCAACCTGTCCAAGGATATTGACGTATTTGCGAGGCCCAATGTTGGGATAAATCCTTCACATGTCAAATAAAGATTTCAACCTTACCGACATTACAAATTATCAACATGTCTGTCTTAAATAAGAAGTCTGTCTGCTGAGTGTGGGTTCAGTGACGTTAAATAAGTCAGACAGAGAGCTGACTTAGAAGCAATTATTGAAAGAGGAGGGTCATAATGTGGGTCATCTTAACCAGGGTCGGAGCAACTTCTTTCAAGTGGCTCACTTATTCCTTGGTGCTGTGGTTCTCTTTCACCTGGTGCTGTGTTTCTCTTTCCCCTTGTGCTGTGGTTCTCTTTGTCATTACAATGTTGTTACAATGTCATTTCAATGTTGTTACAATGTCATTACAATGTTGTTACAATGTTGTTACAATGTCATTACAATGTCATTACAATATTGTGACAATGTCATTACAATGTCATTACAATGTCATTACAATGTTGCTACAATGTCATTACAATGTCATTACAATGTCATTACAATATCATTACAATGTCATTACAATGTTGTTACAATGTCATTACAATGTTGTTACAATGTCGTTACAATGTCATTAAAATGTCATTACAATGTCATTACAATGTCGTTACAATGTCATTACAATGTCATTACAATGTTGTTACAATGTCGTTACAATGTCATTAAAATGTCATTACAATGTCATTACAATGTCGATACAAAGTAATTACAATGTCATTACAATGTTGTTACAATGTCATGACAATGTTGTTAAAATGTCATTACAATGTCATTACAATGTCATTCCAATGTCATTACAATGTCCTTTCAATGTCATTACAATGTTGTTACAATGTCATTACAATGTCATTACAATGTCATTACAATGTCATTACAATGTCATTACAATGTTGTTACAATGTCATTACAATGTCATTACAATGTAATTCCAATGTTATTAAAATGTCATTACAATGTCATTACAATGTTGTTACAATGTCATTACAATGTCATTACAAAGTCATTACAATGTCATTACAATGTCATTACAATGTCCTTACAATATCATTACAATGTCCTTACAATGTCATTACAATGTCATTACAATGTTTGTTTGCACGTATTTTTATAATTTAGGAGCAACTTTGTTACTATTGCTTACACATTTTTTATAACACATGCTAGAATTAAATGTCTTATATATTGTGTATTATGTGTAAAGACATAGTTTTCTGTAATGCCTATTACAATGACGTCATGAACTTCCTTGTCGACATAAAGCTATTCTGTGATGCCACCTTAAAAACTCAATATTAGCTTACATTTTTTGCCAAATTAAAATTGTCTTCAAGGGCGACCACTTGATTACATCTTCGTAATGATTTTTAAATCCTCTGTTGTATTAAATTCGCTTTTGTTCGTGGCTGGCTGGCTGGCTGGCTCTTAAAATCTTCGGACTGCTAATCAATCCATTTCCCTTCCATCCTTCGAATTGCAACTAGCCACATAGACTCGTTGCCGAATACAACACACTCTATCCAAATGTCTGCCAGCCCCCCCCCCCCCCCCCCCCTCATGCCTCTGCTGAATGATTATCTTAAACATCATAAGTGAGTTTGGTGCCTATGCTGAATGATTATCTTAAACATCATAAGTGAGTTTGGTGCCTGTGCTGAATGAGTATCTTAAACATCATAAGTGAGTTTGGTGCCTGTGCTGAATGAGTATCTTAAACATCATACGTGAGTTTGGTGCTTGTGCTGAATGAGTATCTTAAACATCATAAGTGAGTTTGGTGCCTGTGCTGAATGAGTATCTTAAACATAATAAGTGAGTTTGGTGCCTGTGCAGAATGAGTATCTTAAACATCATACGTGAGTTTGGTGCCTGTGCTGAATGAGTATCTTAAACATCATAAGTGAGTTTTGTGCCTATGTTGAATGATTATCTTAAACATCATAAGTGAGTTTGGTGCCTGCGCTGAATGAGTATCTTAAACATCATCAGTGAGTTTGGTGCCTGTGCTGAATGAGTATCTTAAACATCATACGTGAGTTTGGTGCCTGTGCTGAATGAGTATCTTAAACATCATACGTGAGTTTGGTGCCTGTGCTGAATGAGTATCTTAAACATCATAAGTGAGTTTGGTGGCTATGTTGAATGATTATCTTAAACATCATAAGTGAGTTTGGTGCCTGCGCTGAATGAGTATCTTAAACATCATACGTGAGTTTGGTGCCTGTGCTGAATGAGTATCTTAAACATCATAAGTGAGTTTGGTGCCTATGTTGAATGATTATCTTAAACATCATAAGTGAGTTTGGTGCCTGTGCTGAATGAGTATCTTAAACATCATACGTGAGTTTGGTGCCTGTGCTGAATGAGTATCTTAAACATCATAAGTGAGTTTGGTGGCTATGTTGAATGATTAACTTAAACATCATAAGTGAGTTTGGTGCCTGCGTTGAATGAGTATCTTAAACATCATCAGTGAGTTTGGTGCCTGTGCTGAATGATTATCTTAAGCATCATAAGTGAGTTTGGTGCCTGTGCTGAATGAGTATCTTAAACATCATAAGTGAGTTTGGTGCCTGCGCTGAATGATTATCTTAAACATCATAAGTGAGTTTGGTGCCTATGCTGAATGATTATCTTAAACATGATAAGTGAGTTTGGTGCCTCTGCTGAATGATTATCTTAAACATCATAAGTGAGTTTGGTGCCTGTGCTGAATGATTATCTTAAACATGATAAGTGAGTTTGGTGCCTCTGCTGAATGATTATCTTAAACATCATAAGTGAGTTTGGTGCCTATGCTGAATGATTATCTTAAACATCATAAGTGAGTTTGGTGCCTGTGCTGAATGAGTATCTTAAACATCATAAGTGAGTTTGGTGCCTGTGCTGAATGATTATCTTAAACATCATAAGTGAGTTTGGTGCCTGTGCTGAATGATTATCTTAAACATCATAAGTGAGTTTGGTGCCTGTGCTGAATGATTATCTTAAACATCATAAGTGAGTTTGGTGCCTGTGCTGAATGATTATCTTAAACATCATAAGTGAGTTTGGTGCCTGTGCTGAATGATTATCTTAAACATCATAAGTGAGTTTGGTGCCTGTGCTGAATGATTATCTTAAACATCATAAGTGAGTTTGGTGCCTGTGCTGAATGATTATCTTAAACATCATAAGTGAGTTTGGTGCCTGTGCTGAATGATTATCTTAAACATCATAAGTGAGTTTGGTGCCTGTGCTGAATGATTATCTTAAACATCATAAGTGAGTTTGGTGCCTGTGCTGAATGATTATCTTAAACATCATAAGTGAGTTTGGTGCCTGTGCTGAATGATTATCTTAAACATCATAAGTGAGTTTGGTGCCTGTGCTGAATGATTATCTTAAACATCATAAGTGAGTTTGGTGCCTGTGCTGAATGATTATCTTAAACATCATAAGTGAGTTTGGTGCCTGTGCTGAATGATTATCTTAAACATCATAAGTGAGTTTGGTGCCTGTGCTGAATGATTATCTTAAACATCATAAGTGAGTTTGGTGCCTGTGCTGAATGATTATCTTAAACATCATAAGTGAGTTTGGTGCCTGTGCTGAATGATTATCTTAAACATCATAAGTGAGTTTGGTGCCTGTGCTGAATGATTATCTTAAACATCATAAGTGAGTTTGGTGCCTGTGCTGAATGATTATCTTAAACATCATAAGTGAGTTTGGTGCCTGTGCTGAATGATTATCTTAAACATCATAAGTGAGTTTGGTGCCTGTGCAGAATGATTATCTTAAACATCATAAGTGAGTTTGGTGCCTGTGCTGAATGAGTATCTTAAACATCAAACGTGAGTTTGATGCCTGTGCTGAATGATTATCTTAAACATTAAACGTGAGTTTGGTGCCTATGCTGAATGATTATCTTAAACATCATAAGTGAGTGTGGTGCCTGTACTGAATGAGTATCTTAAACATCATAAGTGAGTTTGGTGCCTGTGCTGAATGAGTATCTTAAACATCATAATTGACTTTGGTGCCTGTGCTGAATGATTATCTTAAACATCATAAGTGAGTTTGGTGCCTGTGCAGATTGATTATCTTAAACATCATAAGTGAGTTTAGTGCCGGTGCAGAATGATTATCTTAAACATCATAAGTGAGTTTTTAGTTCCTGTGCTGAATGAGTATCTTAAACATCATAAGTGAGTTTGGTGCCTGTGCTGAATGATTATCTTAAACATCATAAGTGAGTTTGGTGCCTGTGCTGAATGATTATCTTAAACATCATAAGTGAGTTTGGTGCCTGTGCTGAATGAGTATCTTAAACATCATAAGTGAGTTTGGTGCCTGTGCTGAATGATTATCTTAAACATCATAAGTGAGTTTGGTGCCTGTGCTGAATGATTATCTTAAACATCATAAGTGAGTTTGGTGCCTGTGCTGAATGATTATCTTAAACATCATAAGTGAGTTTGGTGCCTGTGCTGAATGATTATCTTAAACATCATAAGTGAGTTTGGTGCCTGTGCTGAATGATTATCTTAAACATCATAAGTGAGTTTGGTGCCTGTGCTGAATGATTATCTTAAACATCATAAGTGAGTTTGGTGCCTGTGCTGAATGATTATCTTAAACATCATAAGTGAGTTTGGTGCCTGTGCTGAATGATTATCTTAAACATCATAAGTGAGTTTGGTGCCTGTGCTGAATGATTATCTTAAACATCATAAGTGAGTTTGGTGCCTGTGCTGAATGATTATCTTAAACATCATAAGTGAGTTTGGTGCCTGTGCTGAATGATTATCTTAAACATCATAAGTGAGTTTGGTGCCTGTGCTGAATGATTATCTTAAACATCATAAGTGAGTTTGGTGCCTGTGCTGAATGATTATCTTAAACATCATAAGTGAGTTTGGTGCCTGTGCTGAATGATTATCTTAAACATCATAAGTGAGTTTGGTGCCTGTGCTGAATGATTATCTTAAACATCATAAGTGAGTTTGGTGCCTGTGCTGAATGATTATCTTAAACATCATAAGTGAGTTTGGTGCCTGTGCTGAATGATTATCTTAAACATCATAAGTGAGTTTGGTGCCTGTGCTGAATGATTATCTTAAACATCATAAGTGAGTTTGGTGCCTGTGCTGAATGATTATCTTAAACATCATAAGTGAGTTTGGTGCCTGTGCTGAATGATTATCTTAAACATCATAAGTGAGTTTGGTGCCTGTGCTGAATGATTATCTTAAACATCATAAGTGAGTTTGGTGCCTGTGCTGAATGATTATCTTAAACATCATAAGTGAGTTTGGTGCCTGTGCTGAATGATTATCTTAAACATCATAAGTGAGTTTGGTGCCTATGCTGAATGAGTATCTTAAACATCATAAGTGATTTTGGTGCCTGCGCTGAATGATTATCTTAAACATCATAAGTGAGTTTGGTGCCTGTGCTGAATGAGTATATTAAACATCATAAGTGAGTTTGGTGCATGTGCTGAATGATTATCTTAAACATCATAAGTGAGTTTGGTGCCTGTGCTGAATGAGTATCTTAAACATCATAAGTGAGTTTTGTGCCTGTGCTGAATGAGTATCTTAAACATCATAAGTGAGTTTTGTGCCTGTGCTGAATGAGTATCTTAAACATCATAAGTGAGTTTGGTGCATGTGCTGAATGATTATCTTAAAAATCATAAGTGAGTTTTGTGCCTGTGCTGAATGGTTATCTTAAACAACATAAGTGAGTTTGGTGCCTGTGCTGAATGATTATCTTAAACATCATAAGTGAGTTTGGTGCCTGTGCTGAATGATTATCTTAAACATCATAAGTGAGTTTGGTGCCTCTGCTGAATGATTATCTTAAACATCATAAGTGAGTTTGGTGCCTGTGCTGAATGATTATCTTAAACATCATAAGTGAGTTTGGTGCCTGTGCTGAATGATTATCTTAAACATCATAAGTGAGTTTGGTAAGTGATTTGATGATATTGGGTGTAAACAATGTCTTGATTATATTGGAAGTATACAGTGATTTGATGATATTGGATGTAAACAATGTCTTGATTATATTGGAAGTATACAGTGATTTGATGATATTGGATGTAAACAATGTCTTGATTATATTGGAAGTAAACAATGTCTTGATTACATTGGAAGTAAACAATGTCTTGATTATATTGGAAGTAAACAATGTCTTGATTATATTGGAAGTAAACAATGTCTTGATTATATTGGAAGTAAACAATGTCTTGATTATATTGGAAGTATACAGTGATTTGATGATATTGGGTGTAAACAATGTCTTGATTATATTGGAAGTATACAGTGATTTGATGATATTGGATGTAAACAATGTCTTGATTATATTGGAAGTAAACAATGTCTTGATTATATTGGAAGTAAACAATGTCTTGATTATATTGGAAGTAAACAATGTCTTGATTATATTGGAAGTATACAGTGATTTGATGATATTGGGTGTAAACAATGTCTTGATTATATTGGAAGTATACAGTGATTTGATGATATTGGATGTAAACAATGTCTTGATTATATTGGAAGTAAACAATGTCTTGATTATATTGGAAGTAAACAATGTCTTGATTATATTGGAAGTAAACAATGTCTTGATTATATTGGGTGTAAACAATGTCTTGATTATATTGGAAGTAAACAATGTCTTGATTATATTGGAAGTAAACAATGTCTTGATTATATTGGAAGTATACAGTGATTTGATGATATTGGGTGTAAACAATGTCTTGATTATATTGGAAGTATACAGTGATTTGATGATATTGGGTGTAAACAATGTCTTGATTATATTGGAAGTATACAGTGATTTGATGATATTGGGTGTAAACAATGTCTTGATTATATTGGAAGTATACAGTGATTTGATGATATTGGGTGTAAACAATGTCTTGATTATATTGGAAGTATACAGTGATTTGATGATATTGGGTGTAAACAATGTCTTGATTATATTGGAAGTATACAGTGATTTGATGATATTGGGTGTAAACAATGTCTTGATTATATTGGAAGTATACAGTGATTTGATGATATTGGGTGTAAACAATGTCTTGATTATATTGGAAGTATACAGTGATTTGATGATATTGGGTGTAAACAATGTCTTGATTATATTGGAAGTATACAGTGATTTGATGATATTGGGTGTAAACAATGTCTTGATTATATTGGAAGTATACAGTGATTTGATGATATTGGGTGTAAACAATGTCTTGATTATATTGGAAGTATACAGTGATTTGATGATATTGGGTGTAAACAATGTCTTGATTATATTGGAAGTATACAGTGATTTGATGATATTGGGTGTAAACAATGTCTTGATTATATTGGAAGTATACAGTGATTTGATGATATTGGGTGTAAACAATGTCTTGATTATATTGGAAGTATACAGTGATTTGATGATATTGGGTGTAAACAATGTCTTGATTATATTGGAAGTATACAGTGATTTGATGATATTGGGTGTAAACAATGTCTTGATTATATTGGAAGTATACAGTGATTTGATGATATTGGGTGTAAACAATGTCTTGATTATATTGGAAGTATACAGTGATTTGATGATATTGGGTGTAAACAATGTCTTGATTATATTGGAAGTATACAGTGATTTGATGATATTGGGTGTAAACAATGTCTTGATTATATTGGAAGTATACAGTGATTTGATGATATTGGGTGTAAACAATGTCTTGATTATATTGGAAGTATACAGTGATTTGATGATATTGGGTGTAAACAATGTCTTGATTATATTGGAAGTATACAGTGATTTGATGATATTGGGTGTAAACAATGTCTTGATTATATTGGAAGTATACAGTGATTTGATGATATTGGGTGTAAACAATGTCTTGATTATATTGGAAGTATACAGTGATTTGATGATATTGGGTGTAAACAATGTCTTGATTATATTGGAAGTATACAGTGATTTGATGATATTGGGTGTAAACAATGTCTTGATTATATTGGAAGTATACAATGATTTGATGATATTGGATGTAAACAATGTCTTGATTATATTGGAAGTATACAGTGATTTGATGATATTGGATGTAAACAATGTCTTGATTATATTGGAAGTAAACAATGTCTTGATTATATTGGATGTAAACAATGTCTTGATTATATTGGAAGTAAACAATGTCTTGATTATATTGGAAGTATACAGTGATTTGATTATATTGGATGTAAACAATGTCTTGATTATATTGGAAGTAAACAATGTCTTGATTATATTGGAAGTATACAGTGATTTGATTATATTGGAAGTAAACAATGTCTTGATTATATTGGAAGTATACAGTGATTTGATGATATTGGGTGTAAACAATGTCTTGATTATATTGGAAGTATACAGTGATTTGATGATATTGGGTGTAAACAATGTCTTGATTATATTGGAAGTAAACAATGTCTTGATTATATTGGAAGTAAACAATGTCTTGATTATATTGGAAGTAAACAATGTCTTGATTATATTGGAAGTATACAGTGATTTGATGATATTGGATGTAAACAATGTCTTGATTATATTGGAAGTATACAGTGATTTGATGATATTGGATGTAAACAATGTCTTGATTATATTGGAAGTAAACAATGTCTTGATTATATTGGAAGTATACAGTGATTTGATGATATTGGATGTAAACAATATCTTGATTATATTGGAAGTATACAGTGATTTGATGATATTGGGTGTAAACAATGTCTTGATTATATTGGAAGTAAACAATGTCTTGATTATATTGGAAGTATACAGTGATTTGTCGATATTGGATGTAAACAATGTCTTGATTATATTGGAAGTATACAGTGATTTGATGATATTGGATGTAAACAATGTCTTGATTATATTGGAAGTATACAGTGATTTGATGATATTGGATGTAAACAATGTCTTGATTATATTGGAAGTATACAGTGATTTGATGATATTGGATGTAAACAATGTCTTGATTATATTGGAAGTATACAGTGATTTGATGATATTGGATGTAAACAATGTCTTGATTATATTGGAAGTATACAGTGATTTGATGATATTGGATGTAAACAATGTCTTGATTATATTGGAAGTATACAGTGATTTGATGATATTGGATGTAAACATTCGACTATTTACATGAATTTGATGTGTTCAATGAGCCCGAAATTACATGTGCCAAATATGTCCTCTCTACCATACATTTCATGTGCCCAATATGTCCTATCTACCATACATTCCATGTGAACAATTTGTCCTCTCTACCATACATCCCATGTGCCCAATATGTGCTCTCAACAATACATTCCATGTGCTCAATATGTGCTCTCTATCATACATTTCATGTGTCCAATATGAAATATCTACCATACATTCCATGTGCCCAATATGTCCTCTCTACCATACATTTCATGTGCCCAATATGTCCTATCTACCATACATTCCGTGTGAACAATATGTCCTCTCTACCATACATTCCATGTGCCCAATATGTGCTCTCTACCAAACATCTCATCTGCCCCAAACATTCTCTTGAACAAAAATTACCAAGTGGTACATTTCAGAATTGTTATCATTATTGACCAAAAATCATTCGAAATATTCACAGTCAATCTAAGTCATGATCGCTCTGCATTGTCATCGTTGTAAACATCACTTTTGACTGGTCAAATTTTAATATTATTAAATTGGCTGTAGTCACCAGTAATAAACAGCTGTAGTTACTAGCAAATAGACATCTGTGGTCATTAGTAATAAACAGCTGTAGTCACCAGTAATACATAGCTGTAGGCACCAGTAAATGAACAGCTGTAAGCACCAGTAAATAAACAGCTGTATGCACCAAGGTCATCCGACGGCAAATTTAACGCCCATCAAGAAACAAGGTCATTAGACGGCAAATTTAACGCCCATCAGGAAACAAGGTCATCCGACAGCCAATGTAACGCCCATCAGGAAACAAGGTCATCCGACAGTAAATGTAACGCCCATCAGGAAACAAGGTCATCCGACAGCCAATGTAACGCCCATCAGGAAACAAGGTCATCCGACAGCCAATGTAACGCCCATCAGGAAACAAGGTCATCCGACAGCCAATGTAACGCCCATCAGGAAACAAGGTCATCCGACAGCCAATGTAACGCCCATCAGGAAACAAGGTCATCCGACAGCCAATGTAACGCCCATCAGGAAACAAGGTCATCAGACGGCCATTTTAACGCCCATTAATTGTAAGAAAAATTTGCCGTTTTCTCCGCACCTCGTCCTTCTTTACTTCTTGCACCGACCTATTTTAATCGACACTGACCTATTATAATCTACACTGACCTATTTAATCGACACCGAACTATTTTAATCGACACTGACCTATTTTAATCGACACCGAACTATTTTAATCGACCCTGACCTATTTTAATCGACATCGACATATTTTAATCGACACTGACCTATTGTAATCGACACTGACCTATTTTAATCGACCCTGACCTATTTTAATCGACACTGACCTCTTTTAATCGACACTGACCTTTTTTAATCGACACTGACCTATTTTAATCAACACTGACCTGTTTAATCGCCACTGACCTATATTTTAATGACACAGACCTATGTTTTATTGACACTGACCTATATTTTTATAACAGTTAGCGACACTAACCTATATTCTATCGACACTTACACTGACCTATATTTATATCGACAATGACACTGACCTATATTGTATCGACACTAACACTGACCTCTATTTATATCGCAACTGACACTCCCCTATATTTATATCGACAATGACACTGACCTATATTGTATTGACACTGACACTGATCTTTATATTATCGACAATGACACTGACCTATATTGTATTGACACTAACACTGATCTTTATATTATCGACAATGACACTGACCTATATTGTATTGATACTTACTTTTATTTTATCGACACTGACACTGACTTATGTTTATATCGACAAAGACACTGACCTATATTTTATTGACAATGACATTTACCTATATTGTATCGACGATGACACTGACCTACATGTTTTATTTCTAACATCATGTTTTAATCGGTTAATTTTCTTTGTCCTTAAAAAACATGTTTTATCACAATTGTCTCCCCTTCCACTTCCACGTTTCATCACAATTCTCTCCCCTTCCATGTTTCATTACCAATTCAAAGCACTTCATTTAAACCCTCCAAGTTCCCCGGGATGGGGTGGGAGCGCAATGCATGGTGGGGCCGAGAACAGAGTGGGTGGTGGGTGGTGGGGGGTTGGATTCCAATAAAAACATCAAGAGAAAGTAAATGTCACACTAAGAACGTTACAACCGAATGTGTTGTCTTTATTGTCAGAATAAATGGCCGTCCTGACAGACAAGGGGGCAAATGTGTTTATCTCTGACAGCTGTAGTCAATAGCAATAAGCAGCTGTAGTTACTGGGAAATAGACATCTGTGGTAACTAGCAATAAACAGCTGAAGTCACCAATAAATAAACAGCTGTAGTCACCAGTAATAAACAGCTGTAGTCACTAGTAATAAACAGCTGTAGTTACTAGCAAATAGACATCTATGGTCGATAGTAACAAACAAAGGGGAAATATGTTTATCTCTGACAGCTGTAGTCACCAATAATAAACAGCTGTAGGCACCAGTAAATAAACAGCTGTAGGCATCAGTAAATAAACAGCTGTAGGCACGAGTAAATAAATAGCTGTAGGCACCAGTAAATGAACAGCTGTAGGCACAAATAAATAAATAGCTGTAGGCACCAGTAAATAAACAGCTGTAGTTACTAGGAAATAGACATCTATGGTCCCTAGTAATAAACAGCTGAAGTCACCAGTAATAAACAGCTGTAGTCACTGGTAATAAACAGATGTAGTTACTAGCAAATAGACATCTGTGGTCCCTAGTAATAAACATCTGGAGTCACCAGTAATAAACAGCTATAGTCACTAGTAAATAAAAAGCTGTAGGCACCAGTAAATAACAACTGCAGTCAGTAGTAAAGAAACAGCTGTAGTGTCTGGTAAATAATAGGGTGAGTTGGTTTGGAATTTGAGAATGGGTGGGGCTGATTGGTGGATGGGTGAGATTGATGGGTTGATGGGTTGATGGGTGGGGTTGATGGTTGATGAGTGGGGTTGTTGGGTTGATGGGTGGGGTTGTTGGTTTGATGGGTTGGTTTGATGGGTTGATGGTTTGATGGGTTGATGGGTGGGGTTGATGGGTTGATGGGTGGGGTTGATGGGTTGATAAGTGGGGTTGATGGGTTGATAAGTTCAATCCAACTATCCAATCCAACTATCCAATCCAACTATCCAATCCAACTATCCAATCCAACGATCCAATCCAACTATACAATACAACGATACTATCCAACTATCCAATCCAAATATCCAATCCAACTATTCAATCCAACGATACTATCCAACTATTCAATCCAACTATCCAATCCAACTATCCAATTATCCAATCCAACGATACAACCCAACGATCCAATCCAACTATCCAATCCAACGATACAATCCAACGATCCAATCCAACTATCCAATCCCACTATCCAATACAACTATCCAATCCAACTATCCAAACAGTTTTTGGCACCTCTAGAGATAACTGTGCCAAGGTCCACTACGTCACAATCCGTTTGTAGACGGATAACTCGATCATGATGTCAAGGATCTATGTCAGGGATCATGTCCTTCAAGGTCACTGACACAAGCCAGATGGAATATTGATTGTTGGAGGCTGAGGGGGGGGGGGGACACCCAACGCTGGCCTGTGGCTATGATTGTTTCGTCCTCCTAAAACCATTTACCTTCATTATCTTCAAAGGTCTTAATTTAATTTAAAAGAAAAAGTTCCAATCCTGATTATTTCATTATTGACTGATTTTTAATAGCCTGAGTCCGTTAAATGTATGTCCGTAGACTGATCTTTTGATGCCTTGGGTCCATATAGGTGTGTCAGTAGACTGATCTTTTGATGCCTTGTGTCCATATAGGTGTGGCAGTAGACTGATCTTTTGATGCCTTTGGGTCCAAATAGGTGTGGCAGTAGACTGATCTTTTGATGCCTTTGTGTCCATATAGGTGTGTATGTAGACTGATTTTTTGATGCCTTGGGTCCATATAGGTGTGTCTGTAGACTGATCTTTTGATGCCTTTGTGTCCATATAGGTGTGTCTGTAGACTGATCTTTTGATGCCTTTGGGTCCATATAGGTGAGTCAGTAGACTGATCTTTTGATGCCTTTTGGTCCATATAGGTGTGTCAGTAGACTGATATTTTGATGCCTTGTGTCCATATAGGTGTGTCTGTAGACTGATCTTTTGATGCCTTTAGGTCCTTATAGGTGTGTCAGTAGACTGATCTTTTGATGTCTTGTGTCCATATAGGTGTGTCTGCAGACTGATCTTTTGATGCCTTTGGTTCCATATAGATGTGTCAGTAGACTGATCTTTTGATTCCTTGTGTCCATATAGGTGTGTCTGTAGACTGATCTTTTGATGCCTTTGGGTCCATATAGGTGTGTCAGTAGACTGATCTTTTGATGCCTTTAGGTCCATATAGGTGTGTCAGTAGACTGATCTTTTGAAGCCTTGTGTCCATATAGGGGTGTCAGTAGACTGATCTTTTGATGCCTTTAGGTCTATATAGGTGTTTCAGTAGACTGATCTTTTGATGCCTTTAGGTCCATATAGGTGTGTCAGTAGACTGATCTTTTGATGCCTTGTGTCCATATAGGTGTGTCTGTAGACTGATCTTTTGATGCCTTTAGGTCCATATAGGTGTGTCAGTAAACTGATCTTTTGATGCATTGTGTCCATATAGGTGTGTCTGTAGACTGATCTTTTGATGCCTTGGGTCCATATAGGTGTGTCAGTAGACTGATCTTTTGATGCCTTGTGTCCATATAGGTGTGTCAGTAGACTGATCTTTTGAAGCCTTGTGTCCATATAGGGGTGTCAGTAGACTGATCTTTTGATGCCTTGTGTCCATATAGGTGTGTCTGTAGACTGATCTTTTGATGCCTTGGCTCCATATAGGTGTGTCAGTAGACTGATCTTTTGATGCCTTGGGTCCATATAGGTGTGTCAGTAGACTGATCTTTTGATGCCTTTGGGTCCATATAGGTGTGTCTGTAGACTGATCTTTTGATGCCTTGTGTCCATATAGGTGTGTCAGTAGACTGATATTTTGATGCCTTGTGTCCATATAGGTGTGTCTGTAGACTGATCTTTTGATGCCTTTAGGTCCTTATAGGTGTGACAGTAGACTGATCTTTTGATGCCTTGTGTCCATATAGGTGTGTCTGTAGACTGATCTTTTGATGCCTTTAAGTCCATATAGGTGAGTCAGTAGACTGATCTTTTGATGCCTTGTGTCCATAAAGGTGTGTCTGTAGACTGATCTTTTGATGCCTTGTGTCCATATAGGTGTGTCTGTAGACTGATCTTTTGATGCCTTTGTGTCCAAATAGGTGTGTCTGTAGACTGATCTTTTGATGCCTTTGGGTCCATATAGGTGAGTCAGTAGACTGATCTTTTGATGCCTTGTGTCCATATAGGTGTGTCTGTAGACTGATCTTTTGATGCCTTTTGGTCCATATAGGTGTGTCAGTAGACTGATATTTTGATGCCTTGTGTCCATATAGGTGTGTCTGTAGACTGATCTTTTGATGCCTTTAGGTCCTTATAGGTGTGTCAGTAGACTGATCTTTTGATGTCTTGTGTCCATATAGGTGTGTCTGCAGACTGATCTTTTGATGCCTTTGGTTCCATATAGATGTGTCAGTAGACTGATCTTTTGATTCCTTGTGTCCATATAGGTGTGTCTGTAGACTGATCTTTTGATGCCTTTGGGTCCATATAGGTGTGTCAGTAGACTGATCTTTTGATGCCTTTAGGTCCATATAGGTGTGTCAGTAGACTGATCTTTTGAAGCCTTGTGTCCATATAGGGGTGTCAGTAGACTGATCTTTTGATGCCTTTAGGTCTATATAGGTGTTTCAGTAGACTGATCTTTTGATGCCTTTAGGTCCATATAGGTGTGTCAGTAGACTGATCTTTTGATGCCTTGTGTCCATATAGGTGTGTCTGTAGACTGATCTTTTGATGCCTTTAGGTCCATATAGGTGTGTCAGTAAACTGATCTTTTGATGCATTGTGTCCATATAGGTGTGTCTGTAGACTGATCTTTTGATGCCTTGGGTCCATATAGGTGTGTCAGTAGACTGATCTTTTGATGCCTTGTGTCCATATAGGTGTGTCAGTAGACTGATCTTTTGAAGCCTTGTGTCCATATAGGGGTGTCAGTAGACTGATCTTTTGATGCCTTGTGTCCATATAGGTGTGTCTGTAGACTGATCTTTTGATGCCTTGGCTCCATATAGGTGTGTCAGTAGACTGATCTTTTGATGCCTTGGGTCCATATAGGTGTGTCAGTAGACTGATCTTTTGATGCCTTTGGGTCCATATAGGTGTGTCTGTAGACTGATCTTTTGATGCCTTGTGTCCATATAGGTGTGTCAGTAGACTGATCTTTTGATGCCTTTAGGTCCATATAGGTGTGGCAGTAGACTGATCTTTTGATGCCTTGGGTCCAAATAGGTGTGTCAGTAGACTGATCGTTTGATGCCTTGTGTCCATATAGGTGTGTCAGTCCATTTTTTTGGTTAATATTACCAAGGTATAATATTTCAATACATCAAGTTATTTCTATTATTCGAGCTAACCATGGGCTCTGGTCGCCACTAAAAACCGGCACTCACAGTCGCCACTCACAGTCACCACTCACAGTCGCCACTCACAATCGCCACTCACAGTCACCACTCACAGTCACCACTCACAGTCGCCACTCACAGTCGCCACTCACAGTCACCACTCACAGTCGCCACTCACAATCGCCACTCACAGTCACCACTCACAGTCACCACTCACAGTCGCCACTCACAGTCGCCACTCACAGTCACTACTCAAATTCGCATTTCTTGATGTCCGGATAGAAACCCAGTCAGTTTACTCTCGGACTTGTGAAGGCATCTTGCCGACACGTTCGGTTGTTGTTGTTTTGTTACGTTATTGTCTTCACGTTTTCCAGAATAACTCTGTCACGTATTTCTTCTGACCCAACCTGATCAAAGTCTCCCCCTCGCTCCCCCATTGTTCATTATTGTAGTCCCTAGTTACGCCATCTCGTTTATTCAAATAATTGGCGCCATGTCAGCTAAGAATCGTCTTTACATCTTCACTCAGTCGTGCTATAAACATTTGTATCAAAGTAAATCTTTGTTGATTTTCTCAGCCTTAAGCGGCAATCAATTTTTACGGTTTTTACTCCAGAAATTAAATTAAAGTCAAGGTCATGTCAAAGTTTCTAATGACAGAATGTTCAAAGTCGTGTCAAAATTTCTAGTGAAAGAATCTTCAAAGTCGTGTCAAAGTTTCTAGTGACAGAATCTTCAAAGTCATGTCAACGTTTTAGTGACATAATCTTCAAAGTCATGTCAAAGTTTCTAGTGACAGAATCTTCAAAGTCATGTCAACGTTTCTAGTGACAGAATCTTCAAAGTCATGTCAAAGTTTCTAGTGACATAATCTGTAAAGTCATGTCAAAGTTTTTAGTGACAGAATCTTCAAAGTCGTGTCAAAGTTTCTAGTGACAGAATCTTCAAACAGTGTCAAAGTTTCTAGTGACAGAATCTTCAAAGTCATGTCAACGTTTCTATTGACAGAATCTTCAAAGTCGTGTCAAAGTTTCTAGCGACAGAATCTTCAAAGTCATGTCAAATTTTCAAGTGACAGAATCTCCAAAGTTATCTAAGAAATAAGGGACGGTGAAAAAAAATTTGATACAAAAAAATGTGATTAGAAATCAGACATTATATTTCGTTTTGCCATACAAATGCGTCAAATGCCCTACTGGTGTGTCCATTGCCCTACTGGTGTGTCCATTGCCCTACTGGTGTGTCCATTACCCTACTGGTGTGTCCATTGCCCTATGACTGTGTCAAATGCCTTACTGTTGTGTCCATTGCCCTATGACTGTGTCAAATGCCCTACTGTTGTGTCCATTGCCCTATGACTGTGTCAAATGCCCTACTGTTGTGTCCATTGCCCTATGACTGTGTCAAATGCCCTACTGTTGTGTCCATTGCCCTATGACTGTGTCAAATGCCCTACTGTTGTGTCCATTGCCCTATGACTGTATCCATAACCCTACTACTGTGTCAATTGACCTACTGTTGTGTCCATTGCCCTATGACTGTGTCAAATGCCCTACTGTTGTGTCCATTGCCCTACTACTGTGTCAGTTTCCCTACTCCTGTGTCCATAACCCTACTACTGTGTCCATTGACCTACTGTTGTGTCCATTGCCCTATGACTGTGTCAAATGCCCTACTGTTGTGTCCATTGTCCTACTACTGCGTCAGTTGCCCTACTCCTGTGTCCATAACCCTACTACTGTGTCCATTGACCTACTGGTGTGTCCATTGCCCTATGACTGTGTCCATTGCCTGCTACTGTGTCCATTGCCTTAAGAATGTGTCTATTTCCATAAAAATGTGTACATTGCCCTAAACATGTGTCAATTGCACTGCTACTGCGTCCATTTCCCTACTACTGTGTCCAATGCCCTGCTACTGTGTCCAATGCCCTACTACTGTGTTCAATGCCCTGCTACTGTGTCCATTCGCTACTACTATGATTATTGTCTTGCGACTGTGTCTATTTCCCTAAAAATATGTCCATTGCACAAAAAATGTGTCCATGGCTCTTCAAATGTGTCCATGGCCCTAAAAATGTGTCGACTGCTCTACTAATGTGTCCAATGCCCTGCTACTGTGTCCATTGCACTATTGTTGTGTCTATTGCCCTACGACTGTGTCCGTTGTCCTAAAAATGAGTCCATTTCATACTGTTGTATCTATTGTACAACTGTTGTGTCCATTGCCCTACTAGCATGGTCGAATTTGCGTTTGCGAAGAACAATGTAAGCCGCATTATTCTGTGCTATATGAATTTTATCCAGGCGCTTAGCTGGAAGACCCACCATGAGAGCATTGCAGTAGTCCATGCGTGATAGCACGAATGCAGACATCAGCCACTACTACTGTGTCCATCGCCTTACGATTGTGTCTATTTCCCTAAAATATGTCCATTGGCCTACTGTTTCGTCCAATGCCCGCTGCTGTGTCCATTGCCCTACTGCTGTGTCCATTGCCCTACTGTTGTTTTCATTTCCCTGCTGTTGTTGTTCGTCCGTCGAAGATCGACTTGGACCATCGAGTCGTCCAGTGTTGGATGACTGATGACTTGCGCTGGTGACTTTTTTGTTTAAAGTCATGAACAGTTGCGCGGCCTCAACCTCACTCTCTCGTCCGGGCCCACCATGTCCAAGGGCAAGACTATGTCAAGACGACTAGGGATCGATACTAATGCAGGAGTTGTCGGATTTTTTCATTGTATACGCCTTTCGGGACTCCATCTCCAAAACTTTGACTTCAGTTTCCTTCTCTTAGATGAGTTGCCGATCAAGGTTAACGAGTCCCATCCACCCTGTTACTGTGTCCATTGCCCTATTACTCTGCCCAATGCACTACTTCTGTGTCCAATGCCCTACTACTGTGTCCCATGTCCTATTGTTGTGTCCATTGCTCTGCTACTGTGTCCATCGACCTGCCACTGTGTCCATTGCACTATTACTGTGTGCAATGGCCTACTACTGTGTCCAATGCTCTACTACTGTGTCCAATGCCCTACTGTTGTGTCAAATACCCTACTGTTTTGTCCATTGACCTGATACGGTGTCCATTGCACTATTACTGTGTGCAATGGCCTTCTACTGTGTCCATTGCTCTACTACTGTGTCCAATGCCCTACTGTTGTGTCAAATACTCTACTGTTGTGTCCATTGACCTACTACGGTGTCCATTGACCTACTACTATGTCTTACGACCTACTAAAGTGTCCAATGCCTTAATGTTATGTCGATTGCCCTACTGTTGTGTCCATTGACCTACTACTGTGTCCATTGCCATAATGTTGTGTCCATTACCCAATTACTGTCTACAATGCCCTACTACTGTGTCTAATGTCCTACTTGAGTGTCCATTTCCCTACGGTTGTGTTCAATGCCCTACTGTTATGTCCAATGCCCTACTGTTGTTTTCATTGCCCAACTGTTATGTCCAATGCCCTACTGTTGTGTTCATTGCCCAACTGTTGTGTCCAATGCCCTACTGTTGTGTTCAGTGCCCTACTGTTGTGTCCAATGCTCTACTGTTGTGTTCATTGCCCAAATGTTGTGTCCAATGCCCTACTGTTGTGTTCAGTGCCCTACTGTTGTGTCCAATGCCCTACTTCTGTGTCTAATGTCCTACTTGAGGGCCCATTTCCCTACTGTTGTGTCCAATGATCTACTGTTGTTTTCATTGCCCTACTGTTGGGTCTAATGCCCTGCTGTTGTGTTGATTGCCCAACTGTTGTGTCCATTGCCCTACTACTGTGTCCAATGTCCTATTTGAGTGTCAATTGCCCTACTGTTGTGTCGAATGCCCTACTGTTGTGTTCATTGACCAACTGTTGTGTCCAATACCCTGCTACTGTGTCCATTGCCCTATTACTGTCTACAATTTCCTAATATTCTGTCCAATGCCCTACTACTCTGTCCAATTTCCTACCGTTGTGTATTGCCCTACTGTTGTGTCCATTACCCTACTGTTGTGTCCATTGCCCTACTGTTGTGTCCATTGCCCTACTGTTGTGTTCATTGCCCAACTGTTGTGTCCATTGGCCTACTACTGTGTACCTAGCCTTACAACCAGATAGAACCGTGCGATCACCTAGAACGTCCATATGACGTCAGCGCACCATTCACTTGTCCCTAGTGGCGTATAAAGGACAAGAATCTCTATAATAATTGGTTCAGTTTGCCTCCTCCTTAAAGACGCTGTTCGTTTAATTACCCTGTGATATCGATCATTTTATAGAAGGCATTACTATTAAATTCTCATGAAGTTTTGATGGTGGTGGTGGTGGTGGTGATGGTGGTGGTGGTGGTGATGGTGGTGGTGGTGATGGTGGTGGTGGTGGTTTTGGGGGGGGGGTACTTTTTTATAGTAATAAAATATATATTTTATTGGAAATTGCAATTTATAGGTGACTGCTGTACAGTTGCGTTGCTGGGGTTGGTCTCCCCCCCCCTCACCCCACCCCAACTCCTCGGCTTCGACGATGGATTTCTTCTTTTTTAAATAAGTCCACAGTGTAAGAATGACAAGAACAAAAACAAATTAAATGAAGGTCAATGTATGTAAGAACTGTAACATGTACTTAGAATCGCCCGACCACAAGTCTCAGAATTCAGATAAATGTAGCTTCCAATTTACCGAACGCTACAATAGGTGTTGAATCATGGTCAAAACGGTGATTTCCTGACCTAATTATTGGGTCACCTCATTTCTGACGCATTCAATAGGGCACGCATTTGGATTGTTGACACGCGTGGAAAATGTACATGTGATAAGTTGGAGCGAGCCCCCGCACATCTTGAGCTACGCCCTTGATGTTTATTTATTCATTTTTTTTTTAAATTCTCTAATGGAAAAATACCAGCCTCCTGTGTGTCCACACACAAATCTCAAATTTCACAACCACAAATTCTCGAACTCTCTCCAGAAGCACTGCTTGCCGTCTCACTGCTAGAATATATTCAAAAGATGACGTTATGGAAAACATAATTACACCACGGAAGGCACAACAGAAAATAAGTTAAATAATTATGCAGACTATGACCTGAATCGGAGTTGCACAGGATCTAATTCTATAGTAACAACAAAAACAATGCTACATGTCAATATTAACTACATTTTGTTAAAATTAAAATAATCAAAGGAATTCGTTATCAAATAATTATTGAATTAAGTTAAAAAATGACAAAAGGGTTCTCAAATATTTACGAATCGAAATGCCAAAGTAAACTTTATAAACAACTAGCAAATATGCCCGGCTTATCTCGGTTTCGTATTCACAGAAAAATCTCACGTAAACTTAAGGCCCTGTCAAAAACACTTCACAAAAATATCAGTTAAATTTTTTTTTTTATTTTCCTGTAAAAAGTTTGATTTACCTTGACATTGGGACTAATCCCGTCCCAGTTGATATTCCAGGTGAGCACAGCCTTGATATTCCAGGTGAGCACAGCCAAGAAACAGGATTTAAATACAAACCAAACTTTATCAAAATTCTTATTAAACAAATGTATTGACCTATGCCAAATCTATGATGGTTTATCCATTAAAATAATACAAGATCCCTATTCCAGACGTGGTCATTTCGGTTATCCTAAGGTTGGGTCAATATAAAATTAATTCCGATATATATTCAAGTTCATTGTTCCAATTCATCACATTACTATACGAATGAATGTGGAAATAGGTTGTCTTTGAAATGTTGACTACTGGGACACTGGGTACAAGAAGACTTTATCTTTCATGCTTAGAGCAGTAAGTAGTTTAGGTTTTTAAATTGTCCCATTAAAATTGTCTCATCAAAATTGTCCCAATAACATTGTTCTTTTTTCCACATTAAAATTATCCCATTTTCCTAATACAATTGTCCCATTAAATTTCTCCCAATAAAACTGTCCCATTAAAAGTATCCTTTTAAAATTGTTCCATTAAAATTACCCCATTAAAATTGACCCATGAAAATGTTCCCATTAAAATTGATCTACAAAATTATCCCCTTAAAATTGTCCCATTAAAATTGACCCATGAAAATTGTCCCATGAAAATTGTCCCATTAAAATTGCCCCATTAAAATTGCCCCATTAAAATTGACCCATGAAAATGTCCTATTAAAATTGTCCCATTAAAATTGTCCCATTTAAATTGTCCCATTAAAATTGTCCCATTTAAATTGTCCCATTAAAATTGTCCCATTAAAATTGTCCCATTAAAATTGTCCCATTAAAAGTGTCCCATTAAAATTGTTCAATTAAAATTGTCCCATTAAAATTGTCCTATAAAAATTGTCCCATTAAAATTGACCCATGAAAATGTTCCCATTAAAATTGTTCAATTAAAATTGTCCCATTAAAATTGTCCCATTAAAATTGTCCAATAAAAATTTTCCCATTAAAATTGTCCCATTAAAATTGTCCTATAAAAATTGTCCCATTGAAATTGTCCCATTAAAATTGTCCCATTTAAATCGTCCCATTAAAAGTGTCCCCATTTAAATTGCCCATTAAAATTGTCCCATCAAAATTGTCCCATTAAAATTGCCCCATTAAAATTGTCCCATTAAAATTGTCCCATTAAAATTGTCCAATTAAAATTGTCCCATTAAAATTGTCCCATTAAAATTGTCCAATAAAAATTTTCCCATTAAAATTGTCCCATTAAAATTGTCCTATAAAAATTGTCCCATTAAAATTGTCCCATTAAAATTGTCCCATTAAAATTGTCCTATAAAAATTGTCCCATTGAAATTGTCCCATTAAAATTGTCCCATTTAAATCGTCCCATTAAAAGTGTCCCCATTTAAATTGCCCATTAAAATTGTCCCATCAAAATTGTCCCATTAAAATTGCCCCATTAAAATTGTCCCATTAAAATTGTCCCATTAAAATTGTCCAATTAAAATTGTCCCATTAAAATTGTCCCATTAAAATTGTCCAATAAAAATTTTCCCATTAAAATTGTCCCATTAAAATTGTCCTATAAAAATTGTCCCATTGAAATTGTCCCATTAAAATTGTCCCATTTAAATCGTCCCATTAAAAGTGTCCCCATTTAAATTGCCCATTAAAATTGACCCATGAAAATTGTCCCAGTAAAATTGTCCCATTAAAATTGTCCCATTAAAATTGTCCAATAAAAATTTTCCCATTAAAATTGTCCCATTAAAATTGTCCTATAAAAATTGTCCCATTGAAATTGTCCCATTAAAATTGTCCCATTTAAATCGTCCCATTAAAAGTGTCCCCATTTAAATTGCCCATTAAAATTGACCCATGAAAATTGTCCCAGTAAAATTGTCCCATTAAAATTGTCCCATTAAAATTGTCCTATAAAAATTGTCCCATTGAAATTGTCCCATTAAAATTGTCCCATTTAAATCGTCCCATTAAAAGTGTCCCCATTTAAATTGCCCATTAAAATTGTCCCATTAAAATTGTCCCATTAAAATTGTCCCATTAAAATTGTCCCATTAAAATTGTCCCATTAAAATTGTCCCATTTAAATTGTCCCATTAAAATTGTCCCATTTAAATTGTCCCATTAAAATTGTCCCATTAAAATTGTCCCATTAAAATTGTCCCATTAAAAGTGTCCCATTAAAATTGTTCAATTAAAATTGTCCCATTAAAATTGTCCTATAAAAATTGTCCCATTAAAATTGACCCATGAAAATTTTCCCATTAAAATTGTTCAATTAAAATTGTCCCATTAAAATTGTCCCATTAAAATTGTCCCATTTAAATTGTCCCATTAAAATTGTCTAATTTAAATTGCCCCATTAAAATTGCCCCATTAAAATTGTCCCATTAAAATTGTCCAATTAAAATTGTCCCATTAAAATTGTCCCATTAAAATTGTCCAATAAAAATTTTCCCATTAAAATTGTCCCATTAAAATTGTCCCATTAAAATTGTCCCATTAAAATTGTCCCATTAAAATTGTCCCATTAAAATTGTCCCATTAAAATTGTCCCATTAAAATTGTCCCATTAAAATTGTCCCATTAAAATTGTCCCATTAAAATTGTCCCATTAAAATTGTCCCATTAAAATTGTCCCATTAAAATTGTCCCATTAAAATTGTCCAATAAAAATTTTCCCATTAAAATTGTCCCATTAAAATTGTCCTATAAAAATTGTCCCATTGAAATTGTCCCATTAAAATTGTCCCATTTAAATCGTCCCATTAAAAGTGTCCCCATTTAAATTGCCCATTAAAATTGACCCATGAAAATTGTCCCAGTAAAATTGTCCCATTAAAATTGTCCCATTAAAATTGTCCAATAAAAATTTTCCCATTAAAATTGTCCCATTAAAATTGTCCTATAAAAATTGTCCCATTGAAATTGTCCCATTAAAATTGTCCCATTTAAATCGTCCCATTAAAAGTGTCCCCATTTAAATTGCCCATTAAAATTGACCCATGAAAATTGTCCCAGTAAAATTGTCCCATTAAAATTGTCCCATTAAAATTGTCCCATTAAAATTGTCCCATTTAAATTGTCCCATTAAAATTGTCCCATTTAAATCGTCCCATTAAAAGTGTCCCCATTTAAATTGCCCATTAAAATTGTCCCATTAAAATTGTCCCATTAAAATTGTCCAATAAAAATTGTCCCATTAAAATTGTCCCATTAAAATTGTCCCATTAAAATTGTCCCATTAAAATTGTCCCAGTAAAATTGTCCCATTAAAATTGTCCCATTAAAATTGTCCCATTAAAATTGTCCCATTAAAA
>CAXITT010000490.1:379643-390105 GCA_964033795.1 Lymnaea stagnalis
CATATTAGATATGTGGGACATATTAGATATGTGGGACATATTAGATATGTGGGACATATTAGATATTTGGGACATTTTAGATATGTGGGACATATTAGATATGTGGGACATTTTAGATATGTGGGACATATTAGATATGTGGGACATATTAGATATGTGGGACATATTAGATATGTGGGACATATTAGATATGTGGGACATATTAGATATGTGGGACATTTTAGATATTTGGGACATTTTAGATATGTGGGACATATTAGATATGTGGGACATTTTAGATATTTGGGACATTTTAGATATGTGGGACATATTAGATATGTGGAACATTTTAGATATTTGGGACATTTTAGATATGTGGGACATATTAGATATGTGGTACATTTTAGATATTTGGGACATTTTAGATATGTGGGTCATATTAGATATGTGGGACATATTAGATATGTGGGACATATTAGATATGTGGGACATATTAGATATGTGGGACATATTAGATATTTGGGACATTTTAGATATGTGGGACATATTAGATATGTGGGACATTTTAGATATGTGGGACATATTAGATATTTGGGACATATTAGATATGTGGGACATATTAGATATGTGGGACATATTAGATATGTGGGACATATTAGATATGTGGGATATATTAGATATGTGGGACATATTAGATATGTGGGACATATTAGATATGTGGGACATATTAGATATGTGGGACATATAAGATATGTGGGACATATTAGATATGTGGGACATATTAGATATGTGGGACATGTTAGATATGTGGGACATGGAGTCGATTATAATATTTCTGATTTGGATACGCCAGAAACAACGTTCAATAAAAAAGATGATTTGAGATCTGCGGTATCCTGTTATTTCAATACTTTGAGAACCCCTGAAACAGATAGTAATGACTGCTCTACCACTAATTTGATCCATTAAACGCGAGTTATTTGGAACTCTCGGAGCTTTGTCGATTACCAATTACCCTTGACCCAACCTCACATTGATTACCCATTCCCCTACCCCCAACCTCACAGTCAACTCTGGTAACCATGCTATCCTCCTGTTTGATATATAATCTACCATCCTGCTAGAGTGTTGCTTGGAAGTCGGTTACCATTATCCCATAACCAAGAAGGGATCCAGGATATAATCTCTCTAAATCCCTATTGCTCTTCCTGGGTGTAATGTACACAAGCATGTTTTGTACATACATAAGCACACAAATTTGTACACACCTAACCCCATATTTTGCATATTTTACACACACATTATAATTTATTTATTTCATAAAGTCATCAATGTAATTGTCACAATGTATAAAGTTGATTTCTTTGCGGTTGGAAAGCTTTACGTAAACACAATCAGTAATTCAACATTTCAACTAAGCACGACACAGTAGCTCAACATTTCAACTAAGCACGACACAGTAGCTCAACATTTCAACTTAGCATGACACAGTAGCTCAACATTTCAACTAAGCATGACACAGTAGCTCAACATTTCAACTAGGCACGACACAGTAGCTCAACATTTCAACTAAGCACGACACAGTAGCTCAACATTTCAACAAAGCACGACACAGTAGCTCAACATTTCAACTAAACATGACACATTAGCTCAACATTTCAACTAAGCACGACACAGTATCTCAACATTTCAACTAAGCACGACACAGTAGCTCAACATTTCAACTTAGCAAGAAACAGTAGCTCAACATTTCAACTAAGCACGACACAGTAGCTCAACATTTCAACTAAGCACGACACAGTAGCTCAATATTTCAACTAAGAACGACACAGTAGCTCAACATTTCAACTTAGCAAGAAACAGTAGCTCAACATTTCAACTAAGCATGATACAGTAGCTCAATATTTCAACTAAGCACGACACAGTATCTCAACATTTCAACTTAGCACGACACAGTAGCTCAACATTTCAACTTAGCACAACACAGTAGCTCAACATTTCAACTTAGCACGACACAGTAGCTCAACATTTCAACTTAGCAAGAAACAGTAGCTCAACATTTCAACTAAGCATGATACAGTAGCTCAACATTTCAACTTAGCACGACACAGTAGCTCAACATTTCAACTAAGCATGACACAGTAGCTCAACATTTCAACTAAGCACGACACAGTAGCTCAACATTTCAACTAAGCACGACACAGTAGCTCAACATTTCAACTAAGCATGACACAGTAGCTCAACATTTCAACTAAGCATGATACAGTAGCTCAATATTTCAACTAAGCACGACACAGTAGCTCAACATTTCAACTAAGCACGACACAGTAGCTCAACATTTCAACTAAGCACGACACAGTAGCTCAACATTTTCATCAGTTTGAACAGCACAAGTGAGGATGAGTTCCTTAAGCCACAACAGGGGCAGACTTTCAGGACAATGGCATTTAGTCCCTAAGTGTCCAGACTTTCAGGAAAATGGCATTTAGTCCCTCAGTGTCCGGACTTTCAGGACAATGGCATTTAGTCCCTCAGTGTCCGGACTTTCAGGACAATGGCATTTTATCCCTCAGTGTCCGGACTTTCAGGACCTTAGCATTTAGTCCCTCCGTGTTAGGACTTTCAGGACAATAGCATTTTGTCCCTAAGTGACCGGACTTTAGGGGCGTTTGGGATCTAGTCTCTATGTGTACAGATCTCAGGGCCATTGGGATCTAATATCTATGTGTACAGACCTTAGGGCCAATGGGAGCTAGTCTCTATGTGTACAGACCTCATGGCCATTGGGATCTAGTCCCTATGTGTACAGACCTCAGAGCAATTGGGGTCTAGTCTCTATGTGTACAGACCTTAGGTCCATTGGGATCTAGTCTCTATGTGTACAGACCTTAGGTCCATTGTGATCTAGTCTCTATGTGTACAGATCTTAGGGCCATTGGGATCTAGTCTCTATGTGTACAGACCTTAGGTCCATTGGAGTCTAGTCTCTATGTGTACAGACCTAAGGTCCATTGTGATCTAGTCTCTATGTGTACAGACCTGAGGGACATTTGGATCTAGTCTCTATGTGTACATACCTTAGGGTCATCCTTTATGCCCCTCAAGAGACTCCGTGTGTTGTGCTAGTCTAGAATTAGACGCCTTTTTTTTAGACTAGAACATAATTTTGATCATAGTCTAACTCAGTGGTTCCCAACCTTTTCTGTACCCCACTGAATATCGGGCCTGTCTCGCACCCCATAATGAGTGTTTTACTAAGTATTTTTGTCCCCCACCCCCCTTAGTCTATAAAAGGATCAGTGGGTTTTAACATTTTTTAAAAATGGCCCTCCAATTTATTTTTAGAATTGCAAAGAGAGGCGTAGAACTAAGAGCATAAATGGGCGGCTTATTACATAAAGGAATTTGTGAATGAATAAACGCGTCTACAAATATAAACATTTATATCATAGCTTGAAAGCTATTGTCTGCTCTGTTCTTTATCCTCGCACTAGCTAAAATGCCACTTTGCACCAGTTCAAATGCCACTTTGCACCAGCTCAAATGCTATTTTGCACCAGTTTTGCCAACTTGCATCAGCTCAAATGCCACCTCGCACCAGTTCAAATTTCACCTCACACCAGATCAAAAGCCACCTCACACCAACTCAAATTCCACCTCACGCCAGCTACAATGCAACCTAGCACCCCCTGGGGTTGGAAAGCACCCCATATGGGGAAACTCTGGTCTAGCTAAACTCTCATGCGTTCAACGACACTAGTGAACGCTCAACAAGTCAGGAATCACCTCACTCAGCTCGTAATATTCACACACCCCACCTATGAAACCCTCGATACCTTATCGTCTGCCACGCCGCTGCTAATCTCTACGCCCCTGCTAAGCTCCCATGACATAAACTTCCTTTTGTCCATTCTCAAAACTGACCCTTGAGATACACTCTACAAACCTCAACACGCTTCCACAGGCTTGAATTCACGTGTCTGTGGGCTATTTATAGAACCTTTGATGGCGTGCGTCTGCAGACGCAACGTAGAGACATTTATTGTACTTTGATATGAGGCTATTCAGCGTTGTCCGATAACAATTTGGCGTCCAGGATCTCTATCTGAGCACGTGCACGATACGCTGCCAGCAGGTTTTGATTAGCCAACCTAAGTAGGATCAATCCCACGGGTTTGAGAAGGTTTCACTTAGCCACCAAGATTTTAACCACTCAATCGGGGTTTGTAGGTCAATGACGTCTGGTAAAACTTAAGTCATAATACGGAATGTTTCAAAGAGTTGTCCATGTTGTAGGCACTGGTAGAGCTTGGGTGTTGGTTTTCTTTAGGAATTTGAGCCCCCATACGCCCCGATAAGCCCCAATGAGACCCATAAGCCTCAATAAACCCTCATAAGCCCCATGTGCCCCCAAATGAGCCCCCATGAGCCCAAATGAGCCCCCATGAGCCCTACTGAGCCCCCATGAGTCCAGATGAGCCATAAGAGCCCTAATGAGCAACATTGAGCTCCCATCAGCCCCATTAGCGCTACTGAGCCCCAATGAACCCCCTTGGGCACCAATGAGCCCCCATGAGCCCCATGAGCCCCAATGAACCCCCTTGGGCACCAATGAGCCCCAATGAGCCCCCACGAGCCCCATGAGCCCCAATGAACTCCCATGAGCCCCAATAAGCCCCCATGAGTCCTCATGAGCCCCAATGAGCCCCATGAGCCCCAATGACCCCCATGAGGCCTGGTAGTACCAGGTTACCATTAAATATGATAAATAAGTTGTTTACAGCGATTTAAAGAAAAAAAAATACCATTAGATGAAAACTCCATTTTGTACGGTTGCTAGAGGTTTTAATGAAGTGCTTAATCAGCAAAAGTGATTGTAAGGTATTAACAAAAAAAGGGAAGCTTAGTTTACAAAATGGTTCTACGCAGTGGCGTAGCGAGGGTGTTTGGCGCCCGTGGACAAGATTCGCGCCCGGGGACAAGATCCATTTTTAGCGCCCCTTTTTCTTTTTTTCAACTCTCAAACCCATTATTTTCATCTATAAAATAATATCAAAGCACAATTTGGCGCCCCTAACTAGCTGGCGTCCGGGGTCATCTGCCCCCACCACGCTACGCCTCTGGTTCTACAAATGGGTTTGCTAGCTGGGGGAAGTTATCCTGTTCTGCAAAGGGGGGAACGATCTTTGTACAGTGTCGCCACAACACTAGCACAGACACAACGACAAGCTTGTTTTTAAACGTTTGAAAACCTAACATGTGTTCACAGATTTTTGCCTGGAAATCAATCAAGAAAAGGAGAAAGAGTCATTGGCCGGAAGCTGTCCCATGAGGGGATCTCTTTACCCATATTGGAATATGGCCTTTTTACAACCCAATATTTGTTGGGATATGGCTCCTTTACAACCCAACACGTGGATGGCAATCAGGAGGAGGGAAGTCATAGGTTTTTTGCGGGGAGGTAACTAGTGTCTCCATACTGACAAGGGTGCAAAACTGTGCATTATTAATTAATAGATAATTATTATTAGTGTTCTTCCTTCGCACGACAAGATGACCAATTTTCTACTTGAGTAGCGGCCTTGACCTGAGCTGTAGCCTTGACCTGAGCTGTAGCCTGGACCTGAGCTGTAGCCTTGACCTGAGCTGTATCCCTGACCTAAGCTGTAGCCCTGGCCTGAGCTGTAGCCTTAACCTGAGCTGTATCCCTGACCTAAGCTGTAGCCCTGGCCTGAGCTGTAGCCTTGACTTGAGCTGTAGCCTTAACCTGAGCTGTATTTTGTTTAAAGTGAGGGAGAGCTTCCCAATCCGCCAGCCTTACTCTCTCGTCCTCGCCTATTTGATCCAATGGCAAGACTTGGTCATGACGCCTGGAAATAGACCAGCAGTGTCTGTGTGTGCGTGTGTGCGTGTGTGCGTGTGTGTGCGTGCGTGTATGTGTGTGCGTGTATGTGTGTGTGTGTGTGTGTGTGTGTGTGTGTGTGTGTGTGTGTGTGTAACTGTGCTATTTATTCGTTCTACGTCACAGGAGTTTGAATTTTCATGGTGGCAATGTCATATCACCATTAATATATACACAAATCAGTGGCACTGTCTGGTGCATTAATTTTGTCTGGTGCATTAACATTAACTGATACAGTCTCTTAAGTCCTTATTTTCATGTCGGTTTTCGGTCATATATTAATACAGTAGGCGGTAGTGAATGAACTACTTCCTAGTACGTCATGTCATACAATACCTAGCTTTGAGGTGCTGACCATGCTCGCTACGAATCCATCCCCCCCCCCGCCCCCCGGACCTTTTTTGAAATCAAGGGATCTCATAAAGTAGCAACTGGTTTTTTGAATACGATGAAAAAATATCACCATGGGCGCCCGCAGAAAACTTTCTAGGGGGGGGGCAAAAATAATCGATTAACTTTCCAGGGGTGGGGGCAAAAATTTTTTAGTAATGTTTTACTGTAGTTTTAATTTACTGTAGCGTATTTGTATGGCGAACGAACGGACAGGACATCAGCTTAGTTACTTTCTCTTTATTTTCTCTTTACTTTAATAAATTTTTCTCTATCTTTGTCTACATTTTTTTTATCCCATCAATCCAGGGGGCAACTGCCCCCCTTTGCCCCCCCTGCGAACGCCCATGTATATCACTGTTGTACTGTTGTAACATCACTGTGATGTTGTAATCTCTCTGTTGTAATCTCACAGTTGTAATCTCACTGTTGTAATCTAACTGTTGTAAAGTTGTAATCTCACTGTTGTAATGTTGTAATCTCACTGTTGTAATCTCACTGTTATAATGTTGTAATCTCACTGTTGTAATGTTGTAATCTCACTGTTGTAATGTTGTAATCTCACTGTTGTAATCTCACTGTTGTAATGTTGTAATCTCACTGTTGTAATGTTGTAATCTCACTGTTGTAATCTCACTGTTGTAATGTTGTAATCTCACTGTTGTAATGTTGTAATCTCACTGTTGTAATCTCACTGTTGTAATGTTGTAATCTCACTGTTGTAATGTTGTAATCTCACTGTTGTAATGTTGTAATCTCACTGTTGTAATGTTGTAATCTCACTGTTGTAATGTTGTAATCTCACTGTTGTAATCTCACTGTTGTAATGTTGTAATCGCACTGTTGTAATGTTGTAATCTCATTGTTGTAATCTTGTAATCTCACTGTTGTAATGTTGTAATCTCACTGTTGTAATGTTGTAATCTCACTGTTGTAATGTTGTAATCTCACTGTTGTAATCTCACTGCTGTAATGTTGTAATCTCACTGTTGTAATGTTGTAATCTCACTGTTGTAATCTCACTGTTGTAATGTTGTAATCACACTGTTGTAATGTTGTAATCTCATTGTTGTAATCTTGTAATCTCACTGTTGTAATGTTGTAATCTCACTGTTGTAATGTTGTAATCTCACTGTTGTAATCTCACTGTTGTAATCTCACTGCTGTAATCAAACTGTTGTAATCTCATTGCAGTAATCTCACTGTTGTAGTGTTGTAATCTCACTGTTGTAATGTTGTAATCTCACAGTTGTTATGTTGTAATCTTGTAATATCACTGTTGTAATCTCACTGTTGTAATTTCACTGTTGTAATATCGCTGTTGTAATCTCACTGTTGTAATCTCACTGTTGTAATCTCACTGCTGTAATCTCACTGTTGTAATCTCACTGTTGTAATCACACTGTTGTAATCTCACTGCTGTAATCTCACTGTTGTAATGTTGTAATCTCACTGTTGTAATGTTGTAATCTCACAGTTGTTATGTTGTAATCTTGTAATCTCACTGTTGTAATCTTGTAGGGGCCTGTTGGTTATTCTTATAAAATATAATTTAAAATAACCAACATGCCCCTAGGGCTAAACAAGATCCACATGCCCCTAAGGATAAACTCCCTGGACGTGCCCCTTATAAACAATAAGTTGCGACTAATTAAATGTATCTTATCTAATAAATACTATTTTACCAATCTGATTTTGATTGCGTCACTGCATGGACCAGACTTAACCTTCTCATACATATGGTTTTTTGAACCTGATCAAATCTCTACTGCCTCATATCTTGTTCCTTCGTGTCCCGACTCCCCCTCCCCCCCCCCAACCAACCCATCTGAATGATATTAACTCGCACGATTCTAATCTCCACAAATATGTCAACATAAGTGTTACGCACTGACTTGTATTGGGAGAAATTAATCTCCTATTTTAATTTTAATTGGCTCGTTGTAAACAGTGCCTAACAAAGGACGATACCATATAATCAACAATATTAAAGATACGACCCAAAACAGTTTCTAGTTACAATTAATTAAGATTTATTATGTCTTAAGATAATTACAAAATAAAATAAAATAAAATTACAATCTTCAACTTACAGTATGGCAGATGTCGTACCGGTACACAGTTAATACAATTAGAAATAATGATGCCAATAAATAATGCGAAATAAACACATATAAGTAGGAGCACACAAATACACAAAAGAATAAAACACGCCTCGTAATGTTAAGAGAATCTATATAAAATCTCCGTCCGTCGTCCGTGCCTGTCAATCCCTTATATAGGTGGGTCTACCGACGCCCAAGCCCTGCCTTCGAGACATTTCGAGAAAAATCCCAATCATTCTACCAAATACTATTTGGAACAGATTAATTATTTTCAGTGGCTGGCGGTGTAAACAAGAAATACATCAAAGACCTAAGCCACACCCCTTTGTGAACACAGTGTCTCATGCGGGGTCAATCAGAGGGCACGTACGAGAAATATTGTGTAAACAAGCTCTCTGTAACAATAAGGAACATATGTCCAATTTCCAATTTTTAAGTGGGTAGCCTCCTCCTCTTCCCCCCCCCCTCCCCCACACACACACACCAAAAAATTATCTTAAAACCATTTGTCAAGTCCGTCAATTTATCGTATCGTCAAAAGAGCTAAAATAAGAATTCTATCGTGACGACTTCACTATGCACACACGTACACACTATTTAAAGACGTTCACACTATTTACAAACGTTCACACTATTTACACACTTTCACACTGTGTACTCAGTCGAGTCTTGTACCGTCCAAATTACAATGTAAAAGCGTGGATTTTTTCCTGGCCACTCAAATTCATGAACATTTGATGGTGTGCACTGACCAGGTCAGTGTTTGTGGTCAGCCATGAACTCTCAGATGGTGTGACATGACAAGGTCGGTATTTGTGGTCAGCCATGAACTCTCATCCAAATAATTGACACTACAAATATTCTTGAAGATATAGCAACTTGGAAAAAAATATCTCACATGGTAACAGCAGGTCCTACAAGTCCTCACGTGGTGACAGCAAATCCTACCATTCCACATATAGTGACAGCAGGTCCTACCATTGCTCATATGGTGACAGCAGGTCCTACTATCACTCACATATTGACAGCTTTTCGCAGTTTTATTCAAATCTAAAAACCACGGACTGCAGAAACATCAAAATACCAGGTCATAAATAAACTGCTCATTCCCTACCGCTTTGGCAAAGTGGACCACTGGTTGTACGCGAGAAAATGTTGGTGGTCGTTAGCAAAATCTTGACCTTATTTGCACTTTATAAGATAAGATAAGATAAGATAAGATAACATATTTTTTATTGATCCAAATAAAAGGAAAGTTGTTGGTTTCTTTCACTGTCTAGTCCTGGAAATGTTCTGAGTTTTGTTTCACTGTATAGTCCTGGAAATGTTCTGAGTTTTGTTTCACTGTCTAGTCCTGGAAATGTTCTGAGTTTTCACTGTCTATTCCTGGAAATGTTCTGAGTTTTCACTGTCTAGTCCTGGAAATGTTCTGAGTTTTCACTGTCTAGTCCTGGAAATGTTCTGAGTTTTCCATGCCTAGTCCTGGAAATGTTCTGAGTTTTCACTGTCTAGTCCTGGAAATGTTCTGAGTTTTCACTGTCTAGTCCTGGAAATGTTCTGAGTTTTCACTGTCTAGTCCTGAAAATGTTCTGAGTTTTCACTGTCTAGTCCTGGAAATGTTGTGAGTTTTCACTGTCTAGTCCTGGAAATGTTCTGAGTTTTGTTTCACTGTCTAGTCCTGGAAATGTTCTGAGTTTTCACTGTCTAGTCCTGGAAATGTTCTGAGTTTTCACTGTCTAGTCCTGGAAATGTTCTGAGTTTTCACTGTCTAGTCCTGGAAATGTTCTGAGTTTTCACTGTCTAGTCCTGGAAATGTTCTGAGTTTTCACTGTCTAGTCCTGGAAATGTTCTGAGTTTTCACTGTCTAGTCCTGGAAATGTTCTGAGTTTTCACTTTCTAGTCCTGGAAATGTTCTGAGTTTTCACTGTCTAGTCCTGGAAATGTTCTGAGTTTTGTTTCACTGTCTAGTCCTGGAAATGTTCTGAGTTTTCACTGTCTAGTCCTGGAAATGTTCTGAGTTTTCACTGTCTAGTCCTGGAAATGTTCTGAGTTTTCACTGTCTAGTCCTGGAAATGTTCTGAGTTTT
>CAXITT010000490.1:391298-408883 GCA_964033795.1 Lymnaea stagnalis
GGGAATTTGGGGGGGGGGGGGGGGGGGATCTTGTCCCCTGACACCAAATATTCACGCCAGAAACGTACAAAGGTGGAGGGGGGGTATGATTGGTATGCCCAGGTGGCATTTTTTTATATTGAGCGGTGGCATTTTCGGACAACCGCAGAGTTTATATCGTGATAGGTAGGTGGACAAAATAGTTAAGCCACCTAGGGTGGCGCTAACACTAGACACACCGCTGGGCAGTGGATATATTGGCAACAGAATGGGTTGTCATGGCAACCAATGCTGACATTGTTGTCGTCAAGTAAGGCATCCCGATGACTTTTCTCTAACCAGAAAATGTTGTGACGGTTTAAAAATCAAGGTGCATTTTGGGTAGACATGATTTGAATATTTTGATAAGACTATTTGATCGGGGTGGGGGGGGGGAAGAAATTCCCAAGCGTCGGGGGCAGGCATTCTGGCGCCCAACGCCATACATAAACTAAATTCTACTGGTTGAGGGGCACCCAAGATGGTCATTTGATTCAAGATTAGATTCAACCCCGTTAATTAATTTTGATCGACGTCAAGGAAAGGGGGGGGGGGGGGGAAAAAGAAATAGAGGAATTCGAATTTTTGAGCAAAAGCGGGCCCAGGGGGCCTTTAAATTAAAAAAAAAAGAAACAGAAATAGAGGAATTCGAATTCTTGAGCAAAAGCGGGGCCAGGGGGCCTTTGAATTAAAAAAAAAAATCCATGATGCACGTTGGTGCATATTTAAAGTCAGTGTTTCTTTCAGACAATGTTGGAAGGGCATTTCAGACTTACATATTTTTTTACTAATAGATATCTCCTACTCCTAGAGAAATGCTACAACTACAAAATCAGCATATACAAAGTATGTATCATATGTGGACTGCAGAACAGCTGACTGTACCTTAGACAGGAAATAATGTATGATGCCATACACGAGCTTGGTTTATGCAGATGGTGCCGAAAATGAGAGTTATTTTGTTTTCACTTTTGACTCTCGCTGGTGTATTGGTACAGGACATCAGCGCCGTGGTGAATACGTCAGGTGTGCCGACAGCGGCTTCTTGAGCATGGCTTACTCCAAACGTTAGACGGTTCTTACGCTTGTTTTATCCCAGTGTGAGGTAGGTTCTTCGGAATGGTTTAATCCATTGTGAGGAGGTTCTTCGGAATGGTTTAATCCATTGTGAGGTAGGTTCTTCGGAATGGTTTAATCCATTGTGAGGTAGGTTCTTCGGAATGGTTTAATCCATTGTGAGGTAGGTTCTTCGGAGTGGTTTAATCCATTGTGAGGTAGGTTCTTCGGAATGGTTTAATCCATTGTGAGGTAGGTTCTTCGGAATGGTTTAATCCATTGTGAGGTAGGTTCTTCGGAATGGTTTAATCCATTGGTAGGTAGGTTCTTCGGAATGGTTTAATCCATTGTGAGGGAGGTTCTTCGGAATGGTTTAATCCATTGTGAGGTAGGTTCTTCGGAATGGTTTAATCCATTGTGAGGTAGGTTCTTCGGAATGGTTTAATCCATTGTGAGGTAGGTTCTTCGGAGTTGTTTAATCTATTTTGAGGTAGGTTCTTCAGAATGATTTAATCCATTGTGAGGTAGGTTCTTCGGAGTGGTTTAATCTATTTTGAGGTAGGTTCTTCAGAATGATTTAATCCATTGTGAGGTAGGTTCTTCGGAATGGTTTAGTCCATTTGTGAGGTAGGTTCTTCGGAATGGTTTAATCCATTTGTGAGGTAGGTTCTTCGGAATGGTTTAATCCATTGTGAGGAGGTTCTTCGGAATGGTTTCATCCATTGTGAGGTAGGTTCTTCGGAATGGTTTAATCCATTGTGAGGTAGGTTCTTCGGAATGGTTTAATCCATTGTGAGGTAGGTTCTTCGGAATGGTTTAATCCATTGGTAGGTAGGTTCTTCGGAATGGTTTAATCCATTGTGAGGGAGGTTCTTCGGAATGGTTTAATCCATTGTGAGGTAGGTTCTTCGGAATGGTTTAATCCATTGTGAGGGAGGTTCTTCGGAATGGTTTAATCCATTGTGAGGTAGGTTCTTCGGAATGGTTTAATCCATTGTGAGGTAGGTTCTTCGGAGTGGTTTAATCTATTTTGAGGTAGGTTCTTCAGAATGATTTAATCCATTGTGAGGTAGGTTCTTCGGAGTGGTTTAATCTATTTTGAGGTAGGTTCTTCAGAATGATTTAATCCATTGTGAGGTAGGTTCTTCGGAGTGGTTTAATCTATTTTGAGGTAGGTTCTTCAGAATGATTTAATCCATTGTGAGGTAGGTTCTTCGGAATGGTTTAGTCCAATTTTGATGTAGGTTCTTGGGCACTCTTTAGTCGCTTGGCGAAAAATTAAAATTATCTTGGCAGCAAAATTATCCGTAAGTCCAAGTACTTTTCATTTTTGCAACTAAACATTCCCTTATCGGCGTGGTCAGGCGCAATTTGTTGATCATAGATCTATCTGCAGCAAACATGGAAGACAGCTACTTAAACATAAATGAAATTATAAAAAGTCTCACAGATCAGTTACCTGACGACAGTCTAAGAGCAATGTACCTTAAGAACACCCTCATTGGTCAGCGCTCACTAGAGAAGTGAATGCCGATTGCTGAGTCAAAAAAGCAATGCAAAGTTTGATTTCATTTTCCAGTAACGATAGTCGTACGAAAAGACATATGTCCCAGAAATTAAAACTCAGGACTGGTCTCGGTTTGGAAACAATATGTCTTGCTGTGACGTCATTTAGCCACACTCACACACACACACAATCGTTGACTTATTTCAAACAAGCAAGAGAACATAACCCACTACAGTGTTCTCTACCCAAAGAAGATGAAATTATTTCGTGCTAACTAAACTAACTTTAATAATTTTGTTACAATTAAAGAAACATTAATTTATTTATTTTTTTTAAATTAAACAATGATTAATGAATTTGTTACATTAAATAGGTGCATTGAATAGTAATAAAAGGGAAGATGTAAGATGATTATTTTACAAAGAGATTTTTCTTTTTTCAAAAATTCACATCAGTGGTCCGCTGAATTTTAATTTTTTTTTAATTTTAATGGTCAGTGAGGTCTGAAAAGTTGGCGACCGCTGTCCTAGACAACGCTTTTTGGAGATAATAATAATAATAATAATAATAAGGGATCTTATGTAGCGCGATACCGCAGCCTAGGGCTGGGCTCACCGCGCTATACATAAATTTTTTATCAAAAGAGACACAATCATGACATTAAAATAAAATACATTTATGAAAAAAAGAGCAGCAATATATATTCCTAAGTACACCCTTGTAATTCTACATAGCACGTGATCGTTCACCGTATACCTCTGTTCCAAAGCATGTATACCTTCACCTAAGTATACCACTGTTTCAAAGCATGTATACCTTCACTTATGTATACCAAGGTTCCAAAGCATGTATACCTTCACCAATGTATACCTCTGTTACGAAGCATGTATACCTTCATCTATTTTATACCTCTGTTCCAAAGCATGTATATCTTCACGAAGTATACCACTGTTCCAAAGCATGTATACCTTCACATATGTATACCTCTGTTCCAAAGCATGTATACCTTCACCAATGTTTACCTCTGTTCCGAAGCATGTATACCTTCACCGCATACCTCTGTTCCAAAGCATGTATACCTACACCTAAGTATACCACTGTTCCAAAGCATGTATAACTTCACCTAGGTATATCACTGTTCCAAAGCATGTATACCTTCACCTAAGTATACCACGGTTCCAAAGCATGTATACCTTCATCTAAGTATACCACTGTCTCATGTATACCTTCATGTATATCTCGGTGGAAATAATCCCTGCAAGACAAAAATGTAATCACTTATAATTATATCTGAGCTATAATAAGTTCCTTAGGGTTGCTTCCCTTTAAATACATTCACTGCGTTGCCTTACCTTGATGAACTACATTTCTATGACATATTTTGATGATTTTTATGATGTTACAAAGACCCTGGTCGTTATATTTTATCAATTCCCATTAACGTCAAGTTCACAAACCATCATTTTTATGCCTGCGAACAAGCGTCAACAGTTTTATGCCTAAAAGCAAGCATAAATACTTTGAATAGTTTACGTTCGGACGTCCTTCCATCGCATGCCATACTTTCAGCTTTCAGGAAACAGGAGAATGCGACTTGAGACGCGACAGAATTATTCAAGGAGAGGGGGGTGGGGGAGAGAAAGGGAGGGTTGGGGGTGGACAACTCTAATGATAGATGACGTGGGTTCATTTCAATCTATAGCAGGAGTCTGGAAGGTGAAGGTCATCATAACAACAACAAAAACTTTTTTTCATCTTTGAACTAAGGAAGCGGTGGATGGATGAGCGGATTCTGTTGTGTGTTCTGAGAGGTTGTCTCTTTTATCCCGTGGGTTGGCATCATGGGGCTAAGAGGTTGTCTCTTTCATCCTGAGGGTTGGCATCATGGGGCTAAGAGGTTGTCTCTTTTATCCCGTGGGTTGGCATCATGGGGCTAAGAGGTTGTCTCTTTCATCCTGAGGGTTGGCATCATGGGGCTAAGAGGTTGTCTCTTTCATCCTGAGGGTTGGCATCATGGGGCTAAGAGGTTGTCTCTTTCATCCTGAGGGTTGGCATCATGGGGCTGAGAGGTTGTCTCTTTCATCCTGTGGGTTGGCATCATGGGGCTAAGAGGTTGTCTCTTTTATCCCGTGGGTTGGCATCATGGTGCTAAGAGGTTGTCTCTTTCATCCTGAGGGTTGGCATCATGGGGCTAAGAGGTTGTCTCTTTCATCCTGTGGGTTGGCATCATGGGGCTAAGAGGTTGTCTCTTTCATCCTGTGGGTTGGCATCATGGGGCTGAGAGGTTGTCTCTTTCATCCTGTGGGTTGGCATCATGGGGCTGAGAGGTTGGCTCTTTCATCCTGTGGGTTGGCATCATGGGGCTGAGAGGTTCTCTTTCATCCTGTGGGTTGGCATCATGGGGCTGAGAGGTTGTCTCTTTCATCCTGTGGGTTGGCATCATGGGGCTGAGAGGTTGGCTCTTTCATCCTGTGGGTTGGCATCATGGGGCTGAGAGGTTGTCTCTTTCATCCTGTAGGTTGGGGGCATGGGGCTGAGAGGTTGGCTCTTTCATCCTGTGGGTTGGCATCATGGGGGCTAAGAGGTTGTCTCTTTCACTCTGTGGGTTGGCATCATGGGGTTAAGAGGTTGGCTCTTTCATCCTGTGGGTTGGCATCATGGGGCTAAGAGGTTGGCTCTTTCATCCTGTGGGTTGGCATCATGGGGCTGAGAGTTTGGCTCTTTCATCCTGTGGGTTGGCATTATGGGGGTTGAGAGGTTGTCTCTTTCATCCTGTGGGTTGGCATCATGGGGCTGAGAGGTTGGCTCTTTTTGGCAGCATTGACCGGGGGAGGAAGGGCTTGGAGTGGAATGAACAGAACCTTTGTTAACTGTTGTTCATGATTACATTACTGGTAAAATGTCATAATGTTATCAATATTTTGGACTGAATTTAATGCCAAAAAATAAGTGAACTCTTGCTCTGAAAGATGTGTGTCATGTGTCCAATCAGTGTGTCCTGTTTATGAGAGATGTTTCTGTGTCGTATACTGTGTATTATCTGTGTCATGATGGTGACATGTGTAATTGTTTCATCTAATCATACTAGATTTATGTGTTCTATCTTTGGCATGATGGTGACATGTGACATGTGTCATAATGTGATCTCATCACACTAGATTTATATGTTCTATCTTTGTCATGATAGTGACATGTGACATGTATCATTTTTATTCTAATCACACGAGATGTATATGTTCTATCTTTGGCATGATGGTGACATGTGAAATGTGTCATGTCATCTAATCACACTAGCATGATATGTTCTATCTTTGGCATGATGGTGACATGTGAAATGTGTCATGTCATCTAATCACACTAGCATGATATGTTACGTCTTTGGCATGATGGTGACATGTGAAATGTGTCATGTCATCTAATCACACTAGCATGATATGTTATGTCTTTGGCATGATGGTGACATGTGACATGTGTCATGTCATCTAATCACACTAGCATGATATGTTATGTCTTTGGCATGATGGTGACATGTGACATGTGTCATGTCATCTAATCACACTAGCATGATATGTTACGTCTTTGGCATGATGGTGACATGTGAAATGTGTCATGTCATCTAATCACACTAGCATGATATGTTATGTCTTTGGCATGATGGTGACATGTGACATGTGTCATGTCATCTAATCACACTAGCATGATATGTTCTATCTTTGGCATGATGGTGACATGTGAAATGTGTCATGTCATCTAATCACACTAGCATGATATGTTATGTCTTTGGCATGATGGTGACATGTGACATGTGTCATGTCATCTCATCACACTAGCATGATATGTTCTATCTTTGGCATGATGGTGACATGTGACATGTGTCATGTCATCTCATCACACTAGCATGATATGTTATGTCTTTGGCATGATGGTGACATGTGACATGTGTCATGTCATCTCATCACACTAGCATGATATGTTCTATCTTTGGCATGATGGTGACATGTGACATGTGTCATGTCATCTCATCACACTAGCATGATATGTTATGTCTTTGGCATGATGGTGACATGTGACATGTGACATGTGACATGTCATCTAATCACACTAGCATGATATGTTATGTCTTTGGCATGATGGTGACATGTGACATGTGACATGTGACATGTCATCTAATGACACTAGCATGATATGTTATGTCTTTGGCATGATGGTGACATGTGACATGTGACATGTGACATGTGTCATGTCATCTAATCACACTAGCATGATATGTTATATCTTTGGCATGATGGTGACATGTGACATGTGACATGTCATCTAATGACACTAGCATGATATGTTATATCTTTGGCATGATGGTGACATGTGACATGTGACATGTCATCTAATCACACTAGCATGATATGTTACTCTAAACCCCAAAAATAACACCTTTGTCTTCATAACTTTAAGTTTTTTTTATACAAAATTTTCAAAACTCATCTTTTCTAAACTACTAGCTAATTTACCCGGCTGTGCTCGGTTTGCAGTCGGAAAATCTTCCTAAGTGTTATCAGTGTAAAATTAAATTTGGGGCGCTATAAAAAAACACTTCGTTAAAGTACAAATTAAAATTTATAATTTTCTCCTATTAAATGCCAGATTTAATATTGAAGCTGGTCGCAGCAAAAAACAATGATTTAAAGACAAATACAACTTTTAAAAGATGTCTTATTTAAAAAATATAATCACCAATGTCAAATGTATGGCGACCGCTGACCCAGTCAGGGGTCATTGATCATTTTAGTTATCCCTAAGATAGGAGCACTGAAAAATCATTAATATAAGATTGTGATGAATTAGCAAACAAGTTGCCTTCTGAATGTATATTATTGGGCCCACGATACCAAAAGAAATAGTAAAAGTTCTATATTTATAAGAGGAGATAGTTTCGTTATTTTAATGATTAAGATGATTTTGGATGCCATGCGCAGAGAGAGGAAGGAAGTGAAGAGGCTGAATTTGAACGTGGAGCCATGGTAGAAGATGGTCGAATGTGCTCTAGCATTGTGCCATGGTACAAGATGGTCGAATGTGCTCTAGCATTGTGCCATGGTACAAGATGGTCGAATGTGCTCTAGAATTGTGCCATGGTAGAAGATGGTCGGATGTGCTCTAGAATTGTGCCATGGTACAAGATGGTCGAATGTGCTCTAGAATTGTGCCATGGTAGAAGATGGTCGAATGTGCTCTAGAATTGTGCCATGGTAGAAGATGGTCGAATGTGCTCTAGAATTGTGTTAAGATTATATCCCATCGAATCTGAACAGCCATCTTGGATTATAAAGTACATGACGTAGGCGATGTCATGACACTTATTTTATTCCATCTTGGAGACCTATTTTATATTGTGCGTTGTGAATCTTAAAACGTTGATAAAAATGGATGGTGAAGAGATGCTCTACTTTGACTCGTGCTTTCATAGCAATTCATGTTAGTGATAATTATTGAGTATCAGACCGGATACACGTCAGTTGCAAGTAGTACAAGAGAAGACGTGTTGCAGAACTCAATTTGCAGTGAGAAGTTTTGGTTGAATAACGAAAAACCTTCTCTGTTTTTTTTAAATTTTCCCATTTCAATCTTTTTAAAAAATGACATAAGATTGTTTTATTTGAAATAAAATACACCCCCACCCCATTTTTCCCTCTTTTGCACAAAAAGATGTGGATATCATTAGTTTGACATCCACCGATATTTTAAAAGGGATTATGAGAGGTTTATTTATCAAGTTTCGCCTGCATGCAACAATTTTCCAAGATGCTGGCATTGTTACCTAACCCTTGCTTTTAAAAGGGAAATACATTACAGAACTTCCTATATTCATTTGGAACCTTCTAGAAACTTCAAAAATATCTTTAAATCTGAGCTCGTAACATTGGAGGACAATATTAGACACGCATAGAAACAATAGAAACAGAAAAAGGACATTTATAGAATCTTTAAAGATGCCTTTAAAAAAAGTGAACGATCTAGAATAAAACAGAAGCTCACAGAAACTTGAATAATATGAAATGACAGACACCGAGGTATTTCCGGGCAGAGTATAGAAATCTATCAAACTAATCAAAGATGTCATTAATCTTTTAGATCCCATTAATATTCTCATAATATTTAGATCTACGTGGAACAATCCAGAACTGGCTGGACATTGCTCAGAACTGGCTGGACATTGCTCAGAAATGGCTGGACATTGCTCTAGAGTCTTTTCAAATCATTCGTATAATATGTAAAAACAAAAAACACAAAAGTACATGTACACATATGTAATCATGACTGCCTTACTCAAGCATCTCAAGCAAACTGCTGTACCTCAAGGCGGTTTCCATTAAAGTTAAAATAAGGGGACCGTTCCATAGGGTGACCTTGACCTTGTAAGTATCGCTATGATCGGACCCCTATAAATAGTTCACTGGAGAAAGAGTCAAGTTCAAAGATAAAAAGTTGCCCCATTTTACCCGGCTGAAACGTGTACGAAATACAGAATGTGTATAAAGAAAAGGGATCCCTGCCCCCGAAAGTGGTGAATAGTATGAGTTCAAAACCCTCCAGTTTATGGGTATAGATTGTCAAGCGCATTGGTTCCAAGTGCGATCTAGATCTATCCATTAATAGCATCTTACTTTCAAAGCACAAATGATCAAAGAAAAAAATAAACATGGTGATGCCATTCTTTGGGGTTTTCTCTCCCTGTTGTATATCTCGTATTGCTTCAACATGAACGCCGTCCCTGTGTGTCTCTGATGAGCACAGTCCTCCCAATATGACTCTGGGGAGCACAGTCCTCCAAATATGACTCTGGGGAGCACAGTCCTCCAAATATGACTCTGGGGAGCACAGTCCTTCCAGTATGACTCTGATGACCACAGTCCTCCCGTATGACTCTGGGGAGCACAGTCCTCCCAGTAAGGCTCTGATGACCACAGTCCTCCCAGTACGGCTCTGATGAGCACAGTCCTCCCAGTACGGCTCTGATGAGCACAGTCCTCCCAGTATGACTCTGGGGAGCACAGTCCTCCCAGTACGGCTCTGATGAGCACAGTCCTCCCAGTATGACTCTGATGAGCACAGTCCTCCCAGTACGGCTCTGATGAGCACAGTCCTCCCAATATGACTCTGATGAGCACAGTCCTCCCAGTACGGCTCTGACCCTAACCCTAACCCTAACCCTAACCCTAACCGTAACCCTAACCCTAACCTCGATCTAACATGGACACATAAATCAATGACGTCATCGTTGATTAATTACATTCAAGCACACTTGCGAATGTATTACAAAACTCGTAAAGAATATACACTTGGAAAAAAAAAAAAAAAAGGGAATTCTTCTATTAACGAATGTGTTACTTCTTAAACTAAGAGCTGTGATGAAATTAAATCTATTCTTATTTTTACATTCCCAGAGTTATTTTCTTCATCGCGCTATTTGAGTTGTATTCATCCCGATACAGTAACTAAGCCAGCCGAAATAAACTTGAAATGTTTGCCAAATTCGACAAGGAATTCCTTTAAAAGTCTTATTCCCCAATGAAAATGAGTTCAACCCCTATCGATGTGATATCAATACCGGCCCATATCATATCAAAACACTGGCCCATATGATATCAACACTGGCCCAAATGATTTCAACACAGGCCCATATGATTTCAACACAGGCCCATATGATTTCAACACAGGCCCATATGATTTCAACACAGGCCCATATGATTTCAACACAGGCTCATATGAACGATTTGTTGAAAGTCGCCTCTCCGCGACAAGTATCTCTCTGTCTCCGGTCGTCTGACGATCACTTCCGGTGGACAGCCTCCTTTTAAAATTAGGCTTCACGCGCTTCCCATCTGGTGTTTGGTGAAGCCAAGGGTTCTCAATACTGTTTAAAGTACGATCTTCTTTAGAGATCATCTTAAAATAGTGGTTGGAACCAGGGTTCTTAATACGGTGTAAATACAAAACTAATTATGTGAATCATCTGAAAATATTAAGCTACGATTTTCTGCTCAAATCATCAATAAATCATCAATAAAGTCATCAATAAATCATCAATAAAATCATATATCAAATAATAAATAAATCATCTATCAAATCATCAATAAATCATCAATAAAATCATATATCAAATCATCAATAAATCATCTATCAAATCATCAATAAATCATCTATCAAATAATCAATAAATCACATATCAAATTATCAAAAAGCCTCTATCAAATCATCAAAAAATTTTTATTTTGGGGGGGGGGGGGGTTGTTAGTAATTTTTAAATAGATTTTTTTTTCCGTCTGTTACGTACACAAATAAATTAGAAGGTTTTTCGCCGCGTCAACAGGGAACATACAGGTGTCCATGTCAGAAGCATGGAGTCAACAGGGATCATACAGTTGTCCATGTGAGAAGCATGGAGTCAACAGGGAACATACAGTTGTCCATGTGAGAAGCATGGAGTCAACAGGGAACATACAGTTGTCCATGTGAGAAGCATGGAGTCAACAGGGAACATACAGTTGTCCATTTGAGAAGCATGGAGTCAACAGGGAACACACAGTTGTCCATGTGAGAACCATGGAGTCAACAGGGAACATACAGTTGTCCATGTGAGAAGCATGGAGTCAACAGGGAACATACAGATGTCCATGTGAGAAGCATGGAGTCAACAGGGAACAGACAGTTGTCCATGTGAGATTTTCAAAATTTAGTCCACACACTTGTAACGATTGATCCAAACATGCAGTAGCTCTGTTTGAAATTATATTTATTTAGCTAACATAATAATATATATATTTATTTTTTTTAGTTAAGGCCCCCGGCCCCAAACGCAAAATTGTAAAATGTTTGTAATAATTCACAAACCTACTTATTATGTGTTTGTAATAATTCACAAACCTACTTATTATGTCACACACAAACTGAAATTTTGCTTGTATTTGATTTAATTCCATCCACCATTGCAATAGCTCTGTTAAAAATTATATTTGTAAAGTTCATATAAGAAATAAGAAATGAGGGCCCCCAGCACCAAAAGGAATATTTCAAAATGGATAAACTAATTCAGAAACCTTTGCGGGCGTGCGCACAACTTAACAAAGACGTATCGCAATCAGATGAATGGTATAGGAACGCATACGTAACATACATACATACATTTAATTGTATATATGCATAGACATAGTTTACCGAATAAAATATACCTTTTGCGCAGCTATTCAAGAAAGCATTTTGTCTATCTATCTATCTATCTATCTATCTATCTATCTATCTATCTATCTATCTATCTATCTATCTATCTATCTATCTATCTATCTATCTATCTATCAATCAATCTATCTATCTATCTATCTATCTATCTATCTATCTATCTATCTATCTATCTATCTATCTATCTATCTATCTATCTATCTATCTATCTATCTATCTATCTATCTATCTATCCATCCATCCATCCATCTATCTATCCATCCATCCATCTATCTATCTATCTATCTATCTATCTATCTATCTATCTATCTATCTATCTATCTATCTATCTATCTATCTATCTATCTATCTATCTATCTATCTATCTATCTATCAATCAATCTATCTGTCTGTCTATCTATCTATCTATCTATCTATCTATCTATCTATCTATCTATCTATCTATCTATCTATCTATCTATTTATCTATCTATCTATCTATCTATCCATCTATCTATCTATCTATCTATCCATCCATCTATCTATCTATCTATCTATCTATCTATCTATCTATCTATCTATCTATCTATCTATCTATCTATATGTCTGTCTGTCTGTCTGTCTATCTATCTAATCTATCTATCAATCTATCTATCTATCTAATCTGTCTGTCTGTCTTTCAGTCTGTCTATCGGTCTGTCTGTCTATCTATCATCTATCTATCTTGCTATTCATCCATTCGTGCTATCACGCATGGACTACTACAATGCTCTCATGGTGGGTCTTCCAGCTACGCTCCTGGATAAAATTTAAAAAGTACAGAATAATGCGGCTCGCATTGTTTTTCGCAAACGCCAATTTGACCATGTTAAAACACTTCTGAGAGAGTTGCATTGGCTGCCGGTCCGCGCTCGCATAGAGTACAAAATTGCAACTCTGTGCTACCGCTGCTTACATGACCTGGCACCGTCCTATCTCAAAGCACTCATGACCCCTTATGTGCCCACTAGACAACTCCGCTCATCTGATAGTGGCAAACTCTCGATACCTCGTGTTCGCCTTGAGACTTATGGAAGGCGCACTTTCGCATTTGCTGGTACAGCAATTTGGAACACACTTTCTGTCGCTCTCAGAAACTGCCAGACACTGGAGTCCTTTAAAACCGATTTGAAAACATATCTATTTCGGAAAGACCAGTTGGGGTGATGTTGTCTACCATCTTTTCCAGCTAACTATTATCTCCTAGATGTATATTGGCCTGTGTTGTTTATGGTAGAAAGGGATGAAAGACTTAGAATGGGTATTATCGATTGTAGTTTTTGTAATGCTGCGTTTTGTATTTCAATGTGGTATAATATAGATTTTTTTATATCTCTTTTAATATGGTTGACTTTGTACCGCACTTCGAGCCTTTGGGGATAAAGCGGGATTTTCAAATAAGCTTTATTATTATTATTATTATTATCATTATTATTATTATCTATTTTATCTATCTATCTTAGAAAATCTTAAGCCATCTCTATTTTGAAAATTAAATTTTCACTTGTTTAAAATGATTGGGTTTTTATATTAATGTATTAATGGGGGTAATTATATAAATGTAACTATGTTTTGTTAACGTCATCGATTTCTTAATTGGTCAACATATGTTTATTTGTAAAATGAGAATATAGCATCTATTTTTCACAACTGTAAAATCATTGGATTTAAAGATAGTGTCATCCACGTAAAAATGTACCCACCCTATTTCCTTCCCCCGATATCTATGTACCCAAGAAGGTGAATTATTCAACAAATTCATTCATAAGACATTTTGTGCTTCCTTGTGCAAAATGAAATTGTATTAAGTCAAGGTCTAAGAGCAGGAAGTCAAGGTCTAAGAAAAGAAAGTCAAGGTCTAAGAAAAAGATGTTTAAATCTAAGAACAGGAAGTCCAGGTCTAAAAAACAGGAAGTCAAGGTCTAAGAACAGGAATGTTTTTTTGGTGTTGATTTTTTTTTTTTTTTTTTTTTTTTTTTTTTTTTTTTTTTGCATTTCCCATGCTTTGTTCTTATTTGGATGAGTGATAAGTGCATTAGTTAATGGCTATTTGACTATGTAGTTTTGATTGAATTAAACGGAATTTTCTTATTAAAAGTATATTTCAAGATTAAGTTTTCACTACTTTCTAAATTTCATAAAAGTATATTTTTTGGAATGAATAAAAAAAGTAAAAATTTATTTAAAGGTTAAAAATACAAAGCTTAGTTTGTATTTAATCTTTAGCAAAATTTGGCAATTTAAAAAGCAATCAATTACGGTATATTTATTAATTTTACTTTTAAAAAAAGGGGGGGGGGATACATTATCAATTTTGTCACGCGCGGTATCAGTGAACTTTTAGCATTCTATAAATAGACCATTGACGCTATGACGTCATTTGCGTGATCATTTAGATCAAATTAATTTAAATTTTATTTTACCGATAAATGCGATTACTCTGTAATTCTTTGATCAAATTTTTTTTAAAATAATTTCTTCATAACTTTTACATGTTATGTATTAAAATAGTTCCTCAGTTAATACTTTAAATGTATTTGTACTTTATAATAACAATTCTTAAACTTTTACTAAAATAAAAGCAGGTATATAATATTTTGTGTGCATTTATATTTATTCGATTTCCGTAAAATATTTTTTTTAAATAATTATTACCGTTTTTTAAGTATCCGAACGTATTTAAATCGTTTCAATTCTTTGGAGTTACGGTCAGCCTAGCTTATTCTTATGTAATATAGCTTCATACTAATGCAGTTATCTGCCCTAATGACCGTGCTTCCCGCCATCTGCTACACTTGCCACCATGACATATTTCTGTTTCATCAATGGCTCTCATGCGGTAGAGATTGTGACACACTTCTGTGTGGTTCATAGGTCTCATCAGGGGCGTAGGAAAAAGGTGCTGATTGGGCTGTCCCGGGTGGCACCAACCCTAGCTACGCCTCTGGGTCTCATTCGTTGGTCGCTGTGTCATTCTGACACACTATAGGCATAGGACCTAGTATATCGGCTACCACAGTTCTTGAATGATTGAACGTCAAGAAATGTTGTTATATTCTTTTCCTATTCTTAATTTTTTTAAATTTAACAAGCAAGTTAACGTCATTGCGTTCTTACATGTATTAATTGGATGGAAATTGTGTTTGTTTTTTGTTGTTGTTTTTTTTTTGGGGGGGGGTTGTTTGTTTGTTTGTTTGTTTGTTTGTTTGTTTGTTTGTTTGTGTTTTGTTGGGTTGTTTTCTTCAATTCAAAAAGAGTTTTCCAAATTAAATTGTCTGCCAATCTTTCCGTAAGGGGGACAACTCAGTTTGTTTGTTTGGATGCTGTTTTTTAAAGGAACATTGCCTTGTCTCGCCTGAGGTAAAGAAAAATAATTTGAAACATCAGGGGGAGTAACTTGATCGAAACCTGCCGTGACGCATGTCATCATGGGAGCTAAATCGAAATTTCCTACTCATGTCCGGTAAATGAGGAATTACTTAATGTCCCTTGGATACATTCCTCCATCTGTAGTGACGTTTGTGCTGGATTACGTTACACGACTCCAGGATATAATTAAGTCGTTCAGAAATCGATTACTAGCTTTTGTTCGAATTATTTCCTCAATTTATTTCTCTTGTTTAAAAAGTTGGAATTGAGAAGGGGAAAAAAGGGTTTATTCTCGTATTTCCTGTCCCAATATTTTCTATCCCAAGAACTCGGTGCAGTGACGTTGGTGTGCGTTGGTGTGCGTTGTTGTGCGATGTTGTGCGTTGTCGGGTGGCCATGAATGATGGATAAACGAGCCGTGACGGACCCTGGCCTGTCCATTTCAGACTGGCATGGAAAAGCTTTTGCTGTTCATGTCTGATCATATTCTTGAAATATCTCGGGACAGGAAGCGTGGGGGGGGGGGCAGGATGTCGTCATGTTAAGAGAAGGCGGGCTACAGCTGACCTAATCACTGATGGGGGGGGGGGGNCATGGCAACCATTGGTTGTTTGGGGGCTACTAAGGTCGTCTGAAGTCCAGATGCGACTGAGGGTGGGTGTGTGCTTCACGGAGGCTGAAATTGAATGAGGGACAAAGCTAGGTTTGATGGTGTTGAACAGATTGAAACTGTGTGTGGGGGGGGGGGGGGGGGGGTGGGTGGGTGGCGTGGTTAGTGGGGGGGGCGGGGGTCTCTGGGGATGGGGTATGGTGCACTGGACGTAGCAACGATTGCTTGACTCCAACGTATTGTTAAACTTCCAAGTTTGTTCATGAACGGTCAAAGTTTGGTTATAAAACGTCCAAGTTTGTTCATGAAAGTTCAAAGATTTTTCATGAAAGGTCCAAGTTTGTTCATGAAAGGTTCAAGTTTGTTCATGAAAGCTCCAAGTTTGTTCATGAAAGTTCAAAGATTTTTCATGAAAGGTCCAAGTTTGTTCATGAAAGTTCCAAGTTTGTTCATGAAAGGTCCAAGTTTGTTCACGAAAGCTCCAAGTTGGTTCATGCATTCGTAAAGGAATAAATTTCTGTGTAGTTTAAATTTGAATAAACCAAACCGTAAGAACTGTTTCTTTTAGTACACATATTTTATGGTGTTACAACATAATGAGACCACATACAAATTATAAAGGGACCGCATACAAATTGTGAATGGTCGACATTTAAATTGTGACGGGATCACATACAAATTATGAATGAACCGCATACAAATTGTGAAGGGGCCACATACAAATTGTGAATGTACCACATACAAATAGTGTAGGGACCACATAAAAATTGTAAAGGGACCACATACAAATTGTTAAGGGACCACATACAAATTTTAAAGTGAACACATACAAATTTTTAAGGGACCACATACAAATTGTGAAGGGCAACATACGAATTAAGTATTTTATAAAATAATGCAAGTCTTCAAAAGCCGTATTTTCCTCTATGTGAGCATATGTAACGAGGTGGAAATTTGGCAGAAGTGTATTCCTTGTTGGTCTCTTTGCAACTTTAACAACCAGGCTGAAACATTTTTAGAACCCCTGGTATGTTGGTATTGACCTCCTTGTTACCAAGTGAAAAGTCAAACAATCCCAGGCAAGATGACCAGAGAAGCTGACTGCTGTATCTTTGGCTGTTGTCTTAGCTGACCATAGAAACTGCCTGCTGTATCTTTGGCTGTTCTCTGAGCTGACCAGAGAAGCTGCCTGCTGTATCTTTGGCTGTTCTCTGAGCTGACCAGAGAAGCTGCCTGCTGTATATTTGACTGTTCTCTGAGCTGACCAGAGAAGCTGCCTGCTGTATCTTTGGCTGTTCTCTGAGCTGACCAGAGAAGCTGCCTGCTGTATCTTTGGCTGTTCTCTGAGCTGACCAGAGAAGCTGGCTGCTGTATCTTGGGCTGTTCTTTGAGCTGACCAGAGAAGCTGCCTGCTGTATCTTTGGCTGTTCTCTGAGCTGAACAGAGAAGCTGTCTGCTGTATCTTTGGCTGTTCTCTGAGCTGACCAGAGAAGCTCTCTGCTGTATCTTTGGCTGTTCTCTGAGCTGACCAGAGAAGCTGCCTGCTGTATCTTTGGCTGTTCTCTGAGCTGACCAGAGAAGCTGCCTGCTGTATCTTTGGCTGTTCTCTGAGCTGACAAGAGAAGCTGCCTGCTGTATCTTTGGCTGTTCTCTGAGCTGACCAGAAAAGCTGCCTGCTGTATCTTTGGCTGTTCTCTGAGCACGCGGCTTCTGCTCCACCACGCCAAACGTCAGGTCTGCTCCATATGGGTGACCACGGGGGGGGGGGGGGGGGGG
>CAXITT010000490.1:409856-420846 GCA_964033795.1 Lymnaea stagnalis
TGTGATGTATTGTTTACAACGTTGTGTGGGTGGCTTGTTGTGATATATTGTTTACCCTGTTGTGTGGGTGGCTTGTTGTGATGTATTGTTTACAACGTTGTGTGGGTGGCTTGTTGTGATATATTGTTTAACCTGTTGTGTGGGTGGCTTGTTGTGATGTATTGTTTACCCCATTGTGTGGGTGGCTTGTTGTGATGTATTGTTTACCCCATTGTGTGGGTGGCTTGTTGTGATGTTTTGTTTACCCTGTTGTGTGCGTGGCTTGTTGTGATGTATTGTTTACAACGTTGTGTGGGTGGCTTGTTTTGATATATTGTTTACCCTGTTGTGTGGGTGGCTTGTTGTGATGTATTGTTTACAACGTTGTGTGGGTGGCTTGTTGTGATCTATTGTTTACCCTGTTGTGTGGGTGGCTTGTTGTGATGTATTGTTTACAACGTTGTGTGGGTGGCTTGTTTTGATATATTGTTTACCCTGTTGTGTGGGTGGCTTGTTGTGATGTATTGTTTACAACGTTGTGTGGGTGGCTTGTTGTGATCTATTGTTTACCCTGTTGTGTGGGTGGCTTGTTGTGATGTATTGTTTACAACGTTGTGTGGGTGGCTTGTTTTGATATATTGTTTACCCTGTTGTGTGGGTGGCTTGTTGTGATGTATTGTTTACAACGTTGTGTGGGTGGCTTGTTGTGATATATTGTTTACCCTGTTGTGTGGGTGGCTTGTTGTGATGTATTGTTTACAACGTTGTGTGGGTGGCTTGTTGTGATATATTGTTTACCCTGTTGTGTGGGTGGCTTGTTGTGATTAAATTGTTTACCCTGCGGTGTGGTTGGCTTGTTGTGATGTATTGTTTACCCCGTTGTGTGGGTGGCTTGTTGTGATGAATTGTTTACCCAGTTGTTGGTGGCTTGTTGTGATGTATTGTTTACCCCACTGCGTGGGTTTCTTGTTGTGATGTATTGTCTACCCCATTGTGTGGGTGGCCTGTTGTGATATATTGTTTAACCTGTTGTGTGGGTGGCTTGTTATGGTGTATGGTTACCTGGACCAAACTTGTTTTGATGTATTGTTTACCCTGCTGTGTGGGTGGCTTGTTGTGATTTATTGTTTACCCCGTTGTGGGTGACTTGTTGTGTAATATTGTTTACCATGTTGTGTGGGTGGCTTGTTGTGATGTATTGTTTACCTGGACCAAACTTCCTTGTTGGTGATCGTGTAGGGCGGTTATTTTATCGTGTGTTGTGTTTTCTCATTTTACAAATTCTTGAGCTTCCAGTGGCGTCTGCTATAAATAATTGAGTTGCAATATACATTACACCGTGAGCCCGTGACGCGATGATTGGTTTGCAATGGCCATTAACAAACAAACAAACAAACGAAGAAACAAACAAATATCCAGAGTTCACCTTAGCATTGACCGCCCACTTTGACAAAATAAAACAAATTTTTTAGAAGCAAGGAAAAAAGCAATCAGATTTGTTCTTCATTTAATACGTTATGAAACAGGAAGGGCGACAGAAAGGAAGACAGAATGGAAGACAGAAAGACAAAACAATAACCTCCACCCCACAAAAAAAATAGAAAATTATATATATGTATATATATATATATATATATATATATAAAACTAGGGTTGGCTAGAAATGTGCCAGGTTTCTGACCGGGTGAAATAATTAGGCCACGAGTAGAGGCTGGTGATTGGACAGTTCCTGGAGGCGAGTGATTGGACAGTTGCTGGTCACGTGACCTGTGTACTTCAGCGCTTTCCGAGGGGAGCATTGATCTCTGTTAATCTATAAAATGACCATTGGCTGGACATCATCTGGTGACCACGCGAGATTACTACGACATAAAACTTCTTTTAATACTATGTCCTTGTACATAAATAGTAACGTTGGCGTGGGTAATAAAAGCTGATATAGATATGATGATGTGTTGGGTGGATGGAAAGATCGGATGGACTTATGGAACGAATGGATACGTGGCCCAACGCATGTTAATAAACGATCCATGTCAGCTGAGTCCTACTAACAGAACTACTAGACTGACAGACTGCCCTAACAGACTGACATGACAGTGCTACCAGACTTACATATTGACATGACAGTGCTACCAGACTGACATGACACTACTAACAGACTGACAGACTGAACTACGGGACAGACAAACTGACATGACAGAACTACCAGACGGACATGGCACTGCTAACAGACTGACATGGCAGACCAACCACGCTGACAGACTGAAATGACAGAACGACTAGACTGACATGACAGTACTACCCTACTGACCTCTCAAAGCCACGATATGCTGCAACAGGAACCCCCTGAAGGCCTTCCCCGCAAGCCATTATTAACTGGTGTTTTATCGGTCCCAGGTTTAGTGTTAAAAAATGTGACCATTAGGAGGGGAGTTGAGACCGTCCTTTGGGGAATTCTAAGACCATTAACAGGGGACATGTCTGCCACTGGCTATCATTTCGATTCCCTGTGAAGATGGCCCCCGACCCGTGTGATCGTTAATGTACCACCGGGAAAATAGCGAGACACCTCGAGGTTCTCAAATGGTGGACTTCACCCGGCATAGCGGGACACCTCGAGGTTCTCAAATAATAATAATAATAATAATAAAGTTCATTTCAAAAACACGCTTCATCCCCAAAGGCTCGAAGCGCGGTACAAAGTCAACAAAAAACACATCTATAATTCACCACATTTAAAACAAACGCAACACTACAAAAACTAATTACAAGCATACAATATCAAAGTCTTTCTAGCCATTTCAACCCGGAGCAACACAGCAACACATGGAAAATAAGGTAGACAATCATCCCAGAAGGTATTTGCGAAATAGATGTGTCTTTAGATCTGTTTTAAAGGACTCCAGTGTCTGGTTGTTTCTAAGATCGACAGGAAGGGCGTTCCAAATTGTTGGACCAGCAAATGCGAAAGTGCGCTTTCCGTAAGTCTCAAGGCAAACACGTGGTGTCGAGAGTTTGCCACTATCGGATGAGCGGAGCTCTCTACTGGGTACATAAGGCGTCAGCAGCTCTTTCAGATAGGACGGCGCCAGGTCATGTAAGCAGCGGTAGCACAAAGTTGCGATTTTGTACTCTATGCGAGCACGCACCGGCAGCCAATGCAACTCTCTCAGAAGTGTTTTTGCATGGTCGAATTTGCGTTTGCGGAGAACTATGCGAGCCGCATTATTCTGTGCTATTTGAATTTTATCCAGGAGCGTAGCTGGAAGACCCACCATGAGAGCATTGCAATAGTCCATGCGTGATAGCACAAATGCAGACATCAGCCTCTTTGTTGTATCAATTGTTAGGAAGGGCCTGATTTGACTAATCCTGCGCAGCTCCAGAAAAATCGCCCTGCATAGCATGTTAATATGACTTTCAAAAGTTAGTCTTCTATCTAGGTAGACACCCAGGTACCGCACTGTTTGAGCTAACTCAATACGCACACCTGAGAGAGTAATGGATGTCGTGTTATGTGCAGATTTCTGCTTCTGAGCGGTCGCAATGGGGAGCAGCTCAGTCTTATCATCATTTAATTTGAGCTTGTTAATGGTCATCCAGTGCTTTACCGACTCCATTGTCTTCTGTGTAATACTGAGCAGCTGAGGGAACTGAGAAGTGATCACGGATTGATGAAGTTGTGTATCGTCCGCGAACATGTGATACAACATGTCAAACTGCCTGATCTCTGCACCCAGGGGCTGAATGTACATCGTGAAAAGCATCGGGCCTAGGACCGAGCCCTGGGGTACTCCGAATTCGAGATTAGATTTCTTCGAGGTCAAGCCGTTTGAAATAACCGACTGGACCCGATTAGTCAGATACGATCGGAACCAACACAGGACGGTATCAGTGAGACCGAACGTTTGTTGCAGACGCTGGAGCAGTATGCCGTGGTCGAGCGTATCGAAAGCTGCCGATAAATCGAGTAAAGACAAAATCGATACCCGGCCCTCATCACAAGACGACAGAAGGTCGTTTACGACGCGCAACAGAGCTGTCTCAGTAGAGTGATGCACCCTGTATGCTGATTGGAATGGTTCAAACAAGTCAAACTGAGTGAGGTGATCCAGGAGTTGGCGGAGAACGACTTTTTCTAAGATTTTAGAAATAAATGGTAGATTTGAGATGGGGCGGTAATTTTCCATCACATTTGGGTCAAGATTTGATTTCTTTAATAGTGGAGTGACGATCGCCTCTTTAAAAGATGATGGAACAATACCAGTAGCTAAGGACTGATTTATGATATAAGTGATGATGGGGACTATTTCATCCAGACATTCATACAGGAGCCCTGCTGGAAGAGGGTCAAGCGAACATGACTTTCTTGGGGTATTAGCGAGGATTTTCCTCACATTCGATTCACTGACCTCAACAAATTCAGCCATAGAAGAGCCGTTGAATAGTGAGAATTCTGACTTCACCCGGCATAGCGGGACACCTCGAGGTTCTCAAATGGTGGACTTCACCCGGCAGTGAGATGGACTCAGACGAAGGAATGATTTAATAACAAACCTACGCTTTTTCTTCTTGCTGTTATTACTGTTGATGTTACTGCTGTAGTTGCTGCTGTATGTTGTTGTTGTTACTGCTGTAGTTGCTGCTGTATGTTGTTGTTACTGCACTTGTTGCTGCTGTGTGTTGTTGTTGTTACTGCACTTTTTGCTGTTGCTGTTATTGTCGTTGTCACTGTTATTGCTGCTGTTGTATGTTGCTGTTACTGCTGTTGTTGCTGTTGTATGCTTCTGTTGCTGCTGTGTGTTGTTGTTGTTACTGCTTTTGTTGCTGTTGATGTTATTGTTGTTGTCACTGTTATTGTTGCTGTTGTATGATGTTGTTACTGCTGTTGTTGCTGTTGTTGCTGTTGTATGCTGTTGTTGCTGCTGTGTGTTGCTGTTACTGCTTTGGTTGCTGTTTCTGTTATTATGGCTGTTGCTGATATTGTTGTTGTTGCTGTTATTGTTGCTGCTGTTGCTGTTGGGATGACGATAATGTTGTTGATTCCCTATTGTGGATAATGTAAATGCTATTCCTTCGAAGTTTTATGTTATTTATTTTCTATTCTTTTGTGTTCATCTTACAGTTGATATTTTGTGTTCATCTTACAGTTGATATTTTGTGTTCATCTTACAGTTGATATTATGTGTTCATCTTCCAGTTTATTTTATGTGTTCATCTTACAGTTGATGTTATGTGTTCATCTTACAGTTGATGTTATGTGTTCATCTTACAGTTGATGTTATGTGTTCATCTTCCAGTTTATGTTATGTGTTCATCTTCCAGTTTATGTTATGTGTTCATCTTACAGTTGATGTTATGTGTTCATCTTACAGTTGATGTTATGTGTTCATCTTACAGTTGATGTTATGTGTTCATCTTACAGTTGATGTTATGTGTTCATCTTACAGTTGATGTTATGTGTTCATCTTACAGTTCATCTTTCATCCCCAGGTTCTACATCACACCAACAACGTCTTTCAACTGGTGGGTCGTACGAATGTTGGTCAGAGGACCCCTGACCCCTCGGATGGACCAAACTCTGGAGGAGCAGGTTCTATTGACTCCTCGGACAGAGGTCAGTGACTCATTGACTCATTTAATCGTTTGTTACTTATTCATCATGGTTTTATTTTATTTTGTAGATTTAAACGTTTGTCTCGCCAGAAATGGTAGACACACACACACACACACACACACACACACACATGGCAACAACACAAAATAAAAGAAGTGTGTCCATGGACTGACTCGCTACATCGATGAATTGTCTTACATGTCATATTTCTATGTTTGTTATCGTGTGGCATTTCTGATAAGTCAAAAAAAATTATCAATAGTCATGTCTGTCAAACAGGAAGTGGGCCGTTGTCAGATGTTGCCCACAACCCACATGCCGACCCACCTTTACTCTAGTTGAAGACTGGTTCATTCCCAACCACCTTTACTCTAGTTGAAGACTGGTTCATTCCCACCCACCTTTACTCTAGTTGAAGACTGGTTCATGCCCACCCACCTTGACTCTAGTTGAAGACTGGTTCATGCCCACCCATCTTGACTCTAGTTGAAGACTGGTTCATGCCCACCCACCTTGACTCTAGTTGAAGACTGGTTCATGCCCACCCACCTTGACTCTAGTTGAAGACTGGTTCATGCCCACCCACCTTGACTCTAGTTGAAGACTGGTTCTTTCACAATGTCTGACATTTAGAAAACCACAGATATGAGCGTATCATTATCACTTTTGAAAGAATGTGTTGAGCTGTGTTAGTGCACTCAGCACCACGCTAACATCACCCACAATAAAGGTCGTAATGACCTCTGTGTCATGCCACCGTCATCGTATGCTACTGCTGTGTCATGCCACCGTGATGTCATGCTACTGTCCGATCCCTGACACCACATGCCTCTGTGAGACAGACCAGCTGCAGAGACACAGATCAACTGCAGAGGCACAGATCAACTGCAGAGACACAGATCAACTGCATAGACACAGACCAGCTGCAGAGACACACACCAACTGCAAAGACACAGACCAGCTTCAAAGAAAAAGACCTATTTCAGAGATACAGACTTGCTGCAGAGACACAGACTAATTGCAGAGATCTTGACCAGCTGCAGAGATACAGACCAATTGCAGAGACACAGATCAACTGTAGAGGGGCAAACAAATTGCAGAGACACAGACTAATTGCGGAGTCCTTGATCAGCTGCAGAGATACAGACCAGCTGCAGAGACACAGACCATCTGCGGAGGCAGACCAGCTGCAGAGACAAAGACCAATTGCAGAAATACAGACCAACTGTAGAGACACAGACCAGATTGCAGAGACACAGATCAATTGCATAGATACAGACTTGCTGCAGAGACACATACCAATTGCATAGATACAGACTTGCTGCAGAGACACAGACCAGCTGCAAAGACAAAGAACAACTGTAGAGATACAGACCAATTGTAGTGACACAGACCAATTGCAGAAATGCAGACCAACTGCAGAGACACACGAAATGACGATGGGTTATCTCCCCATTGCGTGCCACACGCCTCTCCCACGCCAACAAACACAAAATCAGTTAAGGCGATTACACCCAGAATAAGTTTATCGATTGAAAAGTATCGCTGTCTATAGGTCTTAATTGTATGGATTTACTTAAGCCCCCCTCTGTCGTCTCTATCTGTAATCGAAGGCTCTCAAGTCCACGGTTTCAGCTGGAAGTAAAGACGTGGGTGTGGGGGGGGGGGGTTAGTCTTAAATCTTTTTCACAGCTTTGGGGTTACCGATGGGCTTCCTGGGCCTCGTGAGCCTAGGTCACAGTGAGCATAATCTCTATCTGTAATCGAAGGCTCTCAAGTCCACGGTTTCAGCTGGAAGTAAAGACGTGGGTGTGGGGGGGGGGGGTTAGTCTTAAATCTTTTTCACAGCTTTGGTGTTACCGATGGGCTTCCTGGGCCTCGTGAGCATAGGTCACAGTGAGCATATGGCACCTTGAGCATAGGGCACCGTGAGCATGGGCCACCGTGAGCATAGGGCCCCGTGAGCATAGGACCCCGCGAGCATAGGGCACCGTGAGCATAGGGCCCCGTGAGCATAGGCCACCGTGAGCATAGGGCACTGTGAGCATAGGGCCCCGTGAGTGTAGGGCACCGTGAGGATATCGTCCAATGAGCGTGGGCCCCATGAGCAACATGATTTATGGTTTTTATGAGTTGCTACATATATTGGATCAATCAGGATCTTAAACTGGTGGAGATTTCATTACTAATTCTGGTTACTTGTGGCTGGCAACTTGTGTCTGGCTAGTTGTGTATTACTAAATGTTTGTGGCTGTTTGTGTCTGGCTACCTGAGTCTGGCTACTTGTGTCTGGCTACCTGTGTCTGATCATTGTGTCTGATAGCCTGTAGTTTGACATCGTTATTTTATTCAAGATTTTAGTTTTAAGCCAAACATTTGAGTCTGTCTAACTGCCATCACATTATCTTTGCATGTCTTCACAGACTTCCTTTTTCGAGCAATCCTCTTGCATACCCAGACTTTTCTCTACGCCTTTGAATAAGTTGAGCTTGAGTTGAACAGATTCTCGCCATTGGATCGTAGGTGGCATTTATCCGACACCCATGGTCATTGGTCATGTGCTTGGCTGTACGTACACAAACTCTAAGCCTCGATCACTGTCTGTGGAGACTTCTCCACTGTCTATTGAGACTGGTCCACTGTCTGTTGAGACTTGCTAATGTCTGTGGAGACTTGTCCACTTGTTTACTGTCTGTGGAGACTTGTCCCCCGCCTGTGGAGACTTGTCCCCTGTCTGCGGAGACGTGTCCCCTGTCTGTGGAGACTTGTCCCCTGTTTGTGGAGTCCCGTCAAAGCTAATGATCCGGAGGTGAAAGAGAACTCTAAATAAATTCCCCTGGACCAAATATAACTAGAAGGTTTTTATAAATTTAGTAATCAAATTAATTGTGTGTATAAATATTTATGATTAACAGATGACAGAGCAGAGGGCCCACAAGATTCCAACATCTTACACCTGAAAGGTCAAATGATGTACATGACAGAGTGGGACTGTATCATGTTCCTGGGAACACCAATGTAAGTCTCTTGTCAATGGGGAACTAAGTAGTGACACTTATCAAATATTATATGTTTCTAGCATGGAAAATGTTTTTGTCATATGGTAGATATTTATGTCACATTGCAGATGTGTCTCTCTAATATTGGGGCGGAGGTGGGGCTATGTAATAGGGTGACTGGGGGTGGGGCTATTTAAAGGGGGGTGTTGGGGCGGAGCCATCTAATGGAGTGACTTGGGGGCGGGGCTATCTAATGGGGTGCAGGGGCGAAGCTCTCTAATGGGGTGCAGTGGCGAAGCTCTCTAATGGTGTATCATTCCAGATGCATATAATTTTAACCGTCAATATGCCCCATAGATTTATTTACACCATGGTGTTTAACTTTGACCACTTGCCTCACCCCCTCCCCTTGACCGTTTCCCCCATGCCCAATCCCATAGCAAGCCAACCTCAACTCTCTCCCCTTGTCTCCAATGACAGAATGAGCTCCCTTGATGACATGTTTCGTATCGGCCTCTACATCAATGACCTCAGCATGCATGACTCCAGCAGAGACCTGGTGCTGGCAGGCACTCAACAGTCGGCTGAACTTAAGCTGGCCTTGGATCAGGTAACCATGTCAGTGGGGCTTCTAGAGTATTCTTGGGGCTTCTAGAGCATTCTTGGGGCTTCTAGAGCATTCTTGGGGCTTCTAGAGCATTCTTGGGGCTTCTAGAGCATTCTTGGGACTCGAGGAAATCTCAATTTTTTGCCCCAGACATTTTAAAATAATTGTTTGACATGTTGAGAGATTTGAGACCAATGATACCTTATCGAAACATTACAGAAGTGAGACCAATGATACCTTATTGAAACATTACAGAAGTGAGACCAATGATACCTTATTGAAACATTACAGAAGTGAGACCAATGATACCTTATTGAAACATTACAGAAGTGAGACCAATGATACCTTATTGAAACATTACAGAAGTGAGACCAATGATACCTTATTGAAACATTACAGAAGCACTTTTCGCTTATTTTATGTTTTAAAATTCATCCAACATTTTGTGAATTTGAAACAAAAGAAACTTTATTGAAAACAATACAAAAGCAGTATTTTTGCCTTTTTGCAAACTCTTAAATGATATTTGAGAATTATCAAGCATCAGTTCCAAAAGAGACCCAATACTTATAAATAAGACCGGCTCACTGGTTCTCTCTTAAATCACAGTCTCTTTATATTCGACCATTTATATTCCTATTGTGAGGACCGGCAACGTACGGCCCGGGGACTGGTTCCGGCCCTCGACGACCATTTGTGAACGCTGGCCGAGACTATTTAGAGATATAATGAATGACAATATCATGAATTGAAAAGAAATCAATTATTCAGATTGACAGTACGCTATTTTATTTATTTTTTTTATGATATTGTTGAGTCTGTTTTAATCACCCTAACCCAACTTATTGGAATCAAGTTTAGAGACAAGAAGATTGTTGAACCCAACTTATTGGAATCAAGTTTAGAGACAAGAAGATTGTTGAACCCAACTTATTGGAATCAAGTTTAGAGACAAGAAGATTGTTGAACCCAACTTATTGGAATCAAGTTTAGAGATAAGAAGATTGTTGAACCCAACTTATTGGAATCAAGTTTAGAGACAAGAAGATTGTTGAACCCAACTTATTGGAATCAAGTTTAGAGACAAGAAGATTGTTGAACCCAACTTATTGGAATCAAGTTTAGAGATAAGAAGATTGTTGAACCCAACTTATTGGAATCAAGTTTAGAGACAAGAAGATTGTTGAACCCAACTTATTGGAATCATCAAATCTCTGTTCTTCTAACAACTTGGGTTGAATAACCTTAGTAGTTTAGAGACAAGAAGATTGTTGAACCCAACTTATTGGAATCAAGTTTAGAGACAAGAAGATTGTTGAACCCAACTAATTGGAATCAAGTTTAGAGACGAGAAGATTGTTGAACCCAACTTATTGGAATCAAGTTTAGAGACAAGAAGATTGTTGAACCCAACTTATTAGAATCAAGTTTAGAGATAAGAAGATTGTTGAACCCAACTTATTGGAATCAAGTTTAGAGACATGAAGATTGTTGAACCCAACTTATTGGAATCAAGTTTAGAGACAAGAAGATTGTTGAACCCAACTTATTGGAATCGAGTTTAGAGACAAGAAGATTGTTGAACCCAACTTATTGGAATCAAGTTTAGAGACAAGAAGATTGTTGAACCCAACTTATTTGAATCAAGTTTAGAGATAAGAAGATTGTTGAACCCAACTTATTGGAATCAAGTTTAGAGACAAGAAGATTGTTGAACCCAACTTATTGGAATCAAGTTTAGAGACAAGAAGATTGTTGAACCCAACTTATTGGAATCAAGTTTAGAGA
>CAXITT010000490.1:427407-446779 GCA_964033795.1 Lymnaea stagnalis
CATATCCCAGTCATATCCCAGCCATATCCCAGTCATATCCCAGTCATATCCCAGCCATATCCCAGTCATATCCCAGCCATATCCCAGTCATATCCCAGCCATATCCCAGTCATATCCCAGTCATATCCCAGCCATATCCCAGTCATATCCCAGCCATATCCCAGTCATATCCCAGCCATATCCCAGTCATATCCCAGTCATATCCCAGCCATATCCCAGTCATATCCCAGCCATATCCCAGTCATATCCCAGCCATATCCCAGTCATATCCCAGTCATATCCCAGCCATCCCATTTTTGTTATCAGCGGCTCTCCGTTTCTTTAAATGTAACCCTATTTCCATTCTCAGGTATCCACACGGGGACCACTGTGGCTGGTGTGGTAGGGATCAAGATGCCCAGATACTGTCTCTTTGGAGACACTGTCAACACAGCCTCAAGGATGGAGACCAGTGGCGAGGTACATAGCTAAGTGGCTAAGTGTCATCTAGTCAGTGTCATTTATTAAGTGGCATTTTGTCATTGTATTTTAGGCAGTGTCATCCAGTCAGTGTCATCCAGTCAGTGTCATCCAGTCAATGTAATCTAGTCAGTGTCATCTACTCAGTAGTCAGTGTCATCTAGTCAGTGTCATCTAGTCAGTGTCATCTAGTCAGTGTCATCTAGTCAGTGTCACATGACACCTATGCGATACTTTCTAACCTCAAATCTAATTTTAAAAGCCAGAAATAATTTTTGTGATCATTTCGAACCAAACGAGAAGATGTGATTTAATGTATCGAGAAGATGTGATTTAATGTATCGAGAACATGTGATTTAATGTCTCGAGAAGATGTGATTCAATGTATCGAGAAGATGTGATTTAATGTATCGAGAAGATGTGATTTAATGTATCGAGAAGATGTGATTTAATGTATCGAGAAGATGTGATTCAATGTATCGAGAAGATGTGATTCAATGTATCGAGAAGATGTGATTTAATGTATCGAGAAGATGTGATTCAATGTATCGAGAAGATGTGATTCAATGTATCGAGAAGATGTGATTTAATGCATCGAGAAGATGTGATTCAATGTATCGAGAAGATGTGATTTAATATATCGAGAAGATGTGATTTAATGTATCGAGAAGATGTGATTTAATGTATCCCTGGATTTTGTTTAGGCCATGAAAATTCACATCAGTGAGACCACGAGACGTGAGCTGAATGGCTACCCATACGAGGTGGAGAACCGGGGCTCCATTGAGGTCAAGGTCAGTAGTGCATGTTGTTATAGGTGTGAGAAGTGTATTTTGTGTTATATGTAAGGATCACATGCTCTGTTATATGTGAGGATTGTTTATTGCGATATAAATAAGTACTGTATGTGGTTACGTGAGTTTTGTAATGTTCTGTCATTCATATATTAAAGGTTTTTTTAAAACTAATTTTTTTATTTGACAAACGCTTAGGACAATGCTAAGAACAACTTCACGTCCATTTATTCCACACTGTGCACAGTGTCATTTTCATTTATTTCAAATTGTGCACTGTGTCATATCATTTATTTCTTACTGTGCACAGCGTCACATTCATTTATATCATACTAGGTACAGTATCATGTTCATTTATTTCATACTAGGTACAGTCTCACGTTCATTTATTTCATACTATAAGGTAGTGTCACGTTCATTTATTTCATACTATAAGGTAGTGTCACGTTCATTTATTTCATACTAGGTACAGTGTCACGTTCATTTTTTTCATACTAGGTACAGTGTCGCGTTCATTTATTTCATACTAGGTACAGTGTCACGTTCATTTATTTCATACTAGGTACAGTGTCACGTTCATTTATTTCAAACTATAAGGTAGTGTCACGTTCATTTATTTCATTCTAGGTACAGTGTCACGTTCATTTATTTCATACGAGGTACAGTGTCACGTTCATTTATTTCATACTAGGTACAGTGTCGCGTTCATTTATTTCATACTAGGTACAGTGTCGCGTTCATTTATTTCATACTAGGTACAGTGTCACGTTCATTTATTTCATACTATAAGGTAGTGTCACGTTCATTTATTTCATACTAGGTACAGTGTCACGTTCATTTATTTCATACTAGGTACAGTGTCGCGTTCATTTATTTCATACTAGGTACAGTGTCACGTTCATTTATTCCAAATGTGTTAATAAAAGATTTGGCCAACATAAATCATCATTCGTACGTTAAAGCGTTTATTTATTTATTTTGGGGGGAGCCACATTTTCCGGTTCGTGTTTAGCTGTGTTAGTGACGTCACTTCCTGTGGGAGATTGAGGAATCGACATGGTAATTGGTTTAGTAAAGCACCATTTGCAATAATTCACACCGGAAATGCGTCATTATAGGTCCCACATCTTGTCGTGAGACCACCTGAGTAGCTTTATTTAACGCGATATTTAAAGGTGTGCATACCTAAATAAGGGCGTACATATCTAATTAAGGGCGTACAGACCTAAATATGGGCGTGAATACCTAAATAAAGGCTTGCATACCTAAATAAGGGCGCGCATACCTTAATAAGGGCGTACATGCCTAACGTAGCTAAATAAGGGCGTACATAGCTAAATAAAGGTGTACATGCCTAAATAAGGGCGTACATGCCTAAATAGGGGTGTACATGCCTAACATAGCTAAATAAGGGCGTACATACCTAAATAAGGGCGTACATGTCTAACGTAGCTAAATAAGGGCGTATATAGCGAAATGAAGTGTACATGCCTAAATAGGGGAGTACATGCCTAAATAGGGGCGTGCATGCCTAAATAAGGGCGTACATGCTTACATAAGGGCACCACGCAATTTCTGCCTCAAAATGTTATGCCATCGGACCGTTTATTGTATCGCCTCATTGTAAGATAATGATGTCAATATATTTATATTCTGTTTAACATGAACATCTTATTGTTTTAGAAGACTTTGGCAGTATTACAATGGCAATGAAATTTGGTCTTAAATGTTGGAATTTTGAATGTGCGCAATGCATTTACTTTTAAACAATGTAATTTAAATATATGTCGTAGAAAACATGCTTGTTATTGTACACTACAGTACCGGTACATGGGAACATGCTTGTTATTGTACACTACAGTACCGGTACATGGGAACATGCTTGTTATTGTACACTACAGTACCGGTACATGGGAACATGCTTGTTATTGTACACTACAGTACCGGTACATGGGAACATGCTTGTTATTGTACACTACAGTACCGGTACAAGGAAACATGCTTGTTATTGTACACTGCAGTACCGGTACAAGGGAACATGCTTGTTATTGTACACTGCAGTACCGGTACAAGGAAACTTGCTTGTTATTGTACACTGCAGTACCGGTACAAGGAAACATGCTTGTTATTGTACACTACAGTACCGGTACAAGGAAACATGCTTTTTATTGTACACTGCAGTACCGGTACAAGGAAACATGCTTGTTATTGTACACTGCAGTACCGGTACAAGGGAACATGCTTGTTATTGTACACTGCAGTACCGATACAAGGAAACATGCTTGTTATTGTACACTGCAGTACCGGTACAAGGGAACATGCTTGTTATTGTACACTGCAGTACCGGTACAAGGAAACATGCTTGTTATTGTACACTGCAGTACCGGTACAAGGGGACATGCTTGTTATTGTACACTGCAGTACCGGTACAGCTCAAATCCATTGACTGAATTTTGTTGTTTTACCTCCAGCGGTATGAAAATAAAAACATCACGTGCTCTCAAATTAAACTTTAAAAAAAAAGAGTTTGTCTTGTAACCCAAGCCCTTAAACACAATTATCAAACGTTTGCACTGTAGCTCTTCCGCAGCTACTAACTGCTTCATTTATCGAACTGCATGTGGAGGGTGGGGGGGGGGGCCTCCTGCAACTCAATAAATCTGTAGCACATCCCTCTCTTTACTGGACCTTACACTAAGGACTTCCTGCCCCTGTTTCATCTCCCGTTATGGCTCCCGGTGAAATTAAGAAATCTGTATTATATGATCTTTGAATGGATTCATTAGAAGTGCTCTCCCCTGAGCCTTATCAACCAATCAGAACGGACCTTTCAGAAACGATTAACCAACCAACTATAGAAGACTTGGGTTGGGTAATTCTGCCTAGTAACTCAACCTGCCCCACGGGGCGCAATTAAAACAATCTATTGACATTGCCCGATTTTTTTCTCCAGAAAATAATAGCAGCACATTTCGTCTTTAAATATTTGATAATTTTTAACCTTCCCTACTGGTACAAAGACGACCTTAGCTGCGTACGTAGATGACCTTAGCTGTGTACGTAGATGACCTTAGCTGTGTACATTGATGCCCTTAGCCGTGTACATAGATGGCCTTAGCCGTGTACATAGATGACCTTAGCCGTGTACATAGATGACCTTAGTCGTGTACATAGATGACGTTAGCTGTGTGTGGTAATTACATCACTATTAAAAATGTATTCCTTAGTAAAATAAAGGTGGACAAAGAGAGTTAATTATATTTTTCTGACATTATAGATGGATCAATTTCCTAGTTGCACATTTCCTAATGGTACATTTCCTAGTTGTATATTTCTTGGCTGTACATTCCCTGGTTGAACAATTCCTGGTTGTACTTTTCATTCCCTGGTTGTATATTTCCTGGTTCTACATTCCTTAGTTGTACATTTCCTGGTTGTACATTTCCTATTTGTACCTTCCCTGGTTGTACATTTCCTGGTTGTAAATTTCATGATTGTACATTCCGTGATTGTATAGTTCCTGGTTGTATAGTCTCTGGTTGTACATTTCCTGGTTGTACGTTTCCTATTGTACATTCCCAGGTTGTATATTCCCTTGTTGTACATTTCCTGGTTGCATATTTCCCTGGTTGTACATTCCCTGGTTGTATATTTCCCTGTCCATGTTTTCTTATTTAGAAAATGACGAGTAAGTCCACAAGACCATGATAAGATCATTAAATGACGTCATTAAGAACCAATCTTTAAAGAGGCCAATTTGTGTAAACCCTTGCTAGGTCTTAGCTAAGACTAAGAGGCTTTTTGAGACCAGATGGCTTGGTTTAAATGTCAATTTAGTTACAATTCTGTTTAGATCAGTGGTCTCAAACTTGCGGCCTGTGGACCATTTACGGCCCACAAGACGACATTTTGCGGCCCACTACACGACAGCCAAGTTTAGTGATAATGGGGCCAATAAGTTTTCCTAACCAATATATCTATAACGTGACCCTCTGCGACAACTTCAGTCTAATCTCACCGACTAGTCTAATTCTGATTAGTATGATGTTGGTAGAGATTTGGACGTTGATTAGAATGGTAACAACCGTTTTAAATCGGACTGAACGCTTTTATTTGATAGCATTTTATGAGACAAACATGGCGGCCAAAGTGCTGTTTTTAGAAACGCTTTAAAAGTCGTTGAGAGGGTAATGCACAGCCATAATTGTGTAAATCGCAGCAACCTGACACAGTATCAAAGAATCCCTATTAAAATTGCCGCTAGTGTTTACGAGTGAGGGAAATTCCGAGCCTGTCAGCTTGGTCACTTTCAAAATAGGGCTAGTCAAAAAGGCATTTTCAACGATAAAAAAAATCAAAATTCATTCCCCCTACAATAGCATCTTCCTTCTCATCAATAATGCATAAATATGGCCTGCTCCTGCCAACTGCTTGAAAATGTTTTAGCATTTAAAGGGTTCATGGAGAAGGATGGGGTGGTTGTTCCTGTACTAAGTGATCCCATATGGCTCATGGACTTGGTTTTTCTTGTTGGCATTACACAAAAGCTGAATGTACTCAACAAGTTTTTTATTTTTTATTTTGCGCTTTAAATGGAGCTAATTGAACTTCAGTGCAATTCTAAATACAAGGAGGTGAATGGAAAAAAACGGACAAGCATGCACAATTTATGAGAGCGTTGCCCTCCACCTTAACCTGAGAGTTCCAGGTTGTTCAAGCGGATCATGCGCCTTTTTTTTTGGGGGGGGGCGGGGGGAGGATTACCTATCTGTGTGAAAAGCTCTTTTCCTCTATGAACTCTAACAAGATTTGAGTTTGAGACCCCTGATTTAGATTTAAACTCGAGCTCGAAAAAGTTGACCTTGAAAATAGATTTTAAAAATTGAATGCATAATCGATGGGTGGATCAATTTCTTCTTTCAAAAATCAGAATATAATAGAGGAGCCATTGTTGGTAACATATGCACACAAACGTATATGTATATATATACACACACAAACATATATATATATATACATATATATATATGTGTGTGTGTGTGCGTGTGTCTGTGTGTGTGTGTGTGCATATATATATATATAATAAATAATGTACGTAACAGTGACCATACTGCCCGGTGAACACCCTTCCTGTAAATATGAAACAATATTTCTCGGCTAGCCCCCCCCCCCTCTTCTCCCTGGATCAAGGTGATCAGAACAATAATTAATCTAGTGGATGATATTTTTTTTTAAATGGCGTGAGTTGATATTTGAAATGAAACTTTTCCCTATGTACAGAGACCAATGTAGAGAGACCAATTTAGAGAGACCAATGTAGAGAGACCGATGTAGAGAGATCAATGTAGAGAGACAAATGTAAAGAGACCGATGCAGAGAGACCGATTCGAGATCATGTCAATGTTTTGAAAATGCAGCAGTTTTTCTATGTACACGTTGTTTGTTTTTCAAAGAATTTAATTAAATTTGAAAGTAGCTGGGGGATTTTAAATGTTACATTCAAGTTGAAAGGTTGAACGATAACTGACGTGTTCTGATTCTCTGTTTCAGGGCAAGGGGCTCATGAAGACCTACTGGCTGTTGGGAAAGAAAGAAATTCTTGAGAAGGACCTGCCCACGTGTCCGTTCATTGCCATCATGGAGGAGGAAGTGAGGAGGCGCAACCTAGACGAGCACATCGACAGCACCAACAGCAGACTGACCACAGACAACCAGTACGCTGTATCGCCGCTCACCTACTCTCCCGTCTCCTTCAAGGATGTGGACGACCGCGCCAGCCCCACGGGGAGGAAACTGTCCAAGGAATCCACAGACGGGGACGCCCTGAGATATGGCGCCACCCTCTCCCCACGGGGGTCTCGATCGGGGCCCCCTGGCTGCCCGTTCTCAATGGGGTTGTTCTCGGGCTCCTCGCCGGTCGACATGCAGTTCAAACTGCCCGACCAACATCACCACATGCTTAAAAAAAATTCCATTGACGTGACGTATTCCTCAGTTTTTGATGACGTAAAACAAGCCAACAATAACACCTACAAAAACCCAGCCACCGCGTCATTCCACGGCCCGCCCACCATGCAGGTCCACATCCCGCCCCCCACGCAGGTCCACGTTCTGGCGGGCCAGGCCGTCAGTGGACTAATTTCTGACGGCAGATCTGTCAGAGACAAATTCGAAAGCTCTAAACCTTCATTTTCACCGCCCCGGTCGTCGGCGCCCCAATCCCGTGACTCCGGCATATCCGTCACAGAACCCGCCTTCAACAACCAGAGTGGGCTTAGCCCCTCCCACCTGGCGTCTAAAAATGTCACAACGTCCAATGAGAAAGACAGTTCAGCCGTTCGACAGTTCGTCGGCTCGTCTCCCCAAAAGACTTCTCACGAAAAGCAGAAAACTCCCTTTCAGACTCCACCCCTTGAATCTATATCTCCCTATCGAGGGCGTAACCTAGACAGTGACTCGACCATCGGTCTTGACAGCAGATCTGAATCCGTCAACTCCCAGCAACACGCCGACACGCCCTACACGCCTCAGAAAAACAATGAAGGGCGTAACCTCAAGGACGCCACGGGCAAGGGGAGTCTGGGGCACAAGGTGGCACCCGTCCCTCAGGAGTTTGAGAAATTGATGCAGGGCAAGCAGGTCACCAACGGAGCGGTGGTGATCAAAAATGAATTTGGTTGCATGTCTGGATCCTGCACGGATAAACATAGGACTGATAGGAAAAGTAAGGCATGTCACATTGTCTAACTAGAGGGAAAGTAAGGCATGTCACATTGTCTAGCTAGAGGGAAAGTAAGACATGTCACAGTGTGTAGCTATATAGGGAAAGTAGACTTGTCACATTGGATGGCTAGCCACAGTAAGACTTGTCACATTGTATGGCTAGCCAAAGTAGCCATGTCACAATTTGTAGCTAGGAAAAGTAAGATTTTTCACATTGTATGGCTAAGGAAAGTAAGAAATGTCACATTGTATGGCTAGTCAAAGTAAGCCATGTGACAATGGTTGACTAGGAAAAGTAAGACTTGTAACATTGTATGGCTAGCCAAAGTAAGCCATGCCAGAATGTATTGCTAGTAAAAGTAAGTCTTGTCACATTGTATTGCTATGAAACATAAGAATTGTCACATTGTATGGCTAGGAAAAGTAAGACTTGTCACATTGTATAGCTAGGAAAAGTAAGTCTTGTCACATTGTATTGCTATGAAACATAAGAATTGTCACATTGCATGGCTAGGAAAAGTAAGACTTGTCACATTGTATAGCTAGGAAAAGTAAGACTTGTCACATTGTATAGCTAGGAAAAGTAAGACTTGTCACATTGTATAGCTAGGAAAAGTAAGACTTGTCACATTGTGTAGCTCATTAACACAAATAGTTTGACTCTTCTCCAAGGAAACCCTGCTTTGTATTTGCTGTATATGTGTACGTGCTGTATGTGTGTACGTGCTGTATGTGTGTATGTGCTGTATGTGTGTACGTGCTGTATGTGTGTACGTGCTGTATGTGTGTACGTGCTGTATGTGTGTATGTGTGTACGTGTTGTATGTGTGTACGTGCTGTATGTGTGTACGTGCTGTAGGTGTGTACGTGCTGTATATGTGTACGTGCTGTATATGTGTACGTGCTGTATATGTGTACGTGCTGTATATGTGTACGTGCTGTATATGTGTACGTGCTGTATGTGTGACTGCGTTGTGAAACGTTCAAATTTAATGATGAAAGACGGTGGGTGGACAGAGGTGTGGTGTAAGAATGTGGGTGGACAGAGGTGTGGCGTAAGAATGTGGATGGACAGAGATGTGGCATAAGAATGTGGATGGACAGAGGTGTGGCATAAGAAGATGGGTGGACAGAGGTGTGGTGTAAGAATGTGGGTGGATAGAGGTGTGGCGTAAGAATGTGGGTGGACAGAGGTGTGGTGTAAGAATGTGGGTGGACAGAGGTGTGGCGTAAGAAGATGGGTGGACAGAGGTGTGGTGTAAGAAGATGGGTGGACAGAGGTGTGGCGTAAGAAGCTGGGTGGACAGAGGTGTGGCGTAAGAAGATGGGTGGACAGAGGTGTGGCGTAAGAAGATGGGTGGACAGAGGTGTGGCGTAAGAAGATGGGTGGACAGAGGTGTGGCGTAAGAAGATGGGTGGACAGAGGTGTGGCGTAAGAAGATGGGTGGACAGAGGTGTGGCGTAAGAAGATGGGTAGACAGAGGTGTGGCGTAAGAAGATGGGTGGACAGAGGTGTGGCGTAAGAAGATGGGTGGACAGAGGTGTGGCGTAAGAAGATGGGTGGACAGAAGTGTGGCGTAAGAAGATGGGTGGACAGAGGTGTGGGGTAAGAAGATGTGTGGACAGAGGTGTGGCGTAAGAAGATGGGTGGACAGAGGTGTGGCGTAAGAAGATGGGTGGAGATAGGCTTGACGTAAGAAGCTGGGTAAAGAGAGGGATGACAGTGACCTAGATATGGCAAGACATTCTTTGATCACAGTTACATTGGTGATGAAGTTTTGTAATGGCGCTCTGTCATCGTTTGAACATGTTACAATAAGTGCAAGCTTATTTTTCCGTTTCATGCTAACAGATTCCTCGGTGATACATACAACTGTGTCTTGAACTGTGACCTCGAGATTCCATGGGAATACAACTATCTCTAAAACTCTGACCTATGAACTCTGAACTATGAATCTCATGTAAATACTTTGTTAAGAGTAATATTGGAGTCTTTTTTTTAACGTCTTTGTCAGCAGTCTTAAATTATCAACAATAATCAGTTGTGATATTTTTATACAAATGTGTACAATAGAATTTGTTGTCAACAAACATGTATTGTTATCCATTGGAAGTGTTGTGACATGTTTGATAAATTTATGAAAAAAACATGTCCTGACAAGATAAGCCTTCTTTCTCCCACATGTTTGTATCCTACATATTTGTTTCCTATATGATGCTTTACACGTGTCACTCCACCCATTCAGACTTATCATGATATTCAAGAACGGATACTCATATCAATATACTCAACAATGGCTAATTATATTATGATATTCAACACCGGCTACTTATACAATGATATTCAACACTTTTATATCATGATACTCAAACTTACATAACCTCTTAAGAATCTTCAAAACTGGATACCCATGTAATGATACTTAAAAATTGCCACTTATGACAAATGAAATTGTGTACTTATATCATGATACTTAAAACTGGCTATTTCTGTCCTGATACTCCAGTTAGTAATTTGTTTGTGGTATTTTCCATTGAATCTACCCCACTGATCAGTGCATATAATGTTCTTGTTTCAATGGATGTAATATTGTAATAGGATCTATAAACATCATTTGACCCCTTTTAAACTTACATGTATGATATGGGTAACCAAGTGGTGATTATATGGGTATCCAAGTGGTGATTGTATGGGTGACCAAGTGGTGATTGTATGGGTGACCAAGTGGTGATTGTATGGGTGACCAAGTGGTGATTGTATGGGTGACCAAGTGGTGATTGTATGGGTGACCAAGTGGTGATTGTATGGGTGACCAAGTGGTGATTGTATGGGTGACCAAGTGGTGATTGTATGGGTGACCAGGTGGTGATTGTATGGGTGACCAAGTGGTGATTATATGGGTGACCAAGTGGTGATTGTATGGGTGACCAAGTGGTGATTGTATGGGTGACCAAGTGGTGATTGTATGGGTGACCAAATGGTGATAGATGGGTAACCAAGTGGTTATTGCATGGGTGACCAAGTGGTGATTGTATGGGTGACCAAGTGGTGATTGTATGGGTGACCAGGTGGTGATTGTATGGGTGACCAAGTGGTGATTGTAAGGGTGACCAAGTGGCGATGTATGGGTGACCAAGTGGTGATAGATGGGTGACCAAGTGGCGATGTATGGGTGACCAAGTGGTGATAGATGGGTGACCAAATGGCGATGTATGGGTGACCAAGTGGTGATTGTATGGGTGACGAATTGGTGTTTACATACGTGACCAAGTAGTGATGCATGGGTTACGAATTGGTGATTGCATGGGTGATCAAGTGAAATGTATGGGTGATCAAGTGGTGATGTATGAGTGACCAAATGGTGATGTATGGGTGCTCATGTGGTGATAGATGGGTGCCCAAGTGGTGATAGATGGGTGAGCAAGTGGTGATAGATGGGTGACCAGGTGGTGATAGATAGGTGACCCATGATATAAATGTTAACATGGGTTGTATCGGTGGTTTTGTGTGTATCGGTTGCATGTTGGTGTGTGTGTGAGAGTGTGTGTGTGAGTGTATGTCTGTGTGGGGTGTTTGTATGTGTGAGTGTATGGATAACACATGGATAATTTCGAGCCTTTGATTGATTGTATCCATTGTTTTGTGATTTAAAAATAAGTTAGATTCTTTTTGTCACTGCAATATTTTGAAATCGGTAATGGCGGTTATACAAAAATCATTTATAAGTTCCAGTTCTATTTGATGACTCCTGCGTCTAATATTTAGCTGTAAATAGCCAGCTGTATGACTCTGTATTTAGCTGTAACGAATATCTTCAGTTGCACACATTTAAAAGCCTTTCAATTTTGAAACCCCCCCCCCCCCCACAACTCGGACAGCTTCAAAAACCGTTCTGTCTGTAAATTAAAGACATCCTGACACAGGAGACAGACATGCTTGTAAATTAAATACATTCTCACACAGAGAGACAGACATGCTTGTAAAAATAAAAAGGAATAAATCAAACACCACACACATGCAACCTTCACACATGCATGTGTTTATATTAATCATATTCATTGAACAACATCAACAATAAAAGTATACGTTGTTGTGGTTTTAACTCATTCTATGACGTAACTTTATAATTGCCTGAAAATGTAATTTACGATCGAAAAATCTTGAATGCGTATTGTAGGTTGTCAGCGTTGCATAGGTCCCGCTGCCACGTGATCACAGAAGACTAAAGGATATGTTGGGCAGATTTTGTTAAAAACTAGTTTTTACAGAAAAGAAAAAGCTTTAATTTGCAGAACAATTTTTTTTAGCGCTTACATTAGTGAGCGTAAATGGTGAGCGTATTTTTAATTTTTTTTTTTTAATTTTTTTTTAAAAAGGTGGATGAACAATTAATTCCAAGAGAGATTATTTATGTTAAAGGCACCAAATAAAACGTCACTGGAAAGGTTCTCTGTCGACGAAAATCAAAGTCTGATAGACCTGTTTACGAATGTGACATTCATGGGAGAACCACTCATTCCAATAAAAAATCTGGAACCTCGTGAATCATAGCCAGATAGTTCCATCCTGGCTCGCATATCTGATTCCATTGCCAGATAGTTCCATCCTGGCTCGCATATCTGGTTCCGTTGCCAGATAGTTCCATCCTGGCTCGCATATCTGGTTCCGTTGCCAGATAGTTCCATCCTGGCTCGCATATCTGGTTCCGTTGCCAGATAGTTCCATCCTGGCTCGCATATCTGGTTCCGTTGCCAGATAGTTCCATCCTGGCTCGCATATCTGGTTCCGTTGCCAGATAGTTCCATCCTGGCTCGCATATCTGGTTCCGTTGCCAGATAGTTCCATCCTGGCTCGCATATCTGGTTCCGTTGCCAGATAGTTCCATCCTGGCTCGCATATCTGGTTCCGTTGCCAGATAGTTCCATCCTGGCTCGCATATCTGGTTCCGTTGCCAGATAGTTCCATCCTGGCTCGCATATCTGGTTCCGTTGCCAGATAGTTCCATCCTGGCTCGCATATCTGGTTCCGTTGCCAGATAGTTCCATCCTGGCTCGCATATCTGGTTCCGTTGCCAGATAGTTCCATCCTGGCTCGCATATCTGGTTCCGTTGCCAGATAGTTCCATCCTGGCTCGCATATCTGGTTCCGTTGCCAGATAGTTCCATCCTGGCTCGCATATCTGGTTCCGTTGCCAGATAGTTCCATCCTGGCTCGCATATCTGGTTCCATTGCCAGAAAGTTCCATCCTGGCTCGCATATCTGGTTCCGCCAAACGTTGACGGGTACAAAAATTGACCAATGTCCTTATCCATCGCTGAGCGGACGTGTTGCTGATGTTCAGTTTGAAGCTTGTTCCTCGTAGACTTCATAGGGGCGAACACATGCTCTACTGGGGAACACAGCCAGTGAGCCCAAAACCTAGTGAGCCCCACCCCCAAACCTGTGAGCCCCAATTGACTAGCGAGCCCGTTCTCGACCAGTGAGCCCCACCTGACTAGCAAGCCATTTCTCGACCAGTGAGCCCCACCTGACTAGCGAGCCCTTTCTTCACCAGTGAGCCCCACCTGACTAGCGAGCCCTTTCTTGACCAGTGAGCCCCACCTGACTAGCAAGCCCTTTTCGACCAGTGAGCCCCACCTGACTAGCAAGCCCTTTTTCGACCAGTGAGCCCCACTTGACTAGCGAGCCCTTTCTTGACCAGTGAGCCCCACCTGACTAGCGAGCCCTTTCTCGACCAGTGAGCCCCCCCCCCAGTGCGTCCCTCCCCAAAAGTGTGTAGTGTTGGCGGAGTGGGCCCTGGCTTGCCGTGTCTCAGAAAATTGTAATGAAAATCGTCTCAGAAAGTTTAGTCAAAGATGTTCTCTTAGCTTATAGCACGGACGATGGATCTAAATCTGTTTGTTCATATCAAGAACGATGGATCTAAATCTGTTAGTTCATAGCACGAATGATGGATCTAAATCTGTTTGTTCATATCACGAACGATGGATCTATTTCCGTTTGTTCACAGCACGGACTATGGATCTAAATCTGTTCGTTTATCTCCCCCATATTATTATTATTATTATTTGTTTTAAATAAGTCTTACAAGTTTTTAACTAATCGGTCAATACCTTGACCACTGGATTGGCCAGCCGGGTAACTGATATTCTCTCACTCAACGGTAGCACTCTTTCTTTTGATTTAAAAAGTATGTACTAAATACCGCGTTCTCCGTTACACACTCGCCTGTCCTGACATGCAGCTGATGCCTTGTTTTTTAAAGACTTACAAACAAATATTATAATATTTTAATTTTTTTAATTGGCAGTTATCATTTCATCATATATATATATATATATATATATATATATATATATATATATATAATAACTTATACAATTACAAACAAATATTATAATATTTTAATTATTTTAATTGGCAGTTATCATTTCATCATATATATATATATATATATATATATATATATATATATATATATATATAATAACTTATACACAAATGTCAACATTTAATACCAGGCATGATATTGTCTTTACGTTGAACTTCATTGGTGCAGTTACTTTACTATTTTGTAATTATTCCCTTTTGTGTGATAAAAAAATAAATGTATTATTTAAATTTTAATTAAGTTGTAACAAGTATGCATCTTTCAATTTTATTTAAATGACAGTTTTGTAATGTGATTTGTAATGTGATTTGTAATGTGATTTGTAATGTGATTTGTAATGTGATTTGTCGACTTTTACTCAACCGAAGTTCACGAGATGGCTTTCGCCGTCAACGGGAGAGTACGCGGTAGCTTTTTCAGTTAACGTTAAAGCAGTTCTTTCCCTTGTTTCGATACTCTTTGGTTGCCTTTGGATTTTCAATATAATAATTTAATTTAATTTTTAAAAAAATATTATGAAACAGTAACATTGATTTTATTTATCATAATTTGTAAAACTCATATTTATAATTATTGATCCTTAAATTAAGTCCTACATTACTTAAGGATTGGTATAAATACTCTATACATGAAATAATGTTAGCTATGTAATATTTTAAGACGTTTCCATTACAATTTTGTTAGATAATAAAATTTCACAAAAGTGATATTTGTTTTGTTTATAATGCTTTTTATTGAAAGCCTTTTTCGGTAAATAAATATATTTCCAATGAAAATACAAAAATAGTTACTTTTCGCACAAATTAAAATTCGTTTTAAACTATTTCATCTGCATTTCAATAATTATTAAGCCAAACAATGGCAGCGATGCGTGAACTTCGCATCTTCTAAAGTTACTCCACAAAACATGCATATTCAATACAACAGAAGAAACTATTACATACCAAATGAACTTGAGATATCGTGAAGAAGAATCTCATTTTTTTAGCGCAGTGATCTGGAATTTGAACTCACCATTACACCATAATTTCTTTAATTCCTAGAGAATCTATGTATTGAAACCGTGCCCCATAATTTGTAACGCACCACAGAAAATAAAGGATTTTGGAAAATTACGTTAAAAAAACAATTTTATGGATGGTCTTCATGAAGGGGTGGGGGTGGGGGGTGGGGGTTTATAACTCCCCAATCCAAAGTTGGATATGGTCATCTGCCCTTATTAAAGCAATATCTACAAACCTACTTTTTACACTGGTTTCCTAGTTAGGATTTTTTAAATGTTATTAATGTTAATTTTTTGGCAACAACGAACCTTCATTAGCCAAACAACAAAATTAGACGTAGGGCCTAAACGAAACAAAAAATATATATATATATATATATATATCATAGCTTTCATTTTACCATTAATATTTTTATGAGTGGAAGGAAGTAGTGAGTCAAGCCAAAGCCTGTAGCGCCACAGGCACGGGTTAAATTTTTTTACTGACGTTTGTTTGTTTGTTTGTTCGTTTGTTGAAGAAGACTTTTGGGAAAACGTTCGTTAATTGTTGGCCAAAAATTTACACTCGAGTCATCTGTCCTTACTTATTTCACATAATGCACATTAATACCGCCACAGTTGATTGACATCGTAAGGCGGTTTAACTGGTTAGATTGTGAGGAAAACTTTGAAGTGGATAAATGAAGCACAAATATTTTTTTCTAAATAAAACACTATTTGTTACGCTTTGATTACAATGACACAATTGTTTGTAACATGAAATGATCAGGTCAATGTGCTTTGTGGTCTGTGGGGAATCCAATTATTTAGCCAACCCATGATTCCATGGCACACGTCTCTTTATTAAGTAAACACCTCCAACACGAATTACGCCATCCCTGCTGCTCTCTCCAAACCATAATAAAACTAATACCGTCATTTCCCATACCCAAATACGTCAAAGCATAAAGAAACAACTACAAAAATACTCTTAGCACCAAACACCCACAAACACGAAAAAAAACCTTTTAAAAATATAAATGTTTGGCATATGCCTTCATCATTATAAATTAAATTAAATTTAAACATTAAATGGCAAGACAGGGTCCCAGACACTGAGGTGCTCACACGGGCAGGTCGCCCCAGCATCTTCACCATCCTAATGAAGTCCCAGCTTCGCTGGGCGGGACATGTTGTGAGAATGCCCGTCTGCCCAGAAGAATTTTCTATAGTGAGCTTGAACAAGAAAGCGGTCTGCTGGCGGGCAGAAAAAAACGCTTTAAAGACAACCTAAAAGCCTCACTGAAAGCGTTCGAAATAAACCCAGACACGTCGGAGGAATACGCAAAGGATCGAACTTCATGGCGTTCCACTTTACACAGGAGCTCCATGCAACATGAAATTGGCAGAACAGCGGCGGCAGAGCGCAAGAGACATGCCAGGAAGGCCCGGTCTCACTCTGCTCTCGGAGATGCGCCATCATTCCCTGTACCTACTGCACAAGAGAATTTCGTGCCAGAATCGGCCTCATCAGCCATCTGCGCACCCACAGGCAGAACCAACACAAACTTTGATGATTAAAGTGGTCATGGCCGACTCCCGAACAAAATAAATTAAATTTACGTAAAAGTACTAGCCAATATACCCAACTTTTCTCGGGTTTATATTCGGGGAAAAATTGAGCGTGTAGTCAAAAATGCTTCACTAGGACAAAAGTAACTATTGACCTGAAGTCTAAAACAATTAATTTATAAGACTAAAGTAACTAGTGACCAGATGTCTAAACCAATTAATTTATCAGACTAAAGTAACTATTGACCTGAAGTCCAAACAAATTAATTTATAAGACTAAAGTAACTATTGATTTGAAGTCCAAACCAGTTAATTTATAAGACTAAAGTAACTATTGACCTGAAGTCCAAACCAGTTAATTTATAAGACTAAAGTAACTATTGACCAGAAGTCTAAACCAGTTAATTTATAAGACTAAAGTAACTATTGACCTGAAGTCCAAACCAGTTAATTTGTTTTTGAGGCATATGGTGGCATTTTCAGCTGGCAACAATTATTTGGCTACTTTCCTGGTCCCTAATGAGGTCCTTTCTTGTTTTACCAGCAGATCACCTTAATTTAACATCTCATCTCACACACTTTAATTCAGAGCCAAGGTAGGACACTGTGCCAGCAACAGTACCGGTAACACTAACGTACGATTATCGGATGTCAGTAGTAAAATTTAGACATAAATTTAATTTGTCTGGCATTTAAGAAGATTATAACAAATGTTCATTTAAATAATTAAATTTAAAGAATGGAATTGGAATCTAACATTGAGTGATTTTTCCCCCGTGTGTAAGTGTAACAAATGACGTCATTGATTAGATTTGCTGTCATAAAATTCACCCAAACCGCCCGCCTCCCCCCCCCACCCCCAAACCGAATTCATATTCTGAATAGATTCTGTTTTTGGCTAAATCTCAAAACTTGTGATTCTCCCTTCCCACGCACAAAGAATGTGAAGGTTGCAGTAAATCCTTAGGTACCCTCAAGCACTCTTTTCATGCCACTCAACTATGTGGTCATGCAAATGTACTGTTTATTGAAAGTATTGAAAGCACATAGACAAAAACTCTATTTAAAATGTGGGTGCCAAACAGAACAGGTGTGCACCGTAAACCTGTCTTTAACTTTAGTAGATGTTTGAAAGCACAATGAAAACCTGTCTTTAACTTTTGTAGATGTTTGAAAGCACAATGAAAACCTGTCTTTAACTTTACATCTACAAACTTTCGTGTTACTTAACCTGTCTTTAACTTTTGTAGATGTTTGAAAGCACAATGAAAACCTGTCTTTAACTTTAGTAGATGTTTGAAAGCACAATGAAAACCTGTCTTTAACTTTTGTAGATGTTTGAAAGCACAATGAAAACCTTTCTTTAACTTTAGTAGATGTTTGAAAGCACAATGAAAACCTGTCTTTAACTTTTGTAGATGTTTGAAAGCACAATAAAAACCTGTCTTTAACTTTAGTAGATGTTTGAAAGCACAATGAAAACCTGTCTTTATTTTTTTGTAGATGTTTGAAAGCACAATGAAAACCTTTCTTTAACTTTAGTAGATGTTTGAAAGCACAATGAAAACCTGTCTTTAACTTTAGTAGATGTTTGAAAGCACAATGAAAACATTTCTTTAACTTTAGTAGATGTTTGAAAGCACAATGAAAATCTGTCTTTAACTTTAGTAGATGTTTGAAAGCACAATGAAAACCTTTCTTTAACTTTAGTAGATGTTTGAAAGCACAATGAAAACCTTTCTTTAACTTTAGTAGATGTTTGAAAGCACAATGAAAACCTGTCTTTAACTTTTGTAGATGTTTGAAAGCACAATGAAAACCTGTCTTTAACTTTTGTAGATGTTTGAAAGCACAATGAAAACCTGTCTTTAACTTTAGTAGATGTTTGAAAGCACAATGAAAGCCTGTCTTTAACTTTTGTAGATGTTTGAAAGCACAATGAAAGCCTGTCTTTAACTTTAGTAGATGTTTGAAAGCACAATGAAAACATGTCTTTAACTTTAGTAGATGTTTGAAAGCACAATGAAAGCCTGTCTTTAACTTTAGTAGATGTTTGAAAGCACAATGAAAGCCTGTCTTTAACTTTAGTAGATGTTTGAAAGCACAATGAAAACCTGTCTTTAACTTTAGTAGATGTTTGAAAGCACAATGAAAGCCTGTCTTTAACTTTAGTAGATGTTTGCAAGCACAATGAAAATCTGTCTTTAACTTTAGTAGATGTTTGAAAGCACAATGAAAACCTTTCTTTAACTTTAGTAGATGTTTGAAAGCACAATGAAAACCTTTCTTTAACTTTAGTAGATGTTTGAAAGCACAATGAAAGCCTGTCTTTAACTTTAGTAGATGTTTGAAAGCACAATGAAAACCTGTCTTTAACTTTAGTAGATGTTTGAAAGCACAATGAAAACCTGTCTTTAACTTTAGTAGATGTTTGAAAGCACAATGAAAAC
>CAXITT010000490.1:459672-538637 GCA_964033795.1 Lymnaea stagnalis
GTAGATGTTTGAAAGCACAATGAAAACCTGTCTTTAACTTTAGTAGATGTTTGAAAGCACAATGAAAACCTGTCTTTAACTTTTGTAGATGTTTGAAAGCACAATGAAAACCTGTCTTTAACTTTAGTAGATGTTTGAAAGCACAATGAAAATCTGTCTTTAACTTTTGTAGATGTTTGAAAGCACAATGAAAACCTGTCTTTAACTTTTGTAGATGTTTGAAAGCACAATGAAAACCTGTCTTTAACTTTTGTAGATGTTTGAAAGCACAATGAAAACCTGTCTTTAACTTTTGTAGATGTTTGAAAGCACAATGAAAGCCTGTCTTTAACTTTAGTAGATGTTTGAAAGCACAATGAAAGCCTGTCTTTAACTTTAGTAGATGTTTGAAAGCACAATGAAAGCCTGTCTTTAACTTTAGTAGATGTTTGAAAGCACAATGAAAGACTGTCTTTAACTTTAGTAGATGTTTGAAAGCACAATGATAACCAGAATTTAACTTTAATAGATGTGTGAAAGCAAACCGTTCTGAAAAAAAACTTATTTAAAATGCTTCCACCAAAAACAACTGATGTGAATGTCCCTTGAGACCGGTCATATTTATTTTTGTACCGGGTACTTTTTAAATTTTGTTTTGTTCAAACAGCTTTTATGACTTTGACCATTTTCCCCAGGCCCCATCGATAGATCGGGGGAATAACCATGTCAAATTCGGTTGCGATCCTACGGTTAGGTTTTCATGTGATTGATCCACAAATATCGTCCAACTCACCCTGAGCTTTATACATAAGAGATACGTCCTATCTACACCCAAAAATGAAAGAACAGAATGCGAATAGCTCAAGTCCCTGAAGAACACAAAGATCAGGAAAATGGAAATAATGGGAAAAAAGTGGATGGAAGGAAGCACAATTGAAAAGACAAACTTATTTCTTTTTATGGGTTTTTTTTTTCTTTGGTATTTGTCCTGATGAAGGCAATTGCGAAGAATTTTTAGAATTTCTATATTGTGCTATTATCCTCAAAGCACTATATTAAGTAGGGTACATATATTGTCTTAATGATAATCTGATACAAACTGCAAACATCTAATTCACAATTTTTTTTAAAAAGTGAACTGTAGCCAGGGAAGTGAACTGTGGCCAGGGAAAACTCAACAAGGAAATCGTTTGTCCCATTAACTTACTTTTATTCTTTCTGATGGACAAACAGTTACAGTCAATGATTCATCAAACATTGGCATCATAAAAACAGTTAATCAATAATCATACATGGACATCACAACAATACAGTTAATCAATAAACATACTCTGAAATAATAATAAAACAGTTAATCAATAACTATAATTATACATGGAAATGACTTGCAATTTGGAAAGACTTATTTGTCACATTCTAATCTATTGCACTTTCTTTGAAGGCATGTTTTAGCCACCACGTGTCCATTGGAGTCCTACTGTGGGAGAAGTCATAGCTCCTTGTGTTACCTTGGTAGTGGTGGTTGTTACCTTTTCAGCATGGGAAGTACAAACAAATTCAAATTCAACATTGAAGGATTATGGGTAAATCTACAAATAATAAAATGAAGAAGCTGTGGCCATACAAGTTTGATAGTGATAGGATAAAAAAAACTTTGACAGGCCAGTTTGGCTTAACAAACATTCAATGCTCATTTAGAATTAATTCCATACCCTGGTATTATATATCCAAATGTTCAGTGAAAATTCAGGTATGGTACCATTGAAAGTTCAGATGTCTGAAAGATGTTCATTCTTTGCCTGTTTGTGTCATTCCAACAGGGCCAACATCTGAAAGATGTTCATTCTTTGCCTGTTTGTGTCATTCCAACAGGGCCAACGTCTGAACTTTATTTTATTAAATGTGCTGATCCTGACACCAATCTTCCTTCAGTAAAAGATCAACACACCCGAACATGACTGGGACACAGCAACCAACATGACTGGGACACAGCAACCAACATGACTGGGACACAGCAACCAACATGACTGGGACACAGCAACCAACATTACAATAAAACATGCAGTTACAAAGGACATTGTTGGCAAGAAGATGACCACTCAATTCTGACATTAAAACTGCCTTACTTGATTCAAACTGGATTGATGACACTGATACAACCCACTTTTGGCTACTCAAGTTAACACAAATTAAAGGCCAAGGCAAAACAATTTTCCTAGTCAAAGACCAGGTCGACATGCAGCTACGAGATCAACAGGCTGGCTTCCGCAAAAACAGATCATGCACAGCCTGGACCGACAAACCTTGTGGAAACTTCTTCGGCACTATGGAGTACCAGGAAAACTAGTCAGGATCATTCAGAGCTCTTACGAAGAAATGACTTGCAGGGTGGTCCACGAAGGTAGACTCACAGATTCCTTTACAGTCGAAACAGGAGTCAGACAAGGATGTCTCTTTTCCCCATTTCTATTCATCCTTGCCATTGACTGGATAATGAAAAAATCCACAGACAAAAAGAGGAATGGGATACAGTGGACACTCTGGGAACAACTGAATAATTTAGACTTTGCAGACGGCATTGCACTTCTGTCCCACAACCAGCAACAAAAGCAGGAAAAGACAAAAGACGTAGCCACCAGTTCAGCACAGCTTGGACTCAATTTAAGTAAAAGCAAGACAAAAATCATGAAGGTAAACTCATCCAACCAAGAGCATATCTATCTGGCAGGAAAGGCACTGGAAGAAGTGGAGTCCTTCACATACTTAGGCATCACCATTGACACAAATGGCGGATTGGACGCGGACGTAAGGGCTTGAATTGGAAAAGCTAGATCTGCATTTGTGCTTTTAAAGAAAATATGGGAGTCAAAGGAGCTGAAACTGAAACTGCAAACCAAAGTCAGAATCTTTAATACAAATGTTAAAACAGTTCTACTATATGAAACAGAAACTTGGAAAACAACCGCGAGCATTATGCATAAAGTGCAGACATTCATAAATACATGCCTTAGAAAAATCCTGAACATCAAATGGCCAAATACTATCACCAACAAAGATCTACTGGAAAGGACATACCAAGTGCCCATATCATAGAGAAAAGATGGAGGTGGATAGGGCATAAGCTTCGAAAACTCCCAGATAGCACCACCAGCCAATGCCTAACATAGAACCCACAGGGAAAAAGAAAGAGAGGAAGGCCTAAGAATGCATGGAGACGTGACCTAGAGGCAGACACACAAAATATGGGATACACCTGGAAGCAATTGGAAAGGAAAGCACAGGACTGTGATGAGTGGAAAATTCTTGTGGACGGCCTATGCCCCAGACGGGGTCAAAAGGCATAAGTAAGTATGGAAACGTATTTTCACCATCAGTATTTTTTAACTACGTGTGACAGTTGCATTCTTTACTAGTAGTGTAGTATGTATAAAGTGTATGACATATCTTCCAGATTAGGACGCATAAATGTTTTAGTAATATTTTCCAATCTTTGATGAGTGTTACTTCTCAAATACCTTACGACACATTGACTCAACATGTGTACAAGTACAATAATATTCAGCCTGACATTTTCTCAATAGGTGTACAAGGGTACAATAATATTCAGCCTGACCTTGTCTCAACATGTGTACAATAATATTCAGCCTGACATTGTCTCAGCATGTAGCCAGTGGAATCACATTGTCATTCAAACCTTTTGTAAAGATACGGTTTTGTTTTTGTAAAGGAATAATTATGGGTCATCCACATATAACATTTTAAAAAAGTAATATTTTCATAAGCCCCTCCCCATATGCATGTCAATATTATCAAGTGAGCTTCTCAACCCCGCCTTGCCAAATTAAATCCATTGATCCAATAAGACAATTCAACTGTCACCATTAAAACATTATGTTGGTTTTTCTGCCCTTTTTTGCAAGGCCACAGGCTGTTTGGCTTAGCTAGTCTCAGGGTCGCAGGCTGTTTGACTAAGGTAGTCTCAGGGCCGCAGGCTGTTTGACTAAGGTAGTCTCAGGGCCACAGGCTGTTTGGCTAGGGTAGTCTCAGGCTGTTTGGCTTAGCTAGTCTCAGGGTCGCAGGCTGTTTGACTAAGGTAGTCTCAGGGCTGCAGGCTGTTTGACTAAGGTAGTCTCAGGGCCACAGGCTGTTTGGCTAGGGTAGTCTCAGGCTGTTTGACTAAGGTAGTTTCAGGGCCACAGGCGGTTAGGTTAAGCTAGTGTCGGGGCCGCAGGCTGTTTGGCTAAGCTAGCCTCAGAGTACCAGTACCTACATTGTACAGGTACCTACATTGTATGGTTACTGACAATCTTTGGTTCTTTTGGTTTACCAGACTTTGAAATTAATTAGGTGACACTTTGCAATATATTATAATTATATATATAAATATACACAAATATATACACCGGTATTTATATTTAAATATCTAATATATTGGGAACTATCTCCTAAAAATCTTTAATCATAGATTGATATAGCTAAAGGTACCGGTATATGATCAAATATCTACATTACACAGGCTATTCTTGGACATTCAAAATAATTAGTGCAGAATTTGTGCATGAATGTTCGCACAAATTTTGCTGAGACTCATCCCCAATGGCACATGTACGCAATATCTCCTCAGTGCGTGCATATTATATGGATGGTCCCCCCCAAAAAAAATTTTGAAGTTTTAAAGCAGTCAATTATTTGGCCCATGTTTTTGGGGTTTGACACAAGGCAAATAAAGGAATTGTTCACAACCAAAGAGTACAATGGTAAAATACACTTTGACCCGACCCATCCAAGCTATTAAAAGAATGCTTGGCAAATCTTGTTCTTAGATTTCATATACACAACTGGAATGCAGCCCATCAATGATGCAGCCCATCAATGATGCAGCCCATCAATGAGTGTATAAGAATGTAAACAAGTTTATTGGCACTGTATGAAGCAAAGTTGGCAGTGAGCAAGAATGAGAAAAATATCATTTGTAAAACAACACATCAACTGAAGGTCCTTACAACACAACAAAGGTAGCACACCCCGCCCCGGTTCATCAACCGAGTCAATGTAACACATCAACTGAAGGTCCTTACAACACAACAAAGGTAGCACACCCCGCCCCGGTTCATCAACCCAGTCAATGTAACACAGCAATGCGTAAAACGTTATCAGTCATGGCTGGCATTGTCGCCACTGTGAGACATCGGCATTGTCATAACTGCTGGGACGGGGAGTACAGTTATCTATCAATATCCTGCAATGACACCAGCGGCTGACTAACACAATAGTTCATATAGGCACAGCGACATGGCTGATTGGGAACAAAATGGTGGATGTCTGAAAAGTTAAAATACACTAACATTTTACTAACATCAATTAAAAAGAGCTACCTAAAAGCATAAAAATTGAGCTCATTGATTAACCAATTAATAAAAACAGCACTTAATTGAAAGAAAACAAATGTAAAATTATTCATCAAATGACTAGTTACATGTAACATAAACAAGATAATGACATACATAGGTTGCAATAAATAAAGATGCAGCAAATAACACGACTGTCTGCATTTACAAATTATCTCCATACATTACATACACACGGTTGGGGGGGGGGTGTTTCCAGCATTAGGAGAGTTGGGGGGGGGGCTCATTATAAATGTCTTAGAATCTTAACATTAACAGCAATAAAAAAACAACTCATTGTTACAGATGCTGCCAATCCACCCATTTACAAGCTGTATTTACATATGGCTTTTTTTGTTTTGCCAATTTTTTTTTAAAATTATTAAACAGGGCATAGATCAATAAGGTTTAATTTATTATTCTCATTATGTGCATCCGCTCAATAGGTCCTCTAAGTGCAGCTACTCAAAAGGTCCTAAATATTAACTGATATTATGGTCTATTGCCTAAATAATAAATAGGACGTATTCCTTTAGTCATAGGATTCTAATTATAGACATTGGACTCTATTAGTGACATCTCATAGTCATGGGACTCTTGTTCTTGACATCTCATGGTCATGGGACTTTTGTTATTGACATCTCATGGTCATGGAACTCTTGTTATTGACATCTTATGACATAGGAACAATACACTTTTTTTTCAACTTCCTGGAATTATATAACTATGGACTGAGATCTAATTCTCTCGATACCATATCTGCCAACTATGGTGTTTTCAGTTGAGTCCACGATGTGTTCTGCATGAGTGACTCCAAGTTTTCCAGTAAACTCATGTCCAACAAACTGGAATCTAAAAAGCTTGTGTTCTCCTGGCAACGTTTGGGGGTGGACGTCAGGGAAACCGATTGACCTCCGGGAGGAGGGGTCATTGTGAGAGAGAGAAAATGGGAGAGGGTGTGTGGGGGGCTGAGGGAGATGTTCAAGTTATGCTGACCCATGTTCGGAGGACTCGAAGACAGATATGAATGAGATGTGTTTGGACTTCCATGGAACATACTAGAATGGCTGGGGTAGAAAAGACCATTGTCTTGGAAAAATGTATCCCCGCAGGATGCATCTCTGGGACTGGCCGAGCGAGGAGAGCCGTCGGCAGACAGAGATTGTAAAGTGGGTGTTGATGTGCATCTCCCTTTATCACCAGGAGGAGATCGTATCATTCTACGGGGTGAAACCTCGGTTGTCAGTGGAATGATAACCTGCTTTCTTCTAGAGGGACCAGAGCATCTCAGCTGAGATGAACTCTTTGCTATTTGTGAACTGTTTGGTATCTGTGAACTGTTTGGTATCTGTGGACTGTTTGGTATCGGAGAACTATTGCTGGCGACACTTGAATTCATTTTGTTTATGACATTGCTTTCCGAGGACATTATGAGATCTAATCGATCTGATAAAGGATAGGAAACAGCTGGAACTCTTTCCTCAATATAACCCAATTTATTGCCCACATTGACCGATGATTTACTAGTCCCTCTACGGGACGGCTGGAATCCACTGAAATTATTGACCACGTTATCAAAAGAGAGACAAGCCAGTTTTTTCTGTTCTAGTCGTCTTTCAGTTATTTTCTCCGCAAAGCTATTTTCTTTGTCGGCATTCCTTTCTGTGGTTTCTTTGGGTCTATGCTTTGGATGATTTTGCAGAATCAGAAGTTTCCGACTACGCCCCGGTATTTTTCTACTCACTGTTTTACTCTGAGCTGTGGACACGTCATGAGAGGAAGAGCTTGAGGTGGACACATCATGAGAGGAAGTACCTGACACAGTTCCTTTCTGTGAGAAGCAATTCTGTGAATGGTCTGTCAGATTTGAATCTGTTGTACTTGTGCCTGCCATGTAGCCAGACCTTGTCCTCTTGTTTATAATTTGCTGACTTACAGTGCTATCAATGTCGCCACCCTGATCCTCACTAACATTCGAACTTTTCTCTTGAGGCCACTTGGAATAAACTTGAGCCCAAGCTTGTCTGAAGATACCGTGGTGGGAAACAGAGTCAGGTTCACCAACCTGTTCGGCAACTCGTTTGGAACTTATTTCACCACCAGCCTGTTCGGCAACTTGCTGGAAACTTATTTCACCACCAGCCTGTTTTGCAACTTGCTGAGAACTTATTTCACAATCTGTTTCTATCACATCGTCATGGAAGGTGTCGCCTCGTTCAGCATCTGATGCAACTCTAGTTTCTTGCAGTGATGCTTCTAAATTCAAGACGGGGGCTTTTTGGCTTCTTTGAGCATGTTGACAGAAATAAGGTTTTTGTGAAGTTTCATTCGCATCACCTGCCTTGAAAGAGTTATTCACCTTTCTGTTTGCCTTACCTGCCCTTTTCTTGACAGGTGTTTTTCTCACCTTGATAGTATTGCTTCTCGATGAAGCATTAACATCAGAGATTTGTGTTACAGCATTGGTAGTACATCCGGTGCCCAAGAAATTTGGATGACAGTTTTGTTGTCCAACTCCAGAGACATGGGAGGAGGAAGTTTGAGGAACGTCTGGTCTGGCCAGCTTTGGAGTCAACAAAAAAACAATTTTCTTTTCTTTCTCATTGTCACCATTCATGATTTGTATTTTGACCGGCTCCAGTGAACCCCCCTGGGCCTGTGGAAGAACGTGGTTAAAAGATTGGTTACGGATGATGTGGGAAGCTTGGTTGTGATCGCCTGTGGCTTTGGCAATATTCATTGGTTCATCCTTTGCAGCATGGTGAAGAGAGCCCTGCAAACTATATTGACCTGGGCTCTGAGTTGATGTGTTGTCCTGACCAGGGCTCTGAGTTGATGTGTTGCCCTGTTTAGGGTCAAATGATGATTGCTGGTTGCCTAGAACCTGATTGGGAAACAGAACGATTGGCTGATTTTGTTTTCCCTGGAATGATTGATTCATTGACTGGACCTGAACATGACTTGACGTCAGCTGTTCAAATTGCAGCTGTAGAAAATTGGCAACATTGAAACTTTGTGCAGGCAAAATAATTTGTTGGCCTCCAGCTGGACAAAGACCCAAATGTGTACTGAAAGGCTGCTGGAGCTGATGATGAATTTTGGGCACAATATGTCTGAGTTGCTGATGGCTGTCAACGCTGAACTGTTGATTTGCAACCTGCCTCAGCTGCTCATCTATTGATCTCCCGAGCTGCAGACTGACCGCCTGGCCGATCTGTTCAGCCATTGGTTGACCAAAGGAATATGGCAGTGGAACTAAAGCAAAAGGCACTGACTTGGGCAGAATAGGCTGTGGGCCTGTCAAAGAAAAAAACTGTCATTTAAAGATTTCATTTGAAATACAATTTTTATGCAATAATTTCTTAACATCATACTCTGCAACAACACATCAAGTCAACAGAAATGTGACCAATGACTCTGACAGTTCCCAGCACACGGTAAGAGTCTTTCATTAGCTGCCTAATGCAGTGGTTTTCAACATTTTACACATGGTAACCATGAAAATAACTTTGTGGACTGCTGACACAAGTCAAAACCATTTCTTTATATCATTTTGTGCATCAGATCATAAATGTAATGTCTGTCTTTAGAAAAGAAAATTCCATGGTTAATTTTATCAGACATTTTGTGCATGAGAGCATAAAAGTTCTATCTCTATTATGAAATGAAAACTCTATGACAGGGCTTCTGAAATATGAACATCTTAGTAGTATGATGATTCCAACAGTATGATAATAATAGTACTAAATATTAGAGGACATAACATTGTGCCTGACCTTCTCTCCTTGATCTTTTCAAAAACTGTGTCTGCTCTGGACTCTTGACAACTGAAATAGGTTTGAGATCAGTCTATTAAGAACATACATTTCTAAATATCACTTCTACAAAGATTCAACAGATCAAACATTTTAAAGCTTATTCAACACAGTTCATCATCACATGCTATTTATTAAGTTACTGTAACAACAAAATTATACAACACATGTTTAATTTTCATTTGGTGGGAGTCTGGTTAGTTTGATATGTGAGAGTCCTGGTTAGTTTGTATGATATGTGAGAGTCCTGGTTAGCTCCTATGATATTGACAAGATGAATTATGAAATTGAACATGATCAAATATGGTTTAAAGATTGTCTTAAAGTATCTCTCAAATCCATGGACATCGACCTGAATCTATAAGTGAGACATAGTATACTTAAGTTCAATTTTTTTATCAGCTTTAGTTTACTGAATGAGAGCCCAGAAGATGTGACAGTGGCAGGAACTGTTAACAGAATACGGAGACAGACACATCTATTTGGACAGAGTCCTTCCAGCTGGTATCTTTTCACGCATCTTTTGATGAGCAGATGTCACATGACTTATCTCCATGAAAAGATCTTCACTGACATCAGCAGATATTGATCTCCCAGTCATTTTGATCTCATCTCCATGACAAGATCTTCACTGACATCAGCAGGATATTGATCGGCCAGTCATTTTGACATTTTCTTTCAGTTCATCTTGATGACTTGACATGTCCAACTTCTCAGAAATCTTCACCGTAGCATTGAAACACAGATAACATGATCTAACATTACACAAAGACAGATTTTCTGAACTATGCCACCTCAGGGGATTCAACCATGTCATCTTGTTAGAACAAATCTGCTTCTTCTGTACCCCCCCCCCTTCCACCACGGAACCTCTTTCTTTTCATCTTGCTTCACCCCAAGCTCCAGAGAGTTTCACTTCTATACACAAATTAGAGGCAACATGCTGAACTTTGCTCCATCTAGTTTTCCAGCTGTTCTGAAGATTGGTCAGTTCTGATATCAATTTTTAAAGATTTTGACACTTCAACATCCAGCATTGCATTTCTGGGCAGAATAAACTTCTTACGGATATCCACTGGAACTAATACTCAGACATTGTCACACAAATGAAAGATATTACATAAGACAAAGCTCTATACACCAGACATTGCCACACAAATGAAGGATGTGACATAAGACAAAGCTCTATACACCAGACATTGCCACACAAATGAAGGATGTTACATAAGACAAAGCTCCATACACCAGACATTACCACACAAATGAAGGATGTTACATAAGACAAAGCTCCATTGATCTGTTTTTGTTTTTTGGCAATTAGGTCCAACTACAAGGGTTTTTCAAATGCTAATTTGATGTCTGGCAGGTAGGCTTCAAAGGGCTTCATACTTTCAACAGTCTGACCATCGTGTGATATGACAGACATGCTGTGAAGAGAACAGCCAATACACTTCTGCCAGATTTCCCATGGCTGTAGACTAGAACTAAACAAGTTGTGAACAGTTTGTACAGTTCCAAGGTATTTTATAGCTTCAGGAATGTACTCTGCTGCATCATAACCACACAAATTAATATTGTGTCATTCACATGCGACAAAATAAAGCTGTTTCACTTTGCTCCATTATTCTTGCTTGTGCGCCATTATATTTTCCTGCTTTGTTGGGTGCATTGTCATATCTCTGTGCACGACAATCAGACCGGGAAATATTTGGTTATTTCAATGTTTTGACTATCATCTGCGCTAGGTCATATCCTGTTTTATAAGCTTATATCCACAAACTATAAAAAATCTTTCTAAAATTTCTTATTGGTTTTCATATGGTATTACCGAACGCAAAAGAAATGTTAGTTCAAGATGGGATGAATCTGGCGTGGAATCAACAATGATCAAAAAAATAACACTAAAGTACTTTTAAGTTTCCCTGTCCTCCAAAATGTGTTGCTCAACTAGTGAGGAACAATCAGCAATTTAATCTTTTTGGAAATCGCCACTGAGATAATGTAATTTAAGTCATTCTCCCTTTTCTTGCGACTCTTTAACTCTGTACGGTCCAACTATTGACAAATGCAATGCTTTTGCTGGGTAGGAGAAGGGAGGCGCTGATTTATTTTTTTCTAAATATTTATTTTTGATTTAGTTAAATAGAATTATTATTACCGTATGGTAAAAAGGGTTTACGTTTAATTTAGAAAAAGTAAGGTTTTAAAATATAATTATCATTTTTTTTTTTAAATTGTTTTTTAGTGAACGCAACTGACATGAGTTTTCATCACCCATTTTGTATTCCCGCGGCAACTCAAAATCGCCCTAGCTGCTTCAAAAACTTAAAAATCCAAACTGAGTTTATAAAAAAGTGAAATTAAGTTGGATGAATCCCTAAGTGACTCCCTACAGATGAATTTGAAACAACATCGGATGAAGACTTGGATCTTTCTTTTCCTACACAAGTACAGTTTCAAACAATGTAAGTCTAGCTAACCACTCGATTCAGCCAATAAAATTAACATTTCTAAATAATCTAAACAACAAAATATATTTTGCAATTTAATAATAGTGTCCTAGTTATAGCCTTACATTTTGTAATGATAAGTTTATGTTCCCAACATGTCTTCACTTCAAAAATAAAGGTGTTTGTTTACATAATCAGCTGATCAAACAGCTGATTTTAGGAGTAGTTGTGTTTTGCCTAACTCTCATGAGTAAACAGTGGAAGTTATTAATGTATACTTTGTAAACTATGTTATGAGGGGTTTACTTAATATAGCCTTATAGTTCAAATAGTTTGGTCCATCTCAGTGCAGATAATACATTGCCAATTGACTTGGACACAAACAAACCTATGAAGATGTTGACCAGGGACCCTCTCAGGCCATGACTAAATTTATCCCTATATGAAAACGTTGTCTCAAATATTCTGGATTCTGAAAAGCAGGCAACTAGAAATGAGATGCAAAAAAAATTTAAAATCTAGGCAAGGAATATTTGATACTGGTATTATAATTGCAGTACTAATAAAGGTTATATAGCCATAGGTTATTGCAATAGGCTTACTATTACTATTGGCAAAAAATAACACTTTTCTTATCCTATCGTTTTATAATAATTTACATGATTACAACTGTTGTAATCAGATCGCTGAAAATAAACTCCTGCTTTTATGTTAAGCTAGCCTGCAATTTACAAATAAAATATTTATCGTCGACAGTAAATTTCTTCAAACTCTTGTAATGTCAGGAGATCATGTTGAAAATTGATGACTACACCAATGCTTATGCCAACCACATGAGAGGAGAAAATAAAAAATACCTCTCCACTAACTGAAGTAACACCCACAGAACTCTATATTTGTTTTTCTTCACTTATAGACATGAGTCTAATTCCATGCCCGCGGTGCTACCGTCTCCCTTCTCACAGTATGTTCTTTGTGAGAACATCAATTGTTTTGTTTCCTAATGTTGTCTCACTTGATAGATTCTGTGTCAGTTGATGCCTCCAAAAAAAATTACTTTCAGTGTTTTTGTCAGGTGACAGGCATCTTTTTAATTCTTGCCAAGCGAGATAGCATTGCCAATGACTATTGCTCATCTCAAGCTCTTGGCTACGTGTACATAATTTTCACCACTTTAGCGGCTGACCATCCTTCTGTTGATGCAAGCATAGATTGAGATGCTGAGCTAATGCTGGAAGAGATCTTGTTCCAAAATAATCAACAAGGAAAGCAAAATAATTCTTGTTAAACTTCACTCCAGATAAGACGGTCATGTTTTTCAACATTTAATTTCGACTTGTTAGAATACTTTTGTGAAAAACCTGGTGACCTTTAATAACAAGGAAAGAAATGTCAAACAAAGCATGGTGGCTTTGCTATACACACAAAGTATAGCGTATGAAGGACACATCCAATTTTTCTTTTTTAAAAAATGGGTCTGGACAAAAATACTGGCTGAACCCCCTTCTCAGGCATGCATGCTCCTACTGTTAAACTAAATGACCAATGGTATGCCAGTACTAATTCATTATCTGACAGTTGAATTCTCATCATTAATGGCGGACTACTACCTTGGGGCTTTGGCAGCTTGGCTCGATATTTTTTGGCATCAGTGACAACCTTCCATTTCCCAGCATGCTTCTTGTCCTCCACTTTGATAAAATCGGGGTGCAAAGAAAGGTTGTGTCGTATTGAGCTCTGTGCAAGTAAATATAACAATAGATGAAAGTTTAAGCCATTCAGCTCAGTAACCAAATATATCAATACAGATTGTCTCATTTTAACACTATACAAATGAAAAAATAAAAATTGAATTTTTTTTTAAAGCAGAAAAATCTTTGAATAAAGTGATCAGAGGTTGAATTTGAAGTGGTAGAGCTCTGACCAAACACAAGGTTAAAATGGATGGTCTCAGACCAAACATTAATCAGTGAATCTTTAAACCAAACAGTCTAACAAATACATCAATAACCTTCCAGCTTTTCTTGGCTCTGATCTTGAAGTAAGGAAAGTGATCCTCAATCCATTTGAGAATTTCTTTGAGTGTCATCTCTCCAACCTCAGAGTCGCTTAATGCCATTTTGATCAAGTCCATATAAGAATAAATGGGACGTTCAAACAGTTTTTCCTGAGGATGATGAAAGCCGCAAGTGAGAGCCAATACAATCAACCCTAGATCGTGGCAGCTATGAGGTACACATCATTCGTTCATTATACGATGTTTGCCCGGGGGAATTATCCATCAAGACTTACAGCATCCAACCTTTACCTGAGGATCTTCCCATCAGCACCAAGGCAATTGTGTTGCCGGTCAAAGAAATAAAGGAGTATGGAGGAAAACTCAATTAATTTTATTAATATCTTCAACATGTATTCGTGAATTGATGTTTACTATAACTAGTTCATATTACACTGTTACTTCTTCATTTTACACTATCCTTACGTCATTTTACACTATCACTAGTTCATTTTTACACCATCACTATTTCATTTTACAACATCACTAGTTCATTTTTACACTTTCACTGGTTCATTTTTACACTATCACTATTTAATTTTTACACCATCACTAATTCTTTTTTAAAAATATCACTAGTTCATTTTTGTCCACATCCCTAATTGATTGGATTGAAGCTGATCATTGAAGACTTATTCAAACATTAACTAGGCACTTGCAAAACAAATTAGTTTTATCTGATGACAATTTGTTAAAAAATAGTTTTAAAATCTTTTTCAGGTCACCTGAGCTTCAGTCAAGACCTTTGACCCCTGATAGTTGGATGCTGCTGTTTTCAGCTGACCATCACTTCCCACCACAATATTTGAACTGGAAACATGACACATTAGTGCTCCTACTGACTGCTGCTGCCCATCTGTTCAAAAAATGAAATAAGTTGGCATTACAACTTTGAAAAACTAAATTTTAAGGAATGTTTGAATCGTTATTCATGATGCAGACATTAAGCAATAATTTATCAAAGTATTGCACACAAAAAAAAAAAAAAAAAGAATAAGTAAATTCTTAACAACTTTGAAAAACTAAATTTTAAGGAATGTTTGAATCGTTATTCATGATGCAGAAATTAAGAAATAATTTATCAAAGTATTGCACACAAAAAAAAAAAAAAAAGAATAAGTAAATTCTTAACTGCCTTGTCAATCACTAGCACTGCATGCAGGCCGCTATCTGAACTGCCTTGTCAATCACTAGCACTGCATGCAGGCCGCTATTTTGACATATTTTTTTAGTCGCTTACTTGTATAAATTTTTTTTAATTTTGAAACAGCAAAAAAGTAAAGATTTGTAGTTGAGCACACTAATTCAGTAAACCAAATTAAACCAAATAATGCTAAAATTTACAAAGGTATGAAATGATTGTATCATCTAACCTTCAACCCGTGGTGCGCTCTCATTGCAAGATGTCGGTTGTCCCTCTGCCTGAGGATTGATCCTGTACAGTACAGAAGCTACAGAGTCAGTGGAGTCTTCACTCTGATCAACTATACAAAGTTCCGAAGACATGCTGTCATCTTGATGTTCACTTAATAAATTATCTGTTTTTAAAAAGGAAAATGTTTAAATAAAAAATTACACCGGGGCCTCATACGTCACGACAAATGTCCCATTTAACGAACAAGTTTTGTGAACAAAATTTTTTCTTCAGTTAACAAAAAATACTTCGGGTTACGAACATATGCATATGCCTGTACTGCATACAATCCAGCAACTTTGGCGCATTTACAGCTAACATAGTTTATGTGCTGTGTTAAAAAAACACGACTTTTGTTATTTTTGCACTTTATGTGTTCATTTAACTCTCATCACGGCATCTAAAGAGGAAAGTGCTATTAATTAATTAACTAACTGTTGGAGCACATAATCGTAAGCACAGTCATGAAGCATCTTGAAAGCCAAAATATACTCAATGACTGTCAACATGGCTTCCGAGTCAATAGATCATGTGAGACCCAGCTTCTCGAATTTGTAGAAGACCTGATGACCAATCTGGAGAACCACAAGCAGACTGACGTGCTAGTAATGGACTTCGCAAAAGCATTTGACCGGGTGAATCATAGTTTGCTTCTACACAAACTCCAGATATATGGGATTCAAGGCACCACTAAAACATGGATCTCTAGCTTCCTCAGCCACCGACGCCAAGCAGTAGTGGTGGGCGGTACAAGCTCCTCCTTTGTCAATGTGAAGTCAGGGGTCCCCCAGGGATCAGTCCTGGGCCCCTGTTTGTTCCTAGCATACATTAATGACCTACCGGAGAAACTGACATCACAGGCAAGACTGTTTGCAGATGACACAGCAGTGTATAGGACGATCGCCAACAGATCTGACCAGGACCAGCTACAACAGGATCTCAATCTGTTAGCTGAGTGGGAGATGAGCTGGGACATGGAATTTCATCCTGCCAAGTGCCAGACACTATCAATCTCTAGAAGTTGTACTCCTCTACACTACCAATACAAACTGCACGGCCATATTCTTGAGCAAGTTTCCTCCGTAAAGTACCTGGGTGTTACCATTCAAAGAGAGGTCCGCTGGGACGAGCATATTAACAATGTATGTAACCAAGCAAACCAAGCCTTGGGGTTCTTAAGGCGAAATCTAAAGATTGGCAACTCCTGTGTGAAAGAAAGAGCATATAAAGCCTTTATCCGTCCGATTTTAGATTATGCATCTTCAGTCTGGGACCCATTTACCCAGAAGAGCATTGACAGGTTGGAGGCGGTCCAGCGACGAGCAGCACGCTTTGTCCTAAACCGCTACAGGAATACCTCTAGTGTTGGCAGCATGCTAGAAACACTAGGCTGGTCACCATTGGAGAAACGACGACGACAATCCAGGCTCTCCATGATGTACAAGATAAATAATGGGCTGGTCCACTGTTCCAGTATTAAACAGAAACTCGTCCCTCTCCCCCATAGACAGCGACGAGGCTATGACAGGCAATTCAGGCTCATACCAGCAAGAAGCCAGTATAGGAGCTGCTCATTCCTGCCCAAGACAATCAGGGACTGGAACAATCTTTCAAAAGGAACGGTTGAGGCAACAACACTAGACACATTTGTGTCTATTGCCTCAAGCCTTCAAACCCCTAGTGCATGATTTCCTCATCAACACCAGTAACAGAAACATTGCAAATCCCATCTACATGCAAAGGAGCCAAAATGATCAATAAATTGATCATGGGCCCTTAAGATATAGAAGAAGAAGAATAGAAATTGTTTTAGTGTGGAAGTAAAGCAAGAAATTATATTAAAACATGATAATGGTCTTCGTGTTCCAGACCTCCCCTAGCAACACAATATGGCGAAATGGACGATATGCACCATTCTTCAACAGACCAATGGGGTAATAAAGGCAGATGCTGTGGCCCAAGGAGTGACTGCTGTGGTAATGAAGCAAAGGTCTAAATTCTAAAATGCTAGAGAAAGTAGAAAAAACTGTTAAATGAAAAGCAGCTGGTTGGAGATAGTGTTAGCGACGCAATAATTTGTGAACAGGTTAAGGAGTTGCACAATGATTTGTTGGCCAAAACATTGAGTCATTGAGTGCAATGCCCTAGGCTGAAGACTAAAACGAGCAGAGGGTGGTTTGATTAATTTTCCCTCAAAAAGTGTAGTTTTCATAGCATTGATGTTTAGTGAATGCCATTATTTTCCCCATATGCCAAGGAATTGTCAACTCTAAAAAATGGTCCAAAGTACCACTTGCCCTCCCCATGTAAATGTGCTCTGTAAATACATGGAATGACAAGAACGGGTACCAATATTTCAAATTACTTTTTTCCCTCCTTGACACAGGTTAGGGTGTTTTAAGCCAGTTTGTAATGACACACTGATGTGTTACAGGGACGCTCTGATGTGTCACAGGATGGTCCAAACTTGTCTTACAAGATTTTAATATAAAAGGATAAACAATTTAAGTTACCGTACCCAAATGCCTAAAGTACTCAGAAGGTTTATTTCACAAACTGATAATAATGATTATTCTATTTAATGGTATAATTGTGACATTTAAGAGATCTGAAGAATAACAAAGAACTAGTAAAGTAAAGAGACTTATTTTAAAAATATGTAAAACATGAATGTGTAAAATAGAAGAAATAACCTACCTGTAGAAAAACAACTGCTCAGCAACTTCGGTTTGATTGTATCTTGAAAATGGTTCTGTGGGCGCAATGGTGTTGATGATGAAGGACTACCCGGCACGTCTTGACTAGGAGTGCAGAAACCTGAATCGGGTGATGCTTTGACATTCTCACGGCAGAGAGGTGATCTCAATAGACTTTGATAACTAGCATTGGACACGCCTGGGCCTGGACAATCCTTCAGAACCCAGAAAGCTGACATTTGGTGATTTGTTACACTATTGGAAGGTGACATTTGATGATTCTGTACAGTGCCAGCATTTGATACCATTTTATGACTCTGGATACTGGTAGGTGATCCCATTAGACTCTGAATACTGGAATTTCTCAAATTACTAGATATTAGAACAGGAGAAGCTGAAAATTTCATTCTGTTGAGGTCAGGTGGCTCGGTTGGAAGACTGACAGACTTAACCAAATGGCTGAGGCCTCCCCGAGGTGTATGTAGAGGAGAACTGGAATGAATGTTGTGTTTCTGGTACACTTCGGTGCTGTAGTGGAATTGTCTGGCCAAACTTGGTCCATGTTGCTTGTCTTTTGTTTGATCCGCCTCAGTAAGAATACAAGTCATCTTCCTCTTTCTAGCGGCCGCATCCTTTGCCTCAACAACAGTAAAACTTTGAGATTTGTATAAAGGCATTCTCTGTTTGCTACATTTGGAACCTGAATCCGATATCGGGGCATTGTTAGCATTGGTAGTTGACAGATTAGAACAGGTTGATGGCCAAGCAGATTGACAGTGTTGCTTGTTTCTTGTAGTTTCACATTTATTTGTATCATTTTGTTTGATTACTAATATATTTAGAACATTTTCTCCATTGCCATTGACCAGGTCTTTACCTTGGCCTAAGTTTTCATTCATATTTTTCTAAAGGAATTATGAAAAAATTTCATTTAATTTATACATTTCCCAAACTCAAGAGCACATTAACATCAAAGCCAATCACTTTAACATCCATATCTTGAGAATTTTCACAAATTAACTAATTTTTGGCATGGCTGCTTTTAGCGATTACCAGTGACTGGTGAGTGGCTAGCTCTTTAAAAATTAGCATTCACAAGAAATATTAAAAACATTCTACGCTATTAATAGCCCTAAAGACTAATCTAAATCTTAAGACTGCACATGCTTATTTTCATAAATCACAGGTCTACATCAGCAAAATATTTTATAATTTATAAATTTAAGAAAACATTTAGCCCCAGCCTAAACCTAGGGAGATGAAAAGCCATTGATCTGTCCAAATGGAAGAATGTGGTGTAACAAGCCAGAGACTTCCATGGGCTGTAGCACGGTGATGATTTAGACCTGTAAACAGTGCTGTTTGAGGGGAGGGGGGGGGGTGTCTCGATGGACAGAACTTTTTTGTTATATGGAGGAGCTGGGTTTTCAGCCAACCACAGAATTTTTTTCATGAAAGGGGAGGGCGAAATTCTTAAAATAACCATAATTTCATAATAAAAGTTATAATTATAATGGGCTGTAGCACGGTGATGATTTAGACCTGTAAACAGTGCTGTTTGAGGGGAGGGGGGGATGTCTCGATGGACAGAACTTTTTTGTTATATGGAAGAGCTGGATTTTCAGCCAACCACAGAAATTTTTTCATGAAAGGGGATGGCGAAATTCTTAAAATAACCATAATTTCATAATAAAAGTTATAATTATAATGATAATAGATCAAGGCATATAACTCTGGCAATAGATGTAGATGTGACTCAATTAGTTTGAGTCAATGTGATTTGTCTGGCATTCTATGGTTAACTTTTCTTTGATGAGGGTTATACATTATTTGTATACTTTCCAAGTTGTACGGCCATACAGGTTTTTGTAGTTTATCACTGGATTTATAAAAGACATATTTTTACCCCAGACACCTTCAAAACTGGTGGTACGGTAAAATAAATTCAATATTGGACAACAATAAGTTTAAATCCTATTTATTTGTTCAAAATGACCAGGCTGAAGATCAGTAGGCCATCTAAATTTAGAAAATTAAAAAATTTAGAGGTGCTTCATCGATATCATTCGTTAATACTAAGACAGCGTGATATGGAAGTAACTATTTGAAGTACCGGTAGTAATTACAAATTTGTTTGTGTAATTCTTAACAAAAACTGCAGTGTTAAGTAAATGTTCCATTAATTTCTATTAAATAATGAAATATATCTAATGACTAATGTTACTATCACTCAATGACTAGCATTAGTCATTACTGCTATTATTTAATACAACATTGCTTAATTCCTCTGGTATGAGAAAAAAAAAAAGGTTATAAGTTGAAATTAAACTCAAGAGCTTTGTCAAGGGAAACTTTAACTTTATTTTGTTCATTGATTTAAATATTTTAAATACAGGAATCTGTATTACTACATCTAGCATAATTAACCAAAGAATTATGACTAATTACAGCTAACTTGCTATCCAATTCATTATTTGTCCATTTTAAATAAAATTGGGCTGTTTCAGATTTAGCGGCCCACATTGACTTTGTTAAGGTTAGGCATAGGGATCGATTTAGGGTTAGGGATAGATTCAGGGTTCGGGTTAGACATAGGGATAGATTTAAGACGTAAAAGTGCGTGCATGGAAATAAACGCGGGCCGCTTTCTCTGAATTTACCTAAAATTGCTATTGACTACTTTAAAAAAAAAAATCCAAATTTGACAAAAATAGGACTGAACAAGCTATTTTGTAAAAAGATGCGATATAAATCGTAATAAATATATATACATTTAAGAATGATGTAAGCATGCTTAAATGTGCGCATCAAACGGGAGACTATTCATTTTATTTTCATGCATTCAAAACATGGATAAGAGTGATGAAAAAATGTATATATTATAATTTATTTGACTTTTCAATTTATTCTGTTAAGTTTTTCCTGGACTTTTTGTACGTTTTTTTTTATTCCACAGGTAAACAAAGTTTGACCTAATAAGCTTATCTTTTCATCTTTAAGCCTAATCACATTATTATACAGCTTCATTTAACTAAAGTAACAAGATTTTTTTTAATATGCACACTTTGTATGTAGTAAAACTTTTTTTGTATGTAGTAAAACTTTTTATGGTAATTATACATACTTAGGCCTGTATTTTAATTTATAATTTTAATCATAACTATTAGTAGTATTAGTACACACAAAATTTTTACAGATGGATTTATTTTTACTTTTTACTGCACATATTACTTTGGCCTTGGCAAAGAGGAAGCTGGGGAACATTTTTTCAGACTATGATTAGTATGATTCCTTTCACCCCAGTATCATACATCTATCTAGTCTATATTATTATAAATTATAATTATATAACAATATAGCCAAATCTGAGTGTTAAAACAGTACTGTAGATTTTATAACTAGTGCTAAGGTATCACTGGTACAAACTAATAATAGTATCAAATGAACGGGGCAATACTTCGCCAGCGTCATTGATAGCGGGTTTTTTAAAGCTCTAATTTTGGTTTGATTGCCTGGACTACCAATAGCTCTCTAGAACCTATTGGCAGTTTACTACAAATAGCTCGCTGCCCTATCTAGAAGTAAACTACCAATAGTCTAATTAATATTAAGAAAGTGTCTATTAAAATTACTAATGACTATTAAACTGAATTGACAATAAATTAATAATTAATTATAGTCACTAGTCCTATTGAAATTGAATGACAGATTAACTTCTACGAAGTGTCTACACATCCGGCGCGCCGGACAAATAGTGCTGGAGATATACGTCCAGCGGGCATGTCAAGTGACAGCCGGACAACTGGTAGGCGTTATTATTGCGGCAGGTCATGTGGCAAGTGGTAGCCGCAAAATAGTAGCTTTGCATTTAATATTCCGATCCCTAGATAATAAATAAATGCTAAACATTTTAATATATTCAAATGCACTGAGATACATAAAGTGTTTGACTTTGAATATTAAACTAGTCGGCCTATTATATACTAACTATTTATCACCCTCACTATTATTTTTGTAGCATTCATATTTTTTATTACCGTAATTCTCTCTCCCTCTCAGCATTGCTTCCTTCTACTACAAATAGTGCGGGAGACAAAAGCCGGACGTGTAGACACTGCCTAACTTCTAATTCTACTAGGTTAACAAGAATCAATGACAATACTAATACCATTACAAAAATTAATTAAAAAATAATGAATAATAAATCAAACTGGGTTGCAATCATGAATGAGAATGCAATTTTCATTTTGCTATTGACCTATCATCTATGCCTAGTGATAGTGTAGTCTAGGCGCCTAGTCTATTGTCACTATTTATTTACTATTTATTGTCACTATTGTTGGGCATGGTTTATTAAGTGAGGCCTATAATCTATAGCCTATATCTATTTTTTACCAAATGCTGACTCAGACAGATGATACTTATTTAAGGGGTCTCGGCGTTTAGTATCTAAATCTAAAACTGTTTTGAAACACTTAAGATTACAGTAATAATTGAATCAAACGCAATGCCTGATTCGAAGTTCGTGCTTGGCCCTAAAGAGGAAGTTGTGTAAAAGAAGATGTAACGTAATATCCGTTTTAAAGTGGTTGTTTCGTTTTGTTTTATTTTATATGATGAAAATTAAAAACTAAAAACATCAACTCTCATTTATGTACAACTATAAGCATCCCCTAAATTTCAAAAACATAAGGCACTGCTTAAATTTTTCCTTTTTTTAAAAAATTTGATTAACCATCATATGTTTAAAATTTACAACTCCAATCGTGTATCTCATTTCAATTTTATTTACGGTTTCTTTAAATGAAAATGGCGAAAGCAAGACATGGCGTTCTTGGACTGGTGGTTTTCGCGAAGATGATTAAACATTTAAATTGTTACCTTTTCTTTCAAGCTAAATATCTTTAGGCCAATTTTAAGATGTTTGTTAAAAATGACCATCTAGTATAAAGAGTATTATTTATATAAATGTATTAAGAGGCCTATGTAATATTATTCAAATAATTTATAAACTACTCTTTATTTTAATTAAATTTAAATATCCGGTAGTTTTTTGTTGTTTTTTTCTGGCGGAAGTTACGAATTCAAACCGTAAACAAACTTAAATTACTTGGGCGACTTTGGTAGGCCCTAATTCAAGCTAAAATTTAAACAACCCTACTCTCTGGGTCTCCCTTGAGTTAGCAAAATTGGGTATCATGCCTAAAAAAAGGAAGGCTTCTTCGTCAACCCAGTGGCCACCACTAACATTTATTTCTAGTCCTGACTCCCAGCATCCACCAGTGCTTACACCAGATTTCGCTGTAGATAATCCAATAACAGCCAAATCTGTCTTTATCGAGGAACTGTCCATCAATGCATGGGTAGGTTCACATAGGTCTAAATTAGTCTAAGTGTAAGGTCAAAGCTTAACCTCATAAACGGTTTTTTGAAATATTCATAATATAATGTTATTTATTTTGGAACAATCATCATTTTTATAGTATAGACATTATTCGTGACATAAAATTCTTTGTGTATACTCAGAGTATAGTGTATATCAATTTTCATTCAGTCATTGTGATTGTTATGTACCTCAAATCAATAAACATTTAAAGAATTGGGCAATCCTCTGAAGTCCGGTCCCAAATTATTTCCAATGATTACTCCTTACTCAAAAGGCTAAGAAGGCATCATTTAGTTTTCATGTTTGCATTAAATTATGGCAGGAAGGCCGATAAGGATTAGTTTGGTTATTTTGCCAGCAGCACAACTGGGCGGAATTGAAGTAACTCAGTGTGAGTTGTATGCTATAATGTAAAAAACAAGCGTGAATTGTTTGAGATCAGAAACGTTAATAGTGGAAAATGCAGGCACCCAATGGCGTTAGTTGCTTGTGCGGAATGCAATGACGGTTTTTCGTGGCGTTTTCGCCCACATAACACCCGCAGTAATGTTAGAACTGGGTCATTCTTTGCCAAATGCAATCTAACAACTGAAATAATAGTTACGATCATATATTATTGGGTTTACGAAGTCAAGTTTAAACACGTTATGTTGTTTGAGAGACTGGTTAGCTGGGACCTGGTTAGCTGGGACACTATTGTCAATTATAACAACTATCTTCGTCAGGAATGTTGTCAATGGATGCTGATAATCAATCAACTGCTGGGGGAGTTCGATCCAAGCGGCCAGTCTATTTTTGCTGAGATGGATGAGAGTTACTTTTCCCACAGAAATTATCACCATGGACAGCGACGCATTGATAAGTGGGTTGTCGGCTTGGTTGCGCTTGGTAGTGGATGACGTTGGATGGAGGTTGTTGGCAGTCGAGATGCACAAACACTTGAGCCCATTATCACAAATCATATGTTACCAAGGACAACTATCGTCACAGACGTTTGGCCAGGATATCAAAATGTCGGTCAGCTCAACAACGGGATTTATGCTCACGCTGTCACTGTGCACGCGCGTGAATTTGTTGATACAGTAGACCAGGACATTCACACAGAAACTATTGAAGGACTTTGGATGCAAGCCAAACGCAAACGCCGCCATCAGAGTGGTACTAGTCGCGGTCTGTTTGCCAGCTACTTGGTGGCCTTTCAGTGGCCCAACAGTCACAAGCAGAACATTTTCGACTGCTATTTCAAAATGTTATACGCCAATGACAACATTTAGTATTTACTGACTGGTTTGTAAAGTGACAATTACTTGCAAAGCTATTTCTGCTGTTTTCTAACAATACACACTGTGAATTGAAATTTGTTTCACATACAAAATAATTTGGGACCGGACTTCAGAAGATTGCCAAGAATCGTCTTCTTTTAGTTTTAATTAGGCCTACTCACTAATTGTCATGGTCAAAACTTTTTTGTCTCAATGAAAACTGTAATCTAATCAACTGTTTTTTTATTGTCCAAATTAACATTCACCATTTCCTTTTCAGGTCTCACCCCAATTTTATCAGTTAAGAAGTCAGAAAAATAAGAGTGGGGTCTATGCTGTGAACTCGAAAACAGACACACAGTTACTTAATAAGAGTAAGCGGCATGTCAATGAAGCAGACTTACTAAAGAAACAAAACAAGTATAAGCAATTAAAATTTCTCAAAAACATTAATGAAATTAATTCCCCATCATCAATTTTACCCTGTGAAAAATCTATAGAAAATTCATTTAGATTAGAAAAGTGCAGCACTAGGACAACGGATGAGACACACTTAATGAATGAAGGGCCTATGATAGAGCCAAGAGTTGTGGATATTAATACACCTATGATGGAGCCACAAGATCCACACTTGACTCCACTTTCAAGTGTCACTCAACGGAGATCTCATTTCAGAGCACTGAAACCACACAATTTGTTTGGTGCTATGGCAAGTGAAAATAATGAGACTACCCCTAAGGACAAACACAGCTTAACCAATGCTGAACACGTTGGTCACTCAAAAGAAATGTCTGAAAATCATGACAAGCTTGCCATAACAGATTTGTTAACCATAAAGTCCTTGAAGCCCCCACAACATAAAATTTTGGTAGCTGACACACCTGAATGTGATTATGATCTAACCTTTCGGCAGCGCCAATTAAAATATGGCTTGAGGAGACAACATGACATTGGACTTTAATACAATTTATTTTCCTTGTTCATTAGCTTAAAATTTTCAAATTCCATTTGTGCATTTATTACATTTTAATTTTTTTGCTTTTTACAGAAAATTTTAAATTTTGCATACCGGGTAGTAAATGAATTCTTCACGTTTACTCTTGATATTTTCAAAGATTCCAATTATATTTTCAAAGACATACACAAGAATAAGTACCATAATGCAAAAGAAACTTTGTATGAAATGACATTCTGATCCAACAATACCATTCTAGGGCACTTTACATTTGTTACCAGATTGGTGATGTGGTTATGTTTCTACAAAAAGCTTTGTAAAGGAAATTGCAATGAAAATAATAGATTTGAAAATGCAATGAAGTTTATTTCTAGTTTACAGTTTATTTTCATGTACTATTCAATATAATTCATTTATTATTGCTCATTTTTAAATTCCATTGGCCTTGGTGCCACACAGATCATGGCTCATATCGATGAACTATGGGTCTGCCTTGTCAGTCAGAGCCTCACAGATCATAGCCCAATCCAGTGAATTATGCCAAACAGATCTTGGCCCATATCGATGAACTATGGGTCTGCCTTGTCAGTCAGTGCCACATAGATCATGGCCAAATTCAGTGAATTATGCTAAAAGTTGACATGAGTAAAACAAAGTAAGTGAAAACCTGAAAAAGGAACGCAATTAAACAACGAATGTGTCAGCTGGAAGCCTTCATCAGCGAATAAACAACAGAAAAATCAGAATTAAATTTAAAAATAGCACTTAGCTGAGCTGAAGGTAGTATCCGAGAGGGCAGCAAAATTGTCAATTCATTTCTTTTTTTTGCTTATTTGATTGCAGTATCTCTCCCTTAATATCAATGAATTATGCGACACAGAGCATGGTCAAAATCAATGAACTATACATCTGGTTTTTAACCAATCCACATGGATTTTATCTTGATCAGATTCCATTCTCCAGATTTGGGTTTTAAAAGTTGATATCCTTTATCACAGGGTAGAGCTAAGTATGACAGAAGATAAAACTCAATGTTTATGCCTTTTGCAGACCACACACTAATTTCCTTGTCACATTTTAGGGTTTATTTTTAAAACAATGTGTAATGCTAAGAAAGCCTTATTAAAAAAACTTGTTTGAATAGCTTTGATGAATGTCAACAAATCAAGTTATATACATGGCTCATTGTTAGCCTATGGATTATTTAATGTTAACAAAATGATGAGGTTGCATGTTGTAAAGACTCTGCTCATTACTACGTCTTTATTACAGTATACACAGATTGATAACTGAGCATACGGAAGATAGAAGATTGTTACTGGTTTGCCAAAAATGATAATTACATTATGAAAAGAACTAATTTATTCCGCCCAATGAACATGATTCTATGTTGATAATATGCACTTTGTGTACACTTGTTAAATGGATTGTTGGATCAGATTTCTTTTTGTAAGTCTCAAATTACTGAAAATGTACCCTGCACTTCCAAGTTACATTATGACAGATGTAAATTATTTTATTAGCATTTCAAATGATTAGATTTGAATTGTTTCAGAGATAATCATGTGTCAACAAATTGAGAGAGTTTACAAGACAAAATCAATGTTTACATGATTTCTGTACATTTTAAAGAAAAATAACGGTAATAAAATAGTGAAGTCTTGACCCATGCCGAACACATTCACTTCCAACCAGTTTTGTATGATATAAGTATAAGTTTGAAGCAGAGAAGTGCTCCTATCTCATTATCTAACAATTATGTGGAAACTGATACTACTTTGATGGATTAAATTATTTGCATTAATATTGCATAAATGAAGTGTAGCTTTTCCTCTTTGCTAAGATCTATTTGTATTGCTTAGATCTGTTAGTGTTTGTATTGCTTAGAACTGTTTGTATTGCTTTTATTAACTTACATGTCTTTTGACATGTACCGGTCATAACATTTCAGCTACCGGTCATAACATTTCAGCTACCGGTCATAACATTTCAGCTACGTCATAACATTTCAGCTGCCAGTCATAACATTTCAGCTGCCGGTCATAACATTTCAGCTACCGGTCATAACATTTCAGCTACCGGTCATAACATTTCAGCTACGTCATAACATTTCAGCTGCCGGTCATAACATTTCAGCTGCCAGTCATAACATCTCAGCTGCCGGTCATAACATTTCAGCTACCGGTCATAACATTTCAGCTGCCGGTCATAACATTTCAGCTACCGGTCATAACATTTCAGCTACCGGTCATAACATTTCAGCTACCGGTCATAACATTTCAGCTACCGGTCATAACATTTCAGCTACCGGTCATAACATTTCAGCTACCGGTCATAACATTTCAGCTGCTGGTCAACGAAATGGAACCTTTATTACACAGCAACATCATTTATATCATTTAGCTACTTGCAATTAAAGCAAAGACTAAATTTATTTAACCAAAATTTAAGTTGCCTTAAGGATATCCATGGGGATGTACTTAGACTTGTTTAGACAGTACTTAGATTTGGTTAGACAGCTCAGTGGCAAAAAAGTGGTTGATGTTAGAATCTGGAATCTTAGAAAAAATAAATTATTCTTCTTATGAATTCTACAATAATCCTCTTCTACTTCTAACCTTCTTATGAGAATTCTACAATACCGGTAATTCTTTTCTTTACTTCAGTAACACTAACACACTTAAAGGCTATAAGACATTTTAAGATAAAAGTATGTCATTTTAATGTTGTAGTAAAAAATGTTAAGATTAAGAAAAATGGCATCACACACATGAAGGACATTTATTTATGACAAGAGAATGGAGAATAAAAAACTCACTCAAATGGAAGGACATGACAAGAACAAGTGTACCATATACAAGTAGGAGATTTTAAAAATCAGTCAATTTTAAACAATCAACTGTCATTTCTTGCTTTGTTGCTTAAGTACATCATGTTTTTTAATCCATTCTCATGGTAACAAATTGTACAAAGACATGAAATTAAGTAGAGTTAATGATGTAAGAGAACATCCTTGAAAACAAAAGTAATGATGGTTCCCTGTTCATACCATAACAGCAGCTGGGTTTTCTTATACAGGAAATAACAGAGTAACGCTGACAATGTAATGAGGCTCAGAACAAACCTGTCAGTGAAGACCACTTTATACAAGTTCTGATGGGACAAGTTTTGCATTTTTTTTAAAGAAGCTCTTAAAGAAGCTCTTTTTTTACTATATTTTTTTTTATACAGCTGCTTCTTCAAAATGAAATGAAACACAAGAAAATATTTGATAATTGAAATTGATTTAGTCTCTTTTAAAGGTTATCCATACATTACCTACACACTGATGGGGGTTGTTTAGACAGTACTTAGATTTGGTTAGACAGGTTACTTAGATTTGGTTAGGCGTATGGAAAGGGAGGGGTGTCTACAGAATGTGTACTGGTACATACATTTTTGTATAATAACTGCAATAATTATACCGTATTGAATTTCAGAGGTCCTTACTTAAATAGCCCATTCTGTTTAAATCTCTAATATAGCCAACCGTTACCTAAAAATCTGTAAAATTTATGATTTCTAAATTATTATCAAAGGTTTTTAAAAAAAAATGCAACATTCCGTATAATAGGGGGTCCAAAAATGTAAGGGGGCATGACAACTTGACTTTTTTGTGTACTGCTACTGGTACTTCAATATAGATAACCCTTATTGTATACAATGGTTTAATGGGACTAAAGAGACTAAAAATCCTTTTGACATAAATCAATTATTTATTAATGAAAAATTTGCAAAACATTTTCAAAGTAAAGTTAGAATTATTCAAGCATTTTTAGATTAATGAAGATTAGCAGCGACACAGAAACAAAATTGAGCAATTGAAAACAACACTTTAACTCTAATTTTTAATACAATTTTTCTAAAATACATAAAGATTAGAAATGTTTGAATTTGTAAGTGTAATCATGATTAAAGCCTAATATAATTTTTTTTTAATTTACGCAATTGTGTCTCATTAATCTGCTTAACAGCTTTATCACAGTCCATACCTCTCATCATAGTTACTTAAATAGAACCAAGGAAGTGGAAAAAATGTGATTTAAAATTTCAACACCAGCAAATATTTTTATAGTTGGTCTACAGTCAGTAGTTTAGGTGCCTTTTTTCCCCAACACCGGGTACCTAATTTTAGATGTCTACAAACTACTGAGGCCAACAATAATAGTCCAAATTCATTTTTTTGGTATAAAGTTTGGATCAGTGGTTCTCAACCTTCCTAATGCCTCGTTCATTTTAAACAGTTCCTCATGTTGTGGCGACCCCCAGCCATAAAATTATTTTCCTTGCTACTTCATAATTGTAGCATATGTGTTTTCAGGTGGTCTTGTCTTAGGCGACCCCTGGGAAAGGGTTTAGCGACCCCCAAAGGGGTTGCCACCCACAGGTTGAGAACCGCTGCTTTAGATGACCATTAATGCCTCTTGTGGGGTCATACAGTGAAGGTCTAGTATTTATTTTTATCATTTTAATGTGGTTCTGTGAGTGTGACTGAAGTCAATCTGTAAAGCCCTCGTTACTGGCTTCACCTCCAGCAAGTGGAGTAGGGCAACTCATTTGAGAGTGCCCCAGAGTATGCAGTGCCCCAAAAAATATGCATTTTAATATGTTTTAAAATACTAACATTAATGTACCAAGAGTATCTTGAGAACTTAAACTTTACATCAATCATTTAATTGAGTACCGCTCAATACTAGATGAAGAGACTCAAATTTACTCTAAGATATTCTGGATTAGATCACCCACCTTGGAATGTGGAAATTTTTAAAAACATTTTTCTTATGAATATACAACTGATCTACTGCCTCATTGTTCATATAGAAGACATACATACTGTGACTAATCACTAACTTGAAATCTTAAAGGCTATTTTTGTCACAATAATAAAAGATGACTTAAGTATTTTATTTTTTTTAACTACCCGGTACTTATGTCATCTTTAAATCTAAAGAAGAAAATTTTAAATACGTAAGATGACAGTATTTTTTTTAAAAATATGCCTAGTTTTTATATCATTCCTACCTACAAAACATTGGCCTAAATAATAATATTCTGCACAAAAGAAAGGCTAAAGCTTCTAGTTTAGCAAAGTGCAAATACATTCATGTCTAAAACATAGCACATCTGAGGAACTATGTATCAAATTATATGCATATTAAATGATAATTTTAAAAACAGGCAGACACCATATTAAAATATTATTTCATGAAACATAAATTATTTCATCATCAAGCTCCTAATTTAGTATAAGACAAGAACTAGGTAAATACATTTGAAATACCCGGTGTTGAATTTGAGTCTAAGTACTAAGACTAACTAAAAGAGGCCACTTCGGTGCCCAAACTTTGACCAGCTACTACAGGTATCTCTCTCTCTATTCAGGGGCAGATGTTTTGAGTTCACATGTAAGTTTCACTTAGATATTCAGTCCAAGGATCAGGAAACTTTTACAATTCTACATTTGTTTTTATCATCAAGTGGTTGAACTCTTATCAAATGACTAACTATGAGCAGAAAATATGACAGTTTTATTGAGCTTTATCAAACGCTGAGATATTTATACTTATACATTCTCAATTTATTTTTTTCATATGGTGGAGGTAAAACACAATTTAAAAAATTCACAAATCAGATAATTGTTCCAAACTAAAATTTACCAATCCTTGTTATTTAAACAATTTGCTGCCAAAATTATAAAAAGACTCCATAAACATAAGGAGCAATAATAGTGCTTACTTATAAATTATTAAAAATCAATCCACACGTGAACATCTCTTACTTAAAAATGTATTACCACTTTTTCCAACATAACATTGACAATTCATATTGTAGGTTTAACACCTTTGAAGAGAATATAAATTATTGTTGTATATAGTGGAGTGAAAACTATGCCTGAAAATGTGTTTGATGAAAAATGTACATTCACAAATTTATCATCCATTGTTTGACAAAAGAGGACATTGTATAACTGTGACGGAGCACTCAGTCCTTTACTGACAAAGCCTCCTTCCTATCAGTTGGAATCTTTATTCATAAACCTAAAACTTAATTCATTCTTATCAAAGCCCACACACACACACACACAGCACATGATTGAATGATGCTGTTTTTATCATTACCCTCATGAGATGATTCCTTCAACGTGAGCGTCAAGTGAACACATTTACCACTGGGAAGTAACAAACATGGGCTGCTACTGCAATGACTCAGCTAGTGTTCGAGCAAAGGTGCTTGCTGAAAATATATCTACAAATGTCAACAAATGAAATATAGAGCATTTAAATAGTGTTTCAAAACCAGCTTGCGAGGTTACTGGAACTTGAGATGGTTTTTCTTGCCTTCCCAACACGATTCTATGTGGCAGTAGTTGTGGCAGACTGTACAGGGAGAAAAGTTAATGTCAGTAGCCTCTAGCTACCATGACTAATGTCAGTAGCCTCTAGCTACCATGACTAATGTCAGCAGCCTCTAGGTACCATGACTAATGTCAGTAGCCTCTAGGTACCATGACTAATGTCAGTAGCCTCTAGGTACCATGACTAATGTCAGTAGCGTCTAGGTACCATGACTAATGTCAGTAGCCTCTAGGTACCATGACTAATGTCAGTAGCCTCTAGGTACCATGACTAATGTCAGCAGCCTCTAGGTACCATGACTAATATCAGTAGCCTCTAGGTATCATGACTAATGTCAGCAGCCTCTAGCTACCATGACTAATGTCAGTAGCCTCTAGGTACCATGACTAATGTCAGCAGCCTCTAGCTACCATGACTAATGTCAGTAGCCTCTAGGTACCATGACTAATGTCAGTAGCCTCTCACTACCCTGTACCCTCAGTATGAATGTCATTATGATCCAGTATCCGAGGCCACTGAGAAGAATTTACACACTAGTAAATGACACTAGTAGCAACACTCGTAATGACTAAACTAATGACACTTGTAATGACTCTAGTAATGACAATTGTAATGACACTACTGATGACAATAGTAATGTCAAATAAATTGAAAAAGCCTAACACGGTATATACAATCTGATAATTATGCAAATTTTGGACTGTCGATTATTCAATTTCATAAAAAACATGCAGGTGATGAATTAATAATTCACTGCTATCGTTATATTAACCCTTTTGAGACGGAGATTTTTTTGGAGTGTTGGTGCCAAGAAGACAGAGCCTTTTAACAAGTTCAGAACCAAAATGGCAACAATAAAAAAATAACAAAAAAAAACAAATTACTTTACAAATATAAAATTATAAATTCTTGTAGTTGTACGTAATTGAATGAACTCATACAATCTTTATAAATCAAACTGAAAACTCAACATTGAGATATCCTGATTCGCATAATTTACGCATGCAAATGTTTTTTTACACTTAGTATGAACATGTCTTACTAAGTTACTTGCTGAATGTTGTTAAATTTTATGATTGTTAAAGTTAAAGCCTAAACAAGTCCTAACCCATATTTGAATGAGATGCAGCATGAAAAACTACATAAAATATTCCTCTGGGGTTGCTTAAGCCTTTTTGACATATTTCAAGTCATATACTTTGCAGGCATTTTTATGGGTTAGGCGTACCACAAAAATTGTTCTAAAATGACGGATCACTGTAAAATATCAATGGAAGGCGCCATTAAAATGAGCAAGAAACAAGAAATGCGAGAAGCAATCTGATTAGCTGGTACGAAGACCAGCCAATCTCAAGGCTTAAATTAATGGGCAGATAGATCCGCCATTTGTCATTTTTGACACTGTGCCTATAGATCCAGCCGTCCCAAGAGGGTTAAAATATGATCAGATCCTGTGCATTAGTTGATGGAATTGCATTGCAGAAAGTGGAACCTATCCTGGGGAACATGTGGGAAACTTTTTGATTCTCAGCAGCAGCCAATTACTTTGAGAGAACTGTTTTCCATAAAACTTTTCTCTTTTTAAGAAGCTTGTTGGATTTATGTAAAAATAAAATAATATATATAAAAACCAGTAACTGTTAAAATGTATATCTATGTAAAAATTAATTGTTCCATCAATTATTCATCTCGTCCGTTGAATTCTCATAGAAAACTCTAATCATACCCACAGACAGCAGTACCAGACTTGAAGCATGCCATGATAAGGATCATTTTAAAAGCTTAGAAACATGATGCAATGCCGTTTGTAAACAAAAAAATTGTTTTAATAGAGTAAAGAATAAATTTATTATTTTCTTTATTTAATAAATTAAATGTGGTTGTATTTTTCATGAAGCCGGGTGACAACTCAACAAATGTTCAAACTTCTGAGAGTCTTGGCAGAATTTACATGCATAGTAAAAGCAATTTTAACAGCAAGGTTTAGATGAAAAGCTCTGGGTTTGACAATGTTTTTAACTAGACATCTATTCATTTAATATTGTAAGTAACATGTTGGACTGCCAATAAATAAGTTAAGGTTTCTTTGGACCGACAGCAACATTGTTCATGAATGGAACTAAAATATCACATCTCTTTTAATACTTTATACCAGTTTGACATTAACTGTAAAGCATTTTGACAATTTCTTTTCAATAAAATGATTTTTAATAAACATAAAATAAGCTGATTTATTTAAAAATCCAATAAATATAATATAAGAGAATTTTCAAAAAACTGTAAAATTTCTGTTACGGTACATTTTTTCTTCTTTTAAGTTTCTTTATCAAAGTTAGAATTCTCAAAAAGAATTGTAAAATAGAAATTCTAAGAATTTTTGGAATTCATTGAAATCCTTTATTGCCCTTTTCTTGCTACAGTTATATTTGTTCCAACCGTCTGCTACGGTGCTGGTCCTGGCGAAGAGTTTTCCAGGTAAGTTTCAAATATTTTGTCCCTATTTGGTCTTTTTCTTCTCTGGTTCACCATGCTTGGCACCCACATGGCCATTAGCCTGATTTCCATTGCTTTGCTGTTTAGTCTGAAAGAATGAGTAGATATTTTATTATCATTAACATCTGTGAATAAAATGGTTCTATTTCATCATTGCCACTACGGTAATGGTAAAGGAAGCCCTTAAACAAGGGAGATAAACAGGATATCAAACATGTTCTAGTTTCAAATAAAAGTCTGTTTAACTTTACTATAAGTCTTAATGTTGTAAGTCTTGGGTCTGAAGACTTGTAAACATTTAACACTGTACTACCCAAGAATGTAACTAAGCCTCCATTCAATCTAAATGTGTAGCACACTATTCTCCGTATGGAAATAGTATATAATTACCGTATTTATTGGCGTATAACACGCCCCCGCGTATAACACGCACCTCAATTTAAGAAGGACATTTTCGGAAAAAAAACTTACATTATATCGGCATATAACACGCACACATGATTTGCCCCTTATTTTCGGGGAGAAAAAGTGTGTGTTATACGCCAATAAATACGGTATATAATTGGTTGGTGAAATGAAATGCCCAAAAACTCATATCAGATTTCTTTGTCCATTAATTTGTTATTTTAACTTTTTTAAAAACATTACAATAATTAAACACAATAAAAAATTGCCAATACTATAAAAAATGCATGACTAGATTATGCTAATACTGTGCTGTACTCACTTTGTTTTTCTGAGAGTTGAGATAAGCATGAAAGTAGAAGTTGAGGAAAAGGAGAAGAATGGTGAAGGCATAGAAAATAAGTGCCCAGTGCATCCACTCTGGGAAACCACACCCCTTCAGAATAAGTGACTGGCTGGCATGGGCGATGCCTGTAACAAACTGGATCTGAGCAAGTTCAAAGTTCATAATATATGTGAGTTGAGAGACAGTTCAAGGTTATTTGTCAAATTTCCAAAATAAGATCCATCCATGTCCGTCCCAATCCATCAATGAAGTATTGTCCGCATATGATTAAATTCAAGAATTGTTCATTGAACAGATCACAAAGGATGAATGATCCGTCCAATAGGGGAGTCATTATTGAAATGTTGAAGTGTCCATCAAGGGGAGTCATTATTGAAATGATGAAGCGTCCATCAAGGGGAGTCATTATTCAAATGTTGAAGTGTCCATCAAGGGGAGTCATTATTGAAAGGTTGAAGTGTCCATCAGTTGCAAGTAGAAGAAGAAAAAAAAAAGTACACGTGAATAAAATATTAATTGTATTTACCTTGTGTGAGAGAGTCTCTCCGCCTAATCGGCCTGTCGGTGATGGTTTGGGCTTGATGTAAGCTTGCACATAAAAGTTGACAAAAAGACTGACGATACTAATCCCGTATATGATACCAGCCCACTCCATCCACAAGGGGTAGTCGCACTCAATGTATATAGAGTTGCTGGCATACACGAGACCCACACAGAACTGAAGCTGAAGGGGAGATGACACAAACAAAAAAGCCGAATGTAAACATGTCTGGTGCTAGCTGACCGATTCTCACCAGATCAGCTATCAAAAGAAAGAGGACTATCCAGCCAAAAGTTTTTGAGACTTCTTGGATCAGACCCTTAGCAAATACTTCTCAGAAGACAGCTATTTAATTACAAGCCATGTAAGATTTTCTTTAAATTTTGCATTTTTCAAAGAAAAGACAAGTTCTATAAAAATAAAAAATAAAAGAAACGTATTCATAGAAAATGATTTGAACATAGTCAGCGCTGCTCTGATACTTTAAGTTTTCTGTCTTGCCTCACATCTCCCCATAGTAATTGGATTGTATATATCCCCATTAAAAATGTCTCGAGCATAGAATAACATATTATTGGGCTGGATAGCAAGCAATGACAAGTTATATTGTCTGATCTACTGAACTAAAAATGAAGTAGAAAATATTGCAGTGCTGATACAACAATGAAAATGTGTTATTTCTACAGAACTCTATAACAACTAAAAGTCTTCTTGGCAGACTAGAATCATATTGAAAAAAATGACCATTTGTGTATAGCATAAGATGGCCTAAAAGTGTGTGACAAAACAAAGCACCTGAAGCTCAACAAATCTACAAAGAAAGACAGGCTATTGGCAATCATGAGAGTAGAGGCCAAAGTTCATACAATCCAATGAGAAGTTGTGATTATATGTTAACATGACTGATGACCTCAGTCAAGAGAAATGGATAATGACATGAAGAAATGTCCAGATTAAACTCATTTGATATGTTCAAATCTGTGCGGGTTATTTCCCCCATAAACTGACAGAGTTTACAAATTCTTTAAACAGGAAATGTGTTAGAGATTACTGAGTATGGCTTCACACAGCAGAGTAGGAAATTTGCAGAGCAACATCTAGACTTTACAATGTTAGTATTAGTCAAAATGAAAGCACATCAAATGTGTCTTGGAGGTCCAGCTTCAGGTGTGTTCAAGTGAGTCTTTGAGTGTTACGACACCAGGTGTTGGTTCATGTGCTTTTTGGTGAACTATTGGTCATAACATATTTCTTTAAAATAAAAATCTGCTTTGACCATTATCCATTGCTATTTTGACGAGATACAACATATAAGTTGTGGTCGTGTAATCTGTAGCATCAGGAAATATAAATACTTTAGCACATTTGGTTTAAATTTAATTTTGAGATTGTTTAATATTTGCATGTATGTTTCATGTTTGTGTGTAGGAGTGAGGGGCGAATAGCCATAGAAATTAATGAAAGCAAAGGGGAAAATGGGAAGAAATCTATCTACAGACTAGGTATTTATCTTGAGAAGTTGTGCATGCACTTTGACACAACAAGCACAACATCCAGTATCTGAAGTAATAGACACCGTCTGAACATAATAGACACCGTCTGTTTTATATGCAAGCAAGACCTCCTCCAAACCATCAGCTGTAGAAACTTCTCTCACTAGCTTGGCAAAGTGAAAAATTTGATTTGGCATAACAAAAATATGTACAAAAATAAAAACAACACAAAATTTGTGGCGTTCCCAATTTGTAGACATTGTTTATAAGTAATTTTAGGGGTGGGTGAGGTGGGTTTTTTTCAAAGGTCTAAACCAGGAAGCCATTAAAGAAAAAAGACAAGATATATATTATATAAATATAAGGAAATGTTGACATATTTTAAAGAATGGCGGATGTGATGCATGGCTAAATGATCAAGACCAACTAGGACAGCGGTTCTCAACCTGTGGGTCGCGACCCCTTGGGGGTCGAATGACTTTCACAGGGGTCACCTAAGGCCATCGGAAAACACATATACTCTACAGTTATGAAGCAGAAACGAAAATAATTTTGTGGTTGGGGGTCGCCACAACATGAGGGAACTGTATTAAAGGGTCGCAACATTAGGAAGGTTGAGAACCACTGAACTAGGATATTGCTTAGACTTGTGTTCAATTAGAAGGGTTATACTACAGATTTAAATGAGATCAAAGTACTAAAATAGGCAAGGTCCACACTATAACATTACCCCAAAAAATAAAATTAATTAATGATTGCTTAAATTAGAGTTTTGCAAAAATCACTTCATTTAAGGTCATTCAGCAATTTTTAATTTTAAACTTTTTGGTTAGGTTGGTTAAGATATGTGTGGGTAGGTTGATTTAGGCATGTGTGGGTAGACTGGTTAAGGCCTCTTTGGATAGGCTGGTTAAGGCCTGCGTAGGTAGGTTTTTTAAGGCCCTTGTGGCTAGGCTGGTTAAGGCCTGTGTGGAACGGTTGGTAAGGCTTGTGTCAAGATAATAAATAAAACTAGAATTTATTTCACTGTAAGATAACACAGAACAGTCAGTAATAAAAGAAATATATAAACATGGATGTTTAAGTACGGTTTCATGCAAAGTATTGCTAAAATTTGACAAAACTGTATTGTATTGATCACTTAATGAGATGTAGCAGTTGCTGTCAAACAACATTAACTCTCTAGTGAACAAGACATGGGTTTAACAGTGTGTGCTACAACAGTGTTAGTGACTTAGTTGTGGAAGAGATAAACATGAACGTATCCTTAAACTGAAAGTAAAAAACTTCCTTTATAAAATCTTATTGTATAATTCTATTAAAAAGTTTAATAAGTATAGTAATGAGGAAATTAATGGAACAAAATAACACATTGTGGCATTGAACACTTGAATATCATTTTTTTAAAGTGAATTGTCCCCCTTTATCTCAGCCACATAATTTGTTGTTATTGGAAAAAAAATCTATATCAATTGTTTACAGAAGCAAGCAAAAGACAAGGATATATATAATAGGTGTATAAAATAAATGAATATGTATTGCATGAAATAAAAATTTGTTCAAGGCACAATAAGGACCAGGGGCTGATAACTCCCATTACATTTGAGGAGTGCAGTCTTTTATGGGAATAATGTTATCTTAATATTTAAGGATTTATTGAAGGGATAAACAAAATTTACATTGTTAGTGATTTATAGAATGCTGTACATTAAATTTCACCATTGACGTGCTTGTAGTATGAATATCAGAAATGTCTTACACTAAATTATTTAATTCCTGTAATTCAAAGTCCTGTTCATGCAATGTTCTTATCGTGCACAACATTTAATCTTTTTCAAGTTCTTCACAATACACACACATAATTAATTTTCAGTCTGACCAAATTAATCACAGTTTCAGCAGAACCTTGAGGAATTAATATGACAGTAAATAACCCTGAGATGAAAAATAACATCTTGTACATGCAACATTGTTTAGGAACAGCAGAAAACAAAATAATGAAATTAGTAGTTGAATAGATTTCAAATATCTTAAAACTTGATTGAAATTGATGAATTCAAGGTTGAAACAGCCCCATTAATCCTGTAACTGTCGTAACGGCAGATCATCAGCAGTTATAGCCCTTTCTGTGGGGTTACGCTAGCAACATCGGCAATAACAAAAATGCAAATGATTTAATGTATATTGGTTACGGTGAAATCATTCCATCTAAATGAGACTGCATCTGTGTTTTAATGTGTTTTTATAAGGGATCTGTGTTTTAATGTGTTTTTATAAGGGATCTGTGTTTTAATGTGCTTTTATAAGGGATCTGTGTTTTAATGTGTTTTTATAAGGGATCTGTGTTTTAATGTGTTTTTATAAGGGATCTGTGTTTTAATGTGTTTTTATAAGGGATCTGTGTTTAATGTGTTTTTATAAGGGATCTGTGTTTTAATGTGTTTTTATAAGGGATCTGTGTTTTAATGTGTTTTTATAAGGGATCTGTGTTTTAATGTGTTTTTATAAGGGATCTGTGTTTTAATGTGTTTTTATAAGGGATCTGTGTTTTAATGTGTTTTTATAAGGGATCTGTGTTTTAATGTGCTTTTATAAGGGATCTGTGTTTTAATGTGTTTTTATAAGGGATCTGTGTTTTAATGTGTTTTTATAAGGGATCTGTGTTTTAATGTGTTTTTATAAGGGATCTGTGTTTAATGTGTTTTTATAAGGGATCTGTGTTTTAATGTGTTTTTATAAGGGATCTGTGTTTTAATGTGTTTTTATAAGGGATCTGTGTTTTAATGTGTTTTTATAAGGGCATAATTGGTGATTGATCAGGTGTGAAATTTGCTCTACTTTTCTTTTTTTACCACCATAATGTCCGATGCTGGCGAGGGTCCCCCTCTACACTGCAAAATCAACACAGACTTTCTTTATTGGAATTATTTCAAATGGATTATAATGAAAGCAATGATTTCAGAGTTGTCCCATGTGATAGTTATCAGTGATGGCGACATAAGATTCAGATAATGACAGTTTTAGCCCTACTCTTAGTCATACTGTTACAGACTAATTTTTTTGGGGAGGCAGGAAATCTAAGAGAAAAAAAACAAAGATTGGATCCCAAAGACCTGCCCTTAAGAGATTCAAAGACATTATGTTCGTGTGTGCGCTGGAGTGTTAATTCATAAAAAAAATAGATTTAATAACTTCATTTGAAAATGAATTTTTGAACTCATTTCATGCCTTCCCCCTTGTATTTTATATGACAGAAATTTGAAGTTAGTGAAAGAAAAAAATTCACGAATCTTACAATCTTCAATATAATTCCTGTAACTTGACATTTTCTGAAAGAATATTGCTTCTACTTTTATTATCTCAAAAACTTGTTTTTATGATAGTTTGAACAGTTAATGCATTATTAGGTTGGGTTGAATTCACTCTGTAAAGGTCAAAGTCAAAATCAATATTCATCTTATAAAAACAAATTCTTTTGATACCATAAGATGCCTTGCCCGATGTACTTTCGGAAAATGTATACTTTTCAGGGTCTCTGAATTCAATTAGTATGAGAGTTTGTCATTTTTGACAAGCATATGAAAATGCTAAAAATGGCTTGACACTACAGAAAAAAAGACAGTAATAGGGTTGAGGATACAGCATAAATAAAAGTACACTTGACAGTTATAGGGTTAAGGACACAGCATAAATAAAAGTACACTACAGGAAAGCAAATCGAAACAATGAACAAACCAGCTGCAGTCTTGTTAAGTAACGCTTCCACCACAGGAATTTCTGGTACCAGGGACCCATGGCAGCCACACCATAGTATGTGTACATAATGACATGGATGAACGAGTTGATCATGGCGCCAAAAAAGGCTGAAAGTAAAAATAAGGTTACCAAATCTAAATGATCGCTAATTAAGTCATTATTGTCACTAAATGTTTTCTTGGTTAAATATATATTTACTTATGTGCTGAAAATGAATATGTATGATGTAATCAAAAAACATTTCCATTTATTTGGATCAATAAAAGAATCTTATCTATACACAGTTTTGTTATAATTCTGCTAAAAATATGTGGGATGTCAGGTCATTGAAACAAGACAATTAAAAAATTGTTTGGTTTGCGTTGTTGTCAGGTTTCTGGTGCTTTTTTTTTTTCAAAAGTGGGGGGGGGGGGGGGGGGAGGTCGGGTGGTGGTGTTTAGAAGGAGTTAGCAGATTAAACAAGTAATAACAGGATCAGTAGTAATTAAGACAGGGTCAGTAGTAATTAAGACAGGGTCAGGAGTAATTAAGACAGGGTCAGGAGTAATTAAGACAGGGTCAGTAGTAATTAAGACAGGGTCAGTAGTAATTAAGACAGGGTCAGTAGTAATTAAGACAGGGTCAGTAGTAATTAAGACAGGGTCAGTAGTAATTAAGACAGGGTCAGTAGTAATTAAGACAGGGTCAGTTTCAGCAATAAGTAAGACAGCAATAAGCAAGACAGTCGGCAATAAGTAAGACAGTGGGCAATAAGTAAGACAGTGGGCAATAAGTAAGACAGTCGGCAATAAGTAAGACAGTCGGCATGCAAACCAAAGGAGAGCAATAGTGTCAATTTTCGCTCAGTTCTAAATTTTAAAGTAGAAAGATGAAGTGAGAGATTGGGTTTTAAATGATGATGAGCAGTGCACTCTGGGACTTGTTTCCTAAAAGCCAGAGCCCAGTTCCAGTTAAGAACAATGGACGTTGCACACTTGAACTACTTGTCTTATTTCTTGAGTCTGATAATGGTACACTTGAACTACTTGTCTTATTTCATCGATTCTGATAATTGTAAACTTGAACTTTTTGTCTTATCTCTTGAGTCTGATAATTGTGCATTTGGTCTTATCTCCACCTACAAACTGTCTTCTCTTATTATTTCACTGAGAGCTTGTTCCCATTGATTTATTCAACTATTAATATGGATTTATTTATTTTTACCCATCTTATCATAATGCAGCATACGTTATGCCAATTATTCTTTGATGTTCCCAGATGTTCATTTACGGTCTTTCTAATCCTATGTATAAAGGGAAGTAACTCTGTTGATTAGTTTTATGAACGTATGCACCTTAGTGAGAATGACCATTACAATGCCATGATGGTGTAGACGTCACAATGTGACAATGGTGTAGATGTCACACTGTGACGATGGTGTAGACATCACAATGTGACGATGGTGTAGATGTCACAATGTGATGATGGTGTAGAAGTCACAATGTGACGATGGTGTAAATGTGATGATGGTGTAAATGTGACTATGGTGTAAATGTGACGATGGTGTAGACATCACAATGTGACGATGGTGTAGACATCACAATGTGACGATGGTGTAGACATCACAATGTGACGATGGTGTAGACATCACAATGTGACGATGGTGTAAATGTGACGATGGTGTAGACTTCGCACGACGAAATCACAAGGCTTGGGATTTTTTATCTACGGGTACAACCTGGCTCCCTGAACGGCAAATGGCCTCTCTCCAGGCACCTGGATAACCCAAGTGAACATCATATGTGGATGATACAGCTTGGTACCAGTTGTCGTGCTGGAGTTGTCAGAATTTTTCATTGTATTAATGTATCCGCCAAGGGGATTCCTTCTCCGGGTTTTTTATTCAGAGTTTCCTTCTCTTAGATGAGTTGCCATCCAAGGTTAACGTGTCCCATCCACCCGGGGCGCTGGTGTGATGTTTTCGCCTTGGTCTTCCTGACCGCAAGCTTGGGCTTGACTTAGTTTAGACCAACCAGCAACCAAAGATTTTTTGTGTTCAAAGATGGACATAAAAATGCTGTCATTCTAAGTGTTGATGATTCATGGCTCATAGTTGAACCTATTAGGGCATGACATGCTAAGAGACAAACTTTCAAGAGGAAAAATGACAGTAAAAGATTGTCCAACTTACACTGTCCACCAGCGACCCACTTGACTCCTATGTACCATATGGGGAACATGGTGGCGTGGTGATATACGTGAAGGAAGCTTACTTGGTTGTTCTTTTTTCTTAGAATAAAAAATATGGTGTCTAACATTTCTATACACTTAGAGAAATAGAACCACCAGAGGGCGCTCGCTATCTGAAATAGAAAAGAATTGTATTTTTAACATTATTTTAAGTAAGTACAATTCAGAGGTTCTTGGTGTCTTTTTCCTCTGCTCACAAAGTAACAGAAAAGACTTATACTATTTGATCTTAAACATTTGGTGTTGATACAAAATGCTGGATGCAATGAATTTGACCATTTCACGATATTGAACTTCATTCGAGCTTTTAATACAATATGCCAACGTAATTTTTGTGTGCACTCTTCAATTACATAGTTTAATGATGGGAAATCAAGTCGTAAAGGTGAGATAACTTCAACCCTATACTGAACTGATGTCGATTGCATCAATTTTTTAAAAATCTAATTCCATAAATGGAAAATGAGGAAAAAGCTCCTATTCAGGGGTTCTCAAACTTCTGGTAGGTTATATTATTTCAGTTAAGTGCTAAAAATCAATGTACCTCAATTCGCATTGTTTATTCACCAAGATCTGTCGCATTTAACCTTACCTCCCCTCCCACCTTTTATGTTTTGATATTGATGTCAAGATGAAATGTGTAGTGCCAATCCTTTTTACCCACCCCTCCCTTTATTGGGAAAATATTTTTTACTTTCAAATACGTTCTATCAGGCATGGGCGACCGCAGGTTTTTTTGCCCCCCCTGGATTGATTGGATAAAAAATTTTTAGACAAAGATAGACAAAAAATGTATTAAAGTAAAGAGAAAATAAAGAGAAAGTAACTAAGCTGATGTCCTGTCCGTTCGTTCGCCATAAAAATACGCTACAGTAAATTAAAACTATATTAAAACATTACTAAAAAATGTTTGCCCCCCCCCCCCACTGGAAAGTTAATCGATTTTTTTTGCCCCCCCCCAGAAAGTTTTCTGCGGGCGCCCATGCTATCAGGTGATGCAATTTCTTTAAATATCTGTTCTGGAGTGTTTCAACTTTCTCCCTTCAAATAAGGCGCCAGCTTTCCCAACAGAGGGATAGTTTTTTGCTATTTTCCCTAGACATTTACGAGACGCATTACACTTACAAGATTGTACTCTTTATGCATGTGTGTAAATTAATATTTGTATCTTTCTAGGATTGTAATTGTTCACTTGCTGTGCTGTTATTAATATAGTCTTTATTTCTGTCTATTTGATCTTGTATTTTTATATCAATTGAATAGTATAATTTATTTTGAATTTTATTAGTATCACAAACTTTCCTATTGTTTTTCTTTGTACAATGGTTTTCAAGACTTTCGTTCCGCATTGTTCAACACACAAGCCAAATCTTAAAGCAAATTAAATTTAAAAACACAATACAACGGTAAGTAACAGCATATTTTGTCATTCAGACTGGATATATTTTTATCTATTGGCCTTGTGCCTATGATGGCAGTACTCACCCTCATTTCATAAGGATCATCCGTGTAACTTACTGGCTGACATGAATAACTGTAGCCTAACATTGTAGATGATATCAACAACTGAAATAAGAATATAGATTCATGGTAACCTAGCATGTAATGGGTTAACTCCATTGAGGTTGGATCTCAACTGTTAAAGACTCCTGGCGTGTAATGGGTTAACTCCATTGAGGTTGGATCTCAACTGTTAAAGACTAAGTCAACTGATGTATAAGTTGTTGGAAACATTATGAAGAAACGTCCCTTACTAGAAAATTAAGATAAAAATGGATGTGTGATGTATATTTCAATTAAACTATTTAATGAATACTTCAATTAAACCATCTGATGTATACTTCAATTAAACCATTGACGTATACTTCAATTAAACCATTTAATGAATACTTCAATTAAACCATTTAATGAATACTTCAATTAAACCATCTGATGTATACTTCAATTAAACCATTTAATGAATACTTCAATTAAACCATCTGATGTATACTTCAATTAAACCCTTTAATGAATACTTCAATTAAACCGTCTGATGTATACTTCAATTAAACCATTGACGTATACTTCAATTAAACCATTTAATGAATACTTCAATTAAAGCATTTGATGAATACTTCAATTAAATCATTTGATGAATACTTCAATTAAAGCATTTGATAAATACTTCCATTAAATCATTTGATGAATACTTCAATTTACTAAAGTTATTTTTTTGTTTAAACTTAATATTTTTTATATCTGTTAAACTTAAGATGTCTTAAAATCCATGCCCTTGCTTGTAACAATACCGCCCTTACTTGTTACAATGCTGCCCTCACTTGTTAAAATGCCGCCCTCACTTTTTACATTGGCGCCCTCACTTGTTACAATGCCGCCCTCACTTGTTACAATACCGCCCTTACTTGTTACAATACCACACTTACTTGTTACAATACCACACTTACTTGTTACAATGCCATTCTTACTTGTTACAATGCCGCTCTTGTTACAATACCGCTCTTACTTGTTACAACACTAACCTTATTTATTACAATACCACCCTTACTTGTTACAACACTACCCTTACTTATTACAATACCGCCCTTGCTTGTAACAATACTAGTATATTTGAATATGTATGCTCCAGTAAACAAGATAAATAAAACTTACTTCTTTACAAATATGAAAGTTGATGATGACACAGATAAAGTTGTAAGTGACCAGCACATATTTGAGTTGCATGGGAGGCCGGGATTCCATCATCTTGGGTAAAAGATACACAGCCAATAGATAGACAGCAGTGATGGCCAGCGTTGGGGTGTAGCCCCACATGAGGGGCCAGTCTGCCACCCGCTCATCTAGGGACAAAACATGGATTGTAGGTAAATGAGATCATTATTGAACATATGGCAAGATCTGTCGACTATTTTTTACCTTAGTTGATACCTTAGACCAATAACAGGCAAAGTATAAGGTATAATCAGTCAAGGCTAATTTTACTAATGGTACTTTGCAGTACTTGCATTTGAGTCTGTCACATTTGTTGTGAGTCCTATTTTGAACAAAACTGTTTAATTAAAAGTACACAAAAGAAATTAAAATTACACAAAAGGAATTAAAAGTACAGAAAAGAAAAATGATTTGTTCTAGATCTGTTAAGTGGAGTAAAGGGCCTTTCTTTAAATCAGGTTCAGTGATTTCAATGAAAAAACTATTGACAACTTCTGGCTGAAATGTTTAAATACCTGCAACTGTGAAAGCCCAATCATAAAACTGCTGAAAATCTGCAATTTTTCCCTGAATTACCTCCATTTTTTAGGAGACCCTGAAAAATAAGAAATGAATTGTATTTTTTTATTATGTTGACTGACTTCTTTAGGTGAAATGACAACATTTTTAATATTAAGAAAGTTACTTAGGGAACCACAATGACGCAAATTGGTAGAATTAGTGAAATAGGTCAAAGTATTTCCCTCACTATTAAAATACTGGAAATGTCCATGTGCGGTGTGACTTTGCATTTAAAGAAACTGAAATATACTTACTAAACACCAAACAAAAAATATTCAAAAGGCCATTATCATTTCAGCATGAGTAAGAGCTAATCATTTTAGAGAGAGAAGCAAATTCAGATTCTGAGATCAAGAGTAGCAACTTAGTTAAGATGAACAAATGGGGATGTGATATCCTAGTCAATATGGACCAGGGATGTGATATCCTAGTCAATATGGACCAGGGATGTGATGTCCTAGTCAACATGGACCAGGGATATGATGTCCTAGTCAACATGGACCAGGGATGTGATATCCTAGTCAATATGGACCAGGGATGTGATATCCTAGTCAATATGGACCAGGGATGTGATATCCTAGTCAATATGGACCAGGGATGTGATGTCCTAGTCAACATGGACCAGGGATGTGATGTCCTAGTCAACATGGACCAGGGATATGATGTCCTAGTCAACATGGACCTGGGATGTGATATCCTAGTCAATATGGACCAGGGATGTGATATCCTAGTCAATATGGACTAGGGATGTGATATCCTAGTCAATATGGACCAGGGATGTGATATCCTAGTCAATATGGACCAGGGATGTGATATCCTAGTCAATATGGACCAGGGATGTGATGTCCTAGTCAACATGGACCAGGGATGTGATGTCCTAGTCAACATGGACCAGGGATATGATGTCCTAGTCAACATGGACCTGGGATGTGATATCCTAGTCAATATGGACCAGGGATGTGATATCCTAGTCAATATGGACCAGGGATGTGATATCCTAATCAATATGGACCAGGGATATGATGTCCTAGTCAACATGAACCTGGGATGTGATATCCTAGTCAATATGGACCAGGGATGTGATGTCCTAGTCAACATGGAACTGGGATGTGATATCCTAGTCAACATGGACCAGGGATGTGATATCCTAATCAATATGGACCAGGGATATGATGTGCTAGTCAATATGGACCAGGGATGTGATGTCCTAGACAATATGGACCAGGGATATGATGTCCTGGTCAAGAACAACTTTGGGACAAATAAAGAAAAAAAAAGGAATTAAAGACCATCATTCCTTTATTTCCCATTTCTTAATAATAAAATGAGATTTGTTCACTCGTCTGTTGGGTTGAATGAGTTTAAAATAGCACAGTAACATTTGTTTTTCCTATATTCCAATTGTTGATTTCTTTTTTGCCCTTGATTTTCTTTCTTATTTTTAGTAACCTTCAAAACTATTAAAAATTTTTAAAAATTTTTTTCTTTAATATAAAAGAAATAAAAAATTTTCAACATCAAAGTTGGTCTATTTATCAGGGAGACATAAAGATGATAAATAATTTTAACATGGTAGCTGACAAAGATCTCTAAAATATGACTTCCTTCCCAGTGTCAGCCCATGGCTTGATTTGACCAGGTTCACCAGTAGCTTTTAAAACTATTGAAGGAGAGCAATGTTTCCCAAACTTTTCTACCCCCCCCCCTTATGAATTGTTGAGCTAAGCATATTTTTTAACAAAAGTAAAAATGCTTCTTTTTTTTTTTAATGGGCTTTTTAAATTTAATTGCAAAGAGCACTGTATAACTTAATAAACAAACTTTTGGCTTATTAGAATAACTAAAATGATGATAATAATTTTTTTACAAATATATAAACATTTTTTAATAGCTTAAAAGCTAATGTATCCTCTGTTCTTTAACATGTGATCAAATTCCCTCACACCAAATGAAATCCTGAACTAGAGAAATGGAAAAATACCCTCTTATAAAAAAAATCAACTAACAGTATGATCAACCAAATTAAATTGCTACCAGTTTAAGACCTGTATTACAAGGGCCAAGTATAAAGGCTGAGAAGGTCTAACCTTGTGCAAGGGACTCTAATTAAGGCCATTTATGATGTCACAAACTCAAATCAATAGCTAAGGCCAAGGGGATAGAAAGGGGTGGTGCATTCACATTACACAGGCTCGATCATGCATGACTTGCCTGAGACTGAGCACATAGTTACCACATCTGTTTACCCTGGCTATGGCAACCAGGGAGTTGGCCTACTTTTTGTATTGAACTTAAACTCAAGTGTGACTCCTAATAATGATGGCTTTGTTTAATACACAGTAATAAAAGCAAATTCAAGATCTGGCTGGATTTTATAACACACAAGGCACAATAAATTTGAATAAGCAAAGGACACAGCCTGCCATAATACTATAGGGGTTTACTCTGGTTTCAGGAAACAAAAAGAATTTATTAAAATGGTCTCTTCCCTCAGACCCCTCACTTTCCACTATTTATGTATTTTTCCCCTCTATACTATACTTGAAATGTGCCTGATCAAAAATAATCTGCACAAGTAGTATATTTAATGTGAGAGTAATCAAGACAGATAACAATGGTAAAAGTATGGTATGTTAGAAGAGACAGAGATAGTAAGTGTAAAACTGAAAATAAAATGTTCCTATAGATTTATTCTGACAATTGAAAATAAATGGCTCAAATTACTCCATTTTGTTGAGTACCCTGTTAAACACCAAGATGGTCAAACACTTACATTCTATGAATTTAATCTGACAAAATGAATGGCTCAGATTACTCCATTTTGTTGAGTACCCTGTTAAACACCAAGATGGTCCATCACTTACAACTAAAGCAAAATTTTTGAAACCTGATTCAGCTTTCATTCAATCTGAGCTTCCGCCTCCCCAAGAACCACTTCCTTACTGGGCTCACTAGACCACTCCCCAAGAACCACTGCCTTACTGGCCTCACTAGACCAATCCCCAAGGACCACTGCATTACTGGGCTCACTAGACCAATCCCCAAGGACCATTGCATTACTGGGCTCACTAGACCAATCCCCAAGGACCACTGCCTTATTGGGCTCACTAGACCAATCCCCAAGGACCATTACATTACTGGGCTCACTAGACCACTCCCCAAGAACCACTGCCTTACTGGGCTCACTAGACCACTCCCCAAGAACCACTGCCTTACTGGGCTCACTAGACCAATCCCAAGGACCACTGCCTTTCTGGGCTCACTAGACCAATCCCCAAGGACCACTGCCTTACTGGGCTCACTAGACCAATCCCCAAGGACCATTGCCTTACTGGGCTCACTAGACCAATCCCCAAGGACCACTGCCTTTCAGGGCTCACTAGACCAATCCCCAAGAACCACTGCCTTACTGGGCTCACTAGACCATTCCCCAAGAACCACTGCCTTACTGGGCTCACTAGACCAATCCCCAAGGACCACTGCCTTACTGGGCTCACTAGACCATTCCCAAGAACCACTGCCTTACTGGGCTCACTAGACCACTCCCCAAGGACCACTGCCTTACTGGGCTCACTAGACCATTCTGTCCAAGCACTAAAAAATTTGAAACTGCTACCACAGGGTTGCTGGGAAAACTTCCATCAAAACGTATTTTATAATTTTTAAACCCAATCAAATACATTTTAAACAAGAAATTTTAAAAAGTTAATGAATATTATTTCTCTTGAATTACAAAAGTGTGGGGCAGCGGAAATCATTTTGGGAAACGTTTTGAGAAGGGTGGGTTCAAGTCAGAAATTCAGACGAAATGCATGAACTTAACATGTTCAATTTAATAACGTCGCTCTATAATATAGATATGTACTAAACATGGTCTAATCAGTCCAAGTCACCCAATAATATAGATATATATATATATACTAAATATGGTCTAATCAGTCAAATACGTGGACTTAATATGTTTAAATAAGTCAAAGTCACCCTAATATAAATGCATGTTCTGAACATATTCATATCAGTTCCATTATGAACAGGTGATAAAAGAAACAGAACCTACTGGTGTACGCAAATATCCTTGTGAAATGAAAACTCAAGATAATGCAATGAGGTTAAATCAAGTTCTGTCTTATGCACCTGAACTATGGTTCTCTCAATGTTATTGCATAAAATTTTAATAATAAAGTTTTCAACTCTAACTTCCATATTACTAATCCTATCAGTAACTATGGACAGAAAGGTTAAGTGAATCATGGGTGTGTCAGGGAAATCTCTTTAAAAGTAGGTTAAGAAGATATGGCATTTTTATCTAGCCCACTAACTGATAATTATAGATGTCCCAATACACATGCAGCAAAACTGCTGAACTCTGCTAGACCTGATTTTAATTTGCTAACTTAACCTATGCAACATGCAAATCATGACACACAAACATACGCATATAAATTTACGACAACCCCTCAAATAGACAAAGACAGATTTTCTTTTCTCTTTAATCAATAGGCTACAATTTGATTAAAGGTTTGATGTGAAATTTATAAAATAAATTAGAATTTAAAGGAAAAAAAGATTTTAAAAAAGAATAAAAGGATATGAGAATAAATTATGCTTTGACCGTGTATGAATAAAGGACATTGGCATTGCAAGTACAACCCGCTACACTATCAGTTGCCATAAGTTTAAGCAGAAATCAAACTCATGTGGGTCAAATAAATTGGAACAACTGCTAAATTCAGAATTATTTCCCCTAAAAAATAATGACATTATATAAATGTACAACAATCAGATTTGAATAGACTTATAAACCTTCAACATTAACAAGGAAAGAAATACAGCTAGAGGGACATATCAGTTTGTGCAGTCCGAGTCAGTAGGAAGTGTTCCAATGGAAAGGTTCAATTTTTTATTTATTTTTTATTTTATGTTTGGACAAAACTGAATGACATTATAAACAGCTAAAAATTATTCAACCATGCAACTCTAAAAAGTAGTTTGGATAACTTAATCAAATATATGAATAATAATTATAAAATGTTTAAAACTTTCAGTCAAGTGTTGAGTTAATTCTAAACCCTTAGAATATTTTTATAAATCTTGAATTGAAAAGTTAATGTTCCTTAAAATATATTATACATTTTAAGAAGAATAACTTTACATGCAGCCTTAAATTAGCATCCAAACATCAATTGCCTTTAATATTATGCAGAGCTATTGAACTCGAACTTGATGGTATTGACTCTGATTTAATTTAGAACATTTCTAAGATAATAAGAAAACAAAATCAAGAATTCATCCACAGCTAAATTTATTAAAGAAATAATTGGTCAGTGATCCTATGAAGAAAGACTCAGTTTAACTTGTTTCGCTATCTCTCCGAGTGACTCTAGTTCCAGCAATCCAAGCCAAGCAGATACATGAATATGAATCCAAAAGGTTTGACTAATTAGGAGAAAAATGTATTTAACAATGGCTTTAATGTGCACGAGTGTCCAAACGAAATTACTGAATTGTCATTGTTTATGACTTGTATGTATGTGGTGTGAAGGGTAAGAGGGTGGGTGAGAGATATGGTGGAACCAACATTGAGAATTTCAAAATTTTCTTTAAAAAATTTTGAGATTAAAATTCCAGTCATTTTATGGACTTTTAGTGGTCTGACAAGCTACAACCATTTTTAGAAATTTTTTTCTGCTGTACTTAATAATTAATACAAGACACTGAAAGGAATGTTGATACATGTTGAGGGATATTCAGGGACTTGGCCTCTTTAGGGGCCTCTGCATTTTGACATTATTTAATGTAAAAAAAAATTTCTGACACTCCTTTGGCGGCCCCCCTCAAGTAGGGGCCCAGGGGACTTTTGAATTTGGACCCCCCTCCCCCTCCCCTAGCTACGCCACTGGGGATATTGAGGTATAAAAAGATGAAAATGAGGGCAAAAGAAGAGTGTGTATGACTTTATGACCTCATAGAGGAAAAAAAAGGGGGTTTGTGGCATAAAAGTCTTGAATTTTTCTTGTCTCTTGTTCATTCCAAGTGAAATCTGAAGGGTCATGAGTCCTAAACTTCTATCTAAGTAGTAACACCACAGAAAATGTATGCCTCTACCTTTACTCTTTACTTAAAAGTGTTTAACACTTATTAACAGTGGTAGTGTTGAGTAACTCGAGTAAATGACATATGTATTTTTAAAGACCATGGCATGGTAAAAGTCAGACATGAATTAGGCTTAGGCTAATTTGTCAAATATTATGATAGCAGTGATTAGCAGTGTGAATATGTATCAATCTCAAAGTAAAGACTGAGACTAAAACTAAAGGCAAAGGACTCAGAAAGAGAGAGGTGCTGGATCGGATAGAGAGGTAGTGGTACACAAACTAGCATGAGTCTGATAACAGCTGGATATGACTATGAGTACACACAATGAATTGAATATGGCATGGGTATTTAATTTTAAGACTTATTCTTTTCAATTGAATTATTTTTTTGATATGATATAGTATAGCAGCATGACCTCGTGAAGCTTAGTTTAGTCTACCTCTATACTGATACTGCTTACTACTCTGGCTTATAACTAATACTTAGCTAGCTAGGACAATAAATTAATACAATAGTTCATTTTTCTATTTAACTCTTTTTATTATTACATTCAGTACAGTGAAGTACAGTCGCAGTAAAGACAGGCCCAAGGCTCTATGATTAAGTCTGATTTAGCCCTGGCCCTGAGTCTTGGCCTTAATTTAAAATTGCCTTAGCCTTAGACGCCTTAGCCGTAGTTAAGTCTTATGTGAAGCGAGAGGGCTATACAAAAAGTTGGAGCCGAAAATTTTAAATTATACATGTCATCCCATAGATAAGAAATTGGGGTAATCTACCACTTGAGCGTCGGCCAAGAAAAAATCCAGCTGTTCCGGTTGGAAGGGCTATTTAAACAATTATTCATATACTATTTTTAATGACATTGGTTGTGCGTATTCAGTCCCATAATAATAATACTAATACAATTACACAAGAACATTTTTTTTTAAATAGAAAAACTATTTAAAAAATTTGAAATAGAAAAATTTAAACAATTTAATGTTTGAAAATAGAATTATGCATAGTTCTCCCCCAAGGCGACAATGAAGTTTTAAAAAATATAAGTTCCACAAAATCGGTTGTGGTACATGAATTCACGAAGTAAATATGAAGGTGAAAGATCACGGCTTGTGCCAAACTGTCTTTTCAGTTAACGCTTTTTGAGCATCCACGTTTTCCACATTCTGTATGTGGACATCCACATTCTGTATGTGGACATCGGCATCATCTGGATCAAGAAAAATATATAATTTTCTTAATGCACCATCTTAATCTTAGACTTAGATGCTGAATAAGCCCAATAAGGGGTCTGACAAATTCAGCAGTAGTGTGCACAGCGACCATTCTTCTTCATTTTGTATCTGATCTGTATCAAACATTTCGGACGTCGGCACTTTAGTCTCTTTTCCTTCCTGGCATATCGGTAGCTTGGCAGTAATAATTATTTAAATGTATTAGTATTGTGATATATTTAACTTTATAGCCTATGCCTATACTATTCTTGTATACGGAAGCAAAAATATTAACGAACTCCACTGTAAGAATAGTTGTTTAAATAGCCCTTCCAAGCCAAACAACTGGATTTTTCCTTGGCCGACGCTCAAGTGGTAGATTACCAATTGGTATCCATTCTTACACTTATTAGACATAATATTAAGAATACAAGAGTAAGAGTCTCTCCAGCGTCTGTGCAATCACGGCGGTCAGTAAACGGAAGCTGACACACAATGACAGAGCCAGTGTGTAACTAGTTTTGTCAACTGTAATTTCCCCCAACAACAATAATGTTGCAATCATTAGTATGTAAAACGACAATACATACCTTAATATGGTGGTTAATTAAACTAAAACTTATCAACCTCTCTCTAACTCTTGTAAGTCCGCACATATAACAGGAAAGCACATGTTTCGCGTTGCCACGAACAACAATAAAACACACATCAAGATCTATTAAGTAGGCCAAGAAAAAGATGCCGGTGCATTACACACCCAGCCAATCAAACTTCATTTTTATACAAGTATTCATATTTGATTGGTTTAAAAAAATATGTTTTAAGTATTTAATATTCATAACGCCTTTGACCCTGGAGACTGTGTTAAGTGTTTATTAAAGTTTAAGTGGTAAGAATTCTAAATTTTAATTCAATATTTGGACAATAAACTGACTTAAAATTATGTTTTAAAATTAGGTAAGTTGGCTAGTTAAACTAGTTATATATTATATTTGTTCCAATATGGCTACGTAGCATTATAAATAATTATATTATAGTAGTCTAGTCTAGAATAAAATACTAAAACTAGGTAGTAGGTAGGATAGAATAAATAGAATCAGTAAGTTCCGAGTAAGTCTACTTTTAAAATTATTACTGTAACTTGGTGTAACTAAGTCTTGTTAGTATTTTTGAGTCAAATGTGTAGACCAAGGTTCTGCAAACATTTTTAGCCAATACCCCAAATATAATTGTCTAAGCCGCCTATTCATATGCCTATATGCGCTGCCCCCAATTTGAAAGTAAGAAACTCATAGTCATAGTATAGACTTTTATAGTCAAACTCAAGACCAAGATAGTATTAGAATAATATGAAACTAATTACTGTTTAATTAATTTATACATATACATAGAATACACTCGCAAATAAAAAATAATTATTATTAATCCGATAAAATAAATGAATAAAATCCCAATTATGTAACAAATGGATTTTCATTGGGGGGGGGGGGGGGATCCCTTCAAATTTTGGAGAAATAACTAAAAAATGTTTTTTTTTTTTTAAAATAACATAAAAATGGGGAAAGCAACTTGGAAACTGTTTTCGGTGTTAAATTATTGATTTCTCTGCAGCTTTGTTTTTAAGTTCCTTAGTGTGGAAAATCCATGTGCTTAAAAATAGTATGTTTTAAAAGTAAAAGGCAGCAACTATTGGTGGTCATATTATATTTATTATGTGCAATTTTGAAAGCATATGCAGCTCTTGGTGTTTTTTTAGCATAAGCAGTGCAAGGGGTGCAGACTGCACCAGTGTCTCTTCCCTCAACAACAACAACAAAAGGGGGGGGGGCGGGGACACCAAATGGAAACTATTGAAACAGCTCGATCAAGTCTGTTTCATAACAGATCTAATAGTAAGTTAAATACAAGAGCATGGTGCCTTGAAAGGTGTCCCAAATCACAGGGTGCGCCCAGAGTAGGGCATCGCTATAGAAGGGTACCGGTACCACCAGAGCATGTAGCCTATCCACTAGTGGTCCACTTGGAATCCTGGAGAAAATGACACCATAAGTTTATCGCATTTTGTTATACCAACTCTAGTTGACTCAAATGATTCCATTCTGCGTAAGATAAAAATTGGCTATTTGGCCAAAATAACGTAAACACGACAAGCCAAGTCACAAGTAACCATGGGCGCCCGCAGGGGGGCAAGGGGAGGGGGCACTTGCCCCCCCCCCCTGGATTGATTGGATAAAAAAAATTTAGACAAAAATAGACAAAAAATGTATTAAAGTAAAGAGAAAATAAAGAGAAAGTAAGTAAGCTGATGTCCTGTCCGTTCGTTCACCACACAAATACGCTAAAGTAAATTAAAACTACGTTAAAACATTACTAAAAAATGTCCCCCTCCCCCCTAGAAATTTTTCTGCGGGCGCCCATGCAAGTAACCACACAATGTAGAGTGCTTTTCTCTATTAAACTGGTCAGATGCATCGTTGCCCTAAAGAACGTGATTTCGTAAAATGGAAACATGATTTTAATATAATTCTATTGTCGTTTAAGCCCCTATTGACTATTGTCCTCAAGATATTCATTTTCCCCCATGTGTGGTAATTAATCCCACTTCGCCGATAGGCCTGCCTGGCGCAGACAGCTTAGAAGGAATAGATTTGGAGTCCTATTGAATTTCTGATGGCATATTTCAAAACTATTTTATGACATAAGCTTATTTGGTGTTTGAAATAAAGTAATTAACTTGCACCAGGGCTCTGGTGTGCAGTGGAAAACTTATCCACCGGTCCGAAAAACTTAAACTTAGTAGTTTTAAGTAGTAGACCTACACTGAAAGTTTGGCCTGTATTCTCTGTAGCCTATTGTAGATGTAGGGTATTAATAGAACCCTCTTTTAGAAGTTCGGGTTCGAGCGCGATTTGTTAACTATTTAAGTTCGGTTCGGTAAAAGCTTGAGTTCGGGTTCAGTTCGCTAACAACTTAGGTTCGGTTCGTTTCGGTAATAACTAGGGATGTCAAAACAGTTGTGTTTGTTTCAAACCGGGTTACGCTGTTATAAATCCTATTTTAACCCGGACTTCAGTTGTTGTGTTTACAATCGGGGGCTTGAGTCCTGCATGATGTGAAGGCGGTCCTGGACTTTTAAAAATATATCGCCTACATATTAATTGGGGGGTGGGGGGTGTGTCTTAGTCGAATTTGCAGACTTTCCCTCCCAGGAATTGACCCCTGTTTGCAATGCAATCTAAACCGTTCATACAGCATTACGCCAGTAATGTATAGGTCGTTAGAGAGAAATAGGCGGTCTCTGTGCATTACTTTGCCCAAGGTCCCTGTTAATGTTAAAACGGCCCTGTTGTCAATTGGTAAACACTTTGTTTGATTGATAGATAGCTAGGCTTATCTAATTGTGTCTGTTTAATACGATACATAGTGTTTCTGCTACGATACATAGTGTTTCTGTTTAATTTGTCACACACTATCACACGCCTTTGCGCAAAATTGCGTTTGGGGGGGGGGGGGAGAAGTTGGTAGGGGTGGGGTTGGTATTGGAGAGATTGGTAGGAGAAAGGTTGGTAGGGGAGATGTTGGTAGGGGAAAGGTTGGTGTGGAGAGGTTGGTAGATGAGAGATTGGTAGGAGAGTGATTTGTGGGAGAGATTAGGAAAAAATCGTTTTTGCAACTGGATTTTCTAATGTATCTCTGGCATAAGTAGTGATGTGCCACATTTCTGGCATAAGTAGGGATGTGTCACATTTTCAGTTTCAGGGACGCTGTCCTGCCATTTGATGTTGAGTACCCCAGTGTTTGGGACGCTGTCCTGCCATTTGATGTTGAGTATCCCAGTGTCTGTGACACTGTCCCGCCATTTGATGTTGAGTACTCCAGTGTCTGGGACGCTGTCCTGCCATTTGATGTTGAGTATGCCAGTGTCTGTGACACTGTCCCGCCATTTGATGTTGAGTACCCCAGTGTCTGGGACCCTATCCTGCCATTTGATGTTGAGTACCCAAGTGTCTTGGACCCTGACGTGCCATTTGGTTGTCTGATGCTTGTCGTATGAAAGTGGTTCAACTTTTCTGCATTATGTGGATAAATCGTCCACGTTTCATAGGCATAGGAAAGCCTAAGGAGCACAGCCGCCTTGTATATACTTTCATTTTAGTTTGAGTGCTGATACCTCACCTGGTCCATACATTCTTAGACTATCTGTTATAGGTTGAAGATCGTTGTTACGGCTAATTTTGGCTCTTCCTACCCGAAAGTCTGAAATGTCCCCTCAAAATTGTTTGAAAGAAACACATAATTCATGTACGTGCACAAATTCTTCCTGCATTTTGAATTTGCCTGAGAGTCTTCGCCACCCAAAGTTTCTGCTCCCCACTTCCTTCAAGCTGACCAATGTGAGAGTACGTGATTGAATCTAAGCTCGTGCCAAATGATACCCTAGATTGTGCTACAACCGGACAGAATGCCATATGTCACTGGGCGCCAATAATCCCATCCCCCCCCCCCCGGGCACTTGCAAAATTCCTTCCCCTGATTATTAAGTCTAATAGAAACCTTGAATTCAGGTAGACTCCAAATTGCACATCTTGATTTTGAAACAAAACAAATTCTTGGGGGTGGGGGGGGATGAATCCACAGACCATCCTTCCTCTCAATAGCCATCGGCAACCTCGATTTCTGACCTACTTCCCGATAAAAATGACAGTATAGCTGTCCCTGATCGACAATTTCGGTACCGACTGATATACTTCCTAGTGCGTGCTAGTCATGGTGGCGCCCTGGGCGGTCCAAGATTTTGCCGCCCTCCCTTTCACAATACAAACTCTACGGTTATCCGAAAATGCTGTCCCTAATTATCATTAGAAAGAAACACCTGGGCGGACCACCCCATTCACCCCATTTCTACATGGGATCAGGCCCAACCCTACATGGGATCAGGGCAAACCCTACATGGGATCAGGGCCAACCCTACATGGGATCAGGACCAAACCTACATGGCATCAGGCCTAACCCTACATGACATCAGGACCAACCCTAAATGGCATCAGGCCCAACCCTACATGGCATCAGGCCAAACCCTACATGGCATCAGGCCCAACCCTACATGACATCAGGGCCAGTCCTACATGGCATCAGGGCCAACCCTACATGGCATCAGGGCGAACCCGACATGGGATCAGGACCAACCCTACATGGCATCAGGCCCAACCATACATGGCATCAGGGCCAACCCTACATGGCAACAGGTCCAACCCTACATGGTATCAGGGCCAGCCCTACATGGCATCAGGGCCAGCCCTACATGGTATCAGGGCCAACCCTACATGGCATCAGGGTCATCCTAAATGGCATCAGGGCCAACCCTACATGGCAACAACCCTACATGACATAAGTGCAAACCCTACATGGGATCAGGGCCAACCCTATATGACATCAGGGCCAACCCTACATACCATCAAGGCCAGCCTTACATGGCATCAGGGCCAGTCCTACATGGCATCAGGGCCAGCCCTACATGGCATCAGGGCCAACCCTAAATGCCATTAGGGCCAACCCTACATGGCATCAGGGCCAACCCTACATCGCATCAGGGCCAGCCCTACATGGCATAAGGGCCAACCCTACACCGCATGAGGGCCAACCCTACATGGCATCAGGGCCAGCCCTACATGGGATCAGGACCAGCCCTACATGGCATCAGGGCCAGCCCTACATGGCATAAGGGCCAGCCCTACACCGCATCAGGGCCAGCCCTACATGGCATCAGGGCCAGCCCTACATGGGATCAGGGCCAGCCCTACATGGGATCAGGGCCAGCCCTACATGGGATCAGGGCCAGCCCTACATGGGATCAGGGCCAGCCCTACGCGGTATCAGGGCCAGCCCTACACGGTAACAGGGCCAGTCCTACATGGCATCAGGTCCAGTCCTACATGGCATCAGGATCCGTCCTACATGGGATCAGGGCCAGTCCTACATGGGATCACTACATGGCATCAGGGCCCGCCCTACATGGGATCAGGGCCAGTCCTACATGGGATCAGGGCCAGTCCTACATGGCATCAGGGTCAGTCCTACATGGCATCAGGGCCAGTCCTACATGGCATCAGGGCCAGTCATACATGGCATCAGGGTCAGTCCTACATGGCATCAGGGCCAGTCCTACATGGCATCAGGGCCAGTCCTACATGACATCAGGGCCAGTCCTACATGGCATCAGGACCAGTCCTACATGGAATCAGGACCAGTCTTACATGGCATCACGGCCAGTCCTACTTGGCATCAGCGCCAGTCCTACATGACATCAGGGCCAGTCCTACATGGCATTAGGGCCAGTCCTACACAGCATCAGGGTCAGCCGTACATGACATCATGGATAGCCCTACATGGCATCAGGTCCAGTACTACTTGGCATCAGGACCTGTCCTACATGGCATCAGGGCAAGTCCTAATAGCATTAGGGTCAGTCCTACATAGCATCAGGGCAAGTCCTAATTTCATTAGGGACAGTCCTACATGGCATCAGGGCAAGTCCTAATGGCATTAGGGTCAGTCCTTCATTGCATCAGGGCCAGTCCTAATGGCATTAGGGCCAGTCCTTCATTGCATCAGGGCCAGTCCTACTTGGGATCAGGGCCAGTCCTACATTGCATCAGGGCAAGTCCTACATCGCATCAGGGCCAACCCTACATGGCATCAGGGCCAGCCCTACATGGGATCAGGGCCAGCCCTACAATGGATCAGGACCAGCCCTACACGGTAACAGGACCAGTCCTACATGGCATCAGGATCAGTCCTACATGGGATCAGGGCCAGTCCTACATGGCATCAGGGCCAGTCCTACATGGCATCAGGGCCAGTCCTACATGGCATCAGGGCCAGTCCTACATGGCATCAGGGCCAGTCCTACATGGCATCAGGGCCAGTCCTACATGGCATCAGGACCAGTCCTACATGGCATCACGGCCAGTCCTACTTGCCATCAGCGCCAGTCCTACATGACATCAGGGTCAGTCCTACATTTGCTCAGGGCCAGTCCTACACAGCATCAGGGTCATCCGTATATGACATCATGGATAGCCCTACATGGCATCTGGTTCAGTACTACTTGGCATCAGGCCTGTCCTACATGGCATCAGGGCAAGTCCTAATGGCATTAGGGTCAGTCCTACATAGCATCAGGGCAAGTCCTAATGGCATTAGGGACAGTCCTACATAGCATCAGGGCCAGTCCTACATGGCATCAGGGCCAGTCCTACATGGCATCAGGGCCAGTCCTACATGGCATCAGGGCAAGTCCTACATGGCATCAGGACCAGTCCTACATGGCATCACGGCCAGTCCTACTTGCCATCAGCGCCAGTCCTACATGACATCAGGGTCAGTCCTACATGGCATTAGGGCCAGTCCTACATGGCATCAGGGCCAGTCCTACATGGCATCAGGACCAGTCCTACATGGCATCACGGCCAGTCCTACTTGCCATCAGCGCCAGTCCTACATGACATCAGGGTCAGTCCTACATGGCATTAGGGCCAGTCCTACATGGCATCAGGGCTAGTCCTACATTGGCTCAGGCCCAGTCCTACACAGCATCAGGGTCATCCGTACATGACATCATGGATAGCCCTACATGGCATCTGGTCCAGTACTACTTGGCATCAGGACCTGTCCTACATGGCATCAGGGCAAGTCCTAATGGCATTAGGGTCAGTCCTTCATAGCATCAGGGCAAGTCCTAATGGCATTAGGGACAGTCCTACATAGCATCAGGGCCAGTCCTACATGGCATCAGGGCCAGTCCTACATGGCATCAGGGCCAGTCCTACATGGCATCAGGGCAAGTCCTAATGGCATTAGGGTCAGTCCTTCATTGCATCAGGGCCAGTCCTAATGGCATTAGGGCCAGTCCTTCATTGCATCAGGGCCAGTCCTACTTGGCATCAGGGCCAGTCCTACATTGCATCAGGGCAAGTCCTACATGGCATCAGGGCAAGTCCTACATGGCATCAGGGTCAGCTTGTGTGGGCAGACATTGTACAAAATGAAATATTTGAAATCTACTAATAGAGCAGCCTTTTATGATGAGTCCTTATAATTTTTTTTTTAAAGATTAGAGACCACCACTCACTCACTTTGAGTTAGAGATTACCTCTCATTTTGAAATAGATAGTACCACTCACTTTGAGAAATAAAGTACAACTCACTTTGAATTAGAAAGTACCACTCTCTCACTTTGAATTAGAGAGTTCCATTCACTCACTTTGAGATAGATAGTAGCCTACCACTCACTCTGAGTTATAGAGTAGGCCTACCACTCACTCACTTTGAGTTAGAGAGTACTACTCAATCACTTTGAGTTAAATAGAACCACCCACTCACTTTGAGTTAGAGAGTACTACTCAATCACTTTGAGTTAAATAGAACCACCCACTCACTTTGCGATAAATACCACCACTCACTTTGAGATAGATATCACCACTCACTTTGAGATAGATATCACCAATCACTTTGACATAGATATCACCACTCAGTTTGAGATAGATATCACCACTCACTTTGAGATAGATATCACTACTCACTTTGAGATAGATATCACCACTCACTTTGAGATAGATATCACCACTCACTTTCAGATAGATATCACCACTCACTTTGAGATAGATATCACCACTCACTTTGACATAGATATCACCACTCAGTTTGAGATAGATATCACCACTCACTCTAAGATAGATATCACCACTCACTTTGAGATAGATATCACCACTCAGTTTGAGATAGATATCACCACTCACTTTGAGATAGATATCACCACTCAATTTGACATAGATATCACCACTCACTTTGAGATAGATATCACCACTCTCTTTGAGACAGATATCACCACTCAGTTTGAGATAGATATCACCAATCACTTTGACATAGCTATCACCACTCAGTTTGAGATAGATATCACCACTCACTTTGAGATAGATATCACCACTCACTTTGAGATAGATACCAACCACTCACTTTGAGATAGATATCACCACTCACTTTGAGATAGATATCACCACTCACTTTAAGATAGATATCACCACTCACTTTGAGATAGATACCACCCACTTACTTTGAGATAGATATCACCACTCACTTTGAGATAGATACCACCCACTCACTTTGAGATAGATATCACCACTCACTTTGAGAGAGATATCACCACTCACTTTGAAATAGATATCACCACTCACTTTGAGATAGATATCACCACTCACTTTGAGATTGTCCAGCTAGATCTTCTAACCAGCCCTTGTCATGCAAAGTTTGTCGACCCCTGACCTAGAGATTTATAGGCTATATTATATATATAATATAATATGCTGTTGTACTATAAATTATATAGAATGTAGACATAGGTAGAGTTTAGGCCTAAATAAACTCTCAATCTAAACTCTGATTATTCTACACATTTTATTTGTGTGTGCCAGGCTTGCACAACTCAAAATATAAGGCGGGCCGTAATACTTTATGAAAAACTTGTGCGGGCCGAAAGAAAATAGGACGGGGGTGGGGGTGGGTTTATTAAGAAAATAAAATTAACAATAAAGAATATTTCGTCACTTTGCGGGCCGCAAAGTAGTTCTGGCGGGCCACATGCGGTCCGCGGGCCGTATGTTGTGCAGGCCTGTTGTATGCTAATTTCATTAAGTTCAATATAGTTCTCCCATTTTAAATTAACTTATTATTAATAATGAAGCTAATAATTTGTATTACATTATAATACTTTTAAATAATAACATTTATTATCGATAGAATGCATATTGACTGGTATTAATTTTTTTAGACTTAACTAAATTATTAATGCTTGATGAAGGTTTATGCTTATTTATTTCAGTTCCGACTGCACTCTTTGTCTCTTGCCATTCATGAACATGAAGTAGAGACAGAATTACCTGGAAACACCAATTTGGCCACCCTAATTAGCCAAGTTGGCCAGGAGTCGGATTAACTTTAAACATGGATTTTCTTGTTAAAAATTATTACAGTATTAGTATTATGATGCCAAAAGCAGGTAAAACTACTATTGTTACCGTAATTATAGTGATAAGGGTTTTTAAAATTTATTTTTGCAACTTTTACAACAGCTTCACAAATTATTTATATATTTTTTTTAAATACCACTATGGTTGCTTCTTGTAAATATTAGGGATTTTGAGCATGCTATTCCCCCACCACATCCCCCAGTATTTTCTTTGCTTCCAGATTTTTATCGGGGAGGGTACGGAAGGGTTTAAAATGGAGGTGGCTGGAGATAGAGCAGACGAACTGAGGACAGTTTGGTGGTAATGGAAGAGAGTTAACTGTGGGGGAATAATGTATAGCCTGGAGATAATGCTATGTTTGGTATATCTTGAGTCAATATTAAACCACAGTAGATGAAAAACCTGGCAAAGTTGATCAAAAGTTGCGTGTACAAGTAATGGGTGACAATTGGGCTTCGAAATTAGATATTTTCTCATCAAAAGCTGTGGAACCTGACAACCAGCGTGTAGCAGCTAACACAGCTAGTATGTAACTAGTATGGTCAAATGTAATTTCCTTTAAAACTCTGCTAATTCTTATATAATTTCAACCATTATTATCATCATCTGTATTCAGATAACAGAGTGTCTGACTGGTTTCTGATGAGCTCTCCCTTGCCCACCCTTGCTTTAGTGACCTTGTACCTGGCCATAATCATCCATGGCCAGAGTTTCATGAAGAACATAAACCCATTTGACCTGAAGGGAGTAATGGTAGTCTACAACTGTGGCCTTGTTATTCTTTCTGCTTATATGTTACATGAGGTGAGATTTGTTTACACCAGCGTTGCAAAGTTAGAGTTTCAAATTTTAAGCTGACCTTAAACCTACTATGACTATAGACTATAGTCTATAGGCATAGGCCTACCTTTCTTTCAACAGCATCTAATTTGTTTGGAGTGCTATTTTAATTTATTAATTATATTTGTTACGGATAAATTCAAATTATTACCAGCATTTTCATTTACCTAAGATTTAATTACATAACTTGGCTTTTTTTTTTTAAGCCAAGTTATCAAATCATCAACATTTACTGATGATTTGATCAGATAACTTGGCTTTTTAAAAAAAAGAAAAATAATAATTATACTAATACTAATACTCACATTCTATTCATATGGGAAGTAGAATTCTGTTTGATTTATATAAGTAACAAGTTTGCGAAAAACCAAATCACATTTTTTTAAAAATAATATATAAATTTTATGATTAGATCTTGTGATTGACGCCTTGCACTGGTTTTGGTGTCCCAATAAAAAGTCTCTGATGATCTTTTCTTGAGTGCACTTGCTATGATTTTCCTGAATCTCTTTGATGATGGCATTTAATCTATAATAGTTTAATTTCCTATATTTGTTAATCTTAACTGTACATTAATATTTAATATGATGCTGTTCTAAAATCCAATTATCAGTTTGTCATGTCATCCTGGACTGTGAATGGATTTAATCTGCTCTGCCAACCAATGGATTATTCAGATGATGTGAACTCTGTCAGGGTGAGTAGCTAATCATGGTGGGGAAAAAAACTATAATTTTAAATTTTTAAAAAGTGTTTTAAAGTCAAAGTTCCACTCATCATTTTGAAGGGTCAAAAACAGACCAGTATTCATTGGTGTCTACGCAGAGGGGTAAAGGGTGGGGGATAGACACCCCTGGTAGTAAACATTTGAAGACTTCATGAATGAGCCATACTTTTTAATTACATTCAAAAATAAATAATACATTCTCTCCAAAAACACCATCATATGATTATGCCAACAACACCATTATATGATTATACCAAAAACACCATCAAATGATTATGCCAACAATACTATCAATTGATTATGCCAAAAATACCCTCATCAGTTTGTGTTTACTTACAGCTGGCCGGGGCGTGTTGGTGGTTCTTTATTTCTAAATTAATCGAACTGTTGGATACGGTGAGTAGGATCTTTACCTTCTTTTGGTTACGTACAACTTAAGGGTGACAATTGGGGGGGGGGGGGGGGGCCTCAGTGTTTGAGTAAGCTAGTGTGGGGCCTGTGGTATATGTTAAATGGAGGCCCTATATTTAAAAAATCAATGAAACAACACAAAGGTATTTTAACACATACATTTTTAATTTGCATAGTAACTATCATTATCAAAAGTAACGACACAGTCAAAATTATTGTTAAAATATTATTTTTCCACATTTAACATGAGCAAATTTGTGGATGATATTGGATGTATCCATTCCACACACAAGTTTATGTTCATATGTCAAGATCATTGTGTAATGCTCGTATTAGAAGATGACCAAAACATTATGTAGGTATTTTTTGGCATGGGACCTGTAGCATATGCTATTTTGGCTACTACATTAATCTGGCTCTGATGCTGCTAAAGTTAGTTGTAAACCTTTGTTGATACCATGGTCATGTTGTTCACCCATATTTGCAGGTCTTTTTTGTATTGCGAAAAAAGAACAACCAGATCTCCTTCCTCCATGTGTATCATCACACAACTATGCCGATTTTGTGGTGGGTGGGAGTGAAGTTTGTTGCTGGAGGTGAAGGTAAGCTTAATATAACAAAACTGTGATCTATTGGTTGGCGGTTTTTGTTTTTACTATTGTGCAGAGAGCACGAAGTATATTAGTACTGACAGGATGTTTGACGTATATAAGTACTGACAGGATGTTTGAAGTATGTAAGTATTGACAGGATGTTTGACCGTAAAACTGTTTGTTTTTTTAATTTTTATTTAAGGAATTCATCATGTTTGCATAAATATATGTGTATGTGTATATCTAAATTGCATTAAGTAGTTTTAACAGTCATCGAAATATATACCCAATGCCTATAGATCGTGGTGATAGTAAATTACTTATATTTTTAAAAAAATAGACACAATCTTGTCTAAAATCCTAATGATTTATTTGTTGTATTAATCCAGTAAATGTTTCCACCTTTCCTAGCTTATTTTTCTACCACCTTTAACTCCGGAGTTCATGTCCTGATGTACTTGTATTACATGCTGTCAGCTGTAGGACCAGCCCTGCAGCCATATTTGTGGTGGAAAAAGTACCTTACAACACTGCAGCTGGTAAGTGTTACAGCCTATGCCTGTGCATATTGTGTTTCTTTGCTTTACATGTTAAGCCTATGCCACTCATTGTAGACCCTGTTTTATATAAACTTTACCAATGTGGCATTAAAGAAGTCTTTACCATAAGCAATATCTGAAAATATTATTTTAAGTATGAAAATGTAATAACTTAAATCAACTGAATTGGCTATCATTCAACAGAAATAGTACACATTAATTAATGAGCTAAGCATATAGTTAAAACACTAGTTATTGTAATTACTAATACCTTAGTGGCTTTAGGACATACTTTATGGGTAGGTCATGATAAGCAGGTTGTTATAAGTAGGCCATTTAAACTCGTGTTGGTTTTTGTTCCCTACAAGATCAAAGGTAAAGAGTATCATTTGTGAGCTGGACAACAGTTCTCTGTTAAAGCATGTAACAACTTTAGACAGAGATTTACATTTATCTTACATATTATATTTATGAGATAGATTATATGATGTTTGTTAAAGGTTAGTCACTCTGTACTACAATCAACTGGTCAGTGTACAAATTGATGCTTTTTTAATAGAATCTGACACATATTTTTGTGTCCACCAACAGGTGCAGTTCTGGGTTGTGCTAGTCAAGACAGTTGTGGCCATCGTTGTTGACTGTGGCTACCCAGTTGGCTATGAATATTTCCTGGTGTTTTACATGGTCTCACACATAATCCTCTTTACACATTTCTACAAGTCCACTTACCACAAACCAAGGAATAATCCTAAATATCATGAGAACAACAACATTCCAGAACCCAAGCAGCCACTCAAAGGCAATATCAAAGGGGAGCTTCGGGAACGTAAATAAATCTCTCAAGCAGCTCCCAACAGTGACATTTAGGATTGATTTAAATTCTACTTAATTTAAACCCAGTTATTCAGAGAGATGCTATAAACAATGGTTGGCTTGTAACTCTACTTAATTAAAACCCAGCCATTCAGAGAGATACTATAAACTAGGGTTGGCTTGTGATGAGACTGTTGAATGGAAAAATAGTATTTAAACCATCAGTAAATAACTGTTGAAATTGCAATTAGTAAATACTACATTCTTTTTCCCATAACTATCAAGTCCTCAGGGTTTTGATATGTTCTTATAGAAATATTTATAGTGTACTTAATCAGCACCACATGAATTGAATTTCTCTTGCCATTTGCTTTTACGTAAAAGTATTTCATGATTGGTCATCTAATTTGTTCTGTGCAGAAGTTTTAAGCTATATTACTATATTTTTAAAAATATCTATTTAACACAATTGACATTTCGTTCACAACCTTTTAAAAGCACAATACATTTATGTTTGAATTATTTAGAAATACATGTGTTGGTATAATGGAAAAAAGTATTTAGACAGACATTAGTGTTATCTTCATTAACAAATATGACTTCCATTTTAGGACATTGAAGATGTTTCTTATTTATTTAATCTAAGATTTGTGAAAGTATTTAAGTAAGTCTGTTGAATCTGTTAACAGTTCAAATCCAACTAGTCTGCTGTATCACAATGTACATTGTTGACAACGTTCCTATCCATGACATATTGCAACAGGTTTAAGTGAGCTGTGCTTACTGTCTTAATATAACTCTGCCTTACAATTTTACCTTAGGATTGTCTCCCTTTGGAATTTTTTAAGAAAATTTGATGGGAAAAGAGCGGGGAGGGGGAGAGAATAACAAGGAAGAGACCATACATTATTTCAACAATTTTTACCCACTCCCCTTTGTGTACAACTGTCAAACTTTTAAGGACCCCACTTAATTAACTAATTTTTAAAATGTCCACATTGGTATAAGATTTGTGCTACTTGACTTGGATACTTCACAGTTAAATAACATTAATGCTACTTGACTTGGACATTCCATAATATATGATTTGTTTTATTTGGCTTGGATATTTCACAATTATAAAAAATTTATGCTACTTTACTTGGACTTTTCATATTTATATAAGATTTGTGCTACTTTACTTGGATATTTCACAATTATAAAAAATTTATGCTACTTTACTTGGACTTTTCATATTTATATAAGATTTGTGCTACTTTACTTGGATATTTCACAATTATATTACATTTATGCTACTTAACTTGACATTCCATATTTATATATGATTTGTGTTATTTGACTTGGATATTCCATATTTTAAAAAGATATGTGTTACTTGACTATTGAAAGCTGTATGAGTTTAATTTACTCACATATTTGTATGTGTGAATATTGAATCATGGATTAGCTATGAAAAGCTTTCTTGTTAATATACTATCTGTATTATTTGCTTTATATTTTTACACTAACATACTTTTTGCTGTATTTACATCATAAAACAAGTTTTCTAGTTAAAATTATCAAATATCTTAACCTTGATGAAATGAAGCCAACTCAGCCAAGCCATGCTGTGATACTGTAAATACATTTATGATGAACAGTTTTCAATTTAAATCAAGTTCAAATTGTTTGACCTGTGATCCATGCATTCTATACAATGCATAGTGTGAATTTTTTATTTAATTTTTTAAAAATTTTTTCTCATGTAACTACACTGATTTATTTGTGCACAAGTTTATCTGGAATAAAAAATGACTTGAAAACCTCATGTTTCGCGCAAATGTTTACTCAAAAGTCTCATCACAAAGAAACACAATGATCATAGAGGAGTTTTTTTACAACAAACTTTTCACTGTTTGAGTAATGAGATTTATACATTCTAAATCAATTATTTAAGAGAAGTAGAAGCCAAGACATAGCATGACATATGTACGTACATACATTCATTATTCAATAAAGCCAAGACATGACATACATACATATATTCATTATTTGATAGAAATAAAAGCTATGACAAAACAGATTTGCTGCATGCTCAACTCCTATTGATCTCTTCACCCAACATGTCACTGATAGCACTGTCTCTTGATCAGGATCTCAAGCAATGAAATTATCTCTCCCAATTCCTTGAGCATAGGCTTTCTCTTAGTCAGACGGAACTTAGTCACACAGGATTTATTCACCCCTTAGACAGGATTTAGTCATTCCTTAATTAGGCAGGATTTATTCATTCGTAAGTCAGGCAGGATTTAAAATAATTTAATCATTCATTTAGCAGGGTTTAGTCATTTCTTAGGCAGAGATTTAGTCATTCATTAGGCAGGATTTAGTCATTCCTTAGGCCATATTTAGTCATTCCTTAGGCAGGATTAAGTCATTCATTAGTCAGGCAGGATTTAGGTTTTGTTCTTTACAATTAAACCAACATGAATATTTCATTAACCTGTGCACTAATGTTATAATATTTAATTCAAAGTCGTTTTACTTCATGTCATCAAATAGCTTCTCCATGACCCACTTATGGTCATTGATGTTGGAATCAGATTTGAAAGAATCAAATAGCTTCTCTATGACCCACTTATGGTCATTGATGTTGGCGTCAGATTTGAAAGAATCAAATAGCTTCTCTATGACCCACTTATGGTCATTGATGTTGGAATCAGATTTGAAAGAATCAAATAGTTTCTCTATGACCCACTTATGGTCATTGATATTGGAATCAGATTTGAAAGAATCAAATAGCTTCTCTATGACCCACTTACAGTCATTGATGTTGGAGTCAGATTTGAAAGAATCAAATAGCTTCTCTATGACCCACTTACGTAAATTGATGTTGAAATCAGATTTGAAAGAATCAAATAGCTTCTGTATGACCCACTTACGGTCATTGATGTTGGAATCAGATTTGAAAGAATCAAATAGCTTCTCTATGACCCACTTACAGTCATTGATGTTGGAATCAGATTTGAAAGAATCAAATAGCTTCTCTATGACCCACTTACGGTCATTGATGTTGGAATCAGATTTGAAAAAATCAAATAGCTTCTCTATGACCCACTTGCGGTCATTGGTGTTGGAATCAGATTTGAAAGAATATCATTACTATGTGAAGTAATAGAAATATTTGTTTCTTTACGTCTTAGAATCGTATCAAGATTTATACCATGCCATCTGTGGTTGAGTTGATTAGCTTAGGATTTACCCCTGCTATAGTGGGATAGCCTGACCAATGAGTGATTACCTCCGGTATGGCTATGTATCCATAGCTGGCTAACCTGACCAGTGAGTGAGTACCTCCGATATGCCTCTGTATCCATAGCTGGCTAACCTGACCAGTGAGTGAGTACCTCCGATATGGCTATGTATCCATAGCTGGCGAACCTGACCAATGAGTAGGTTCCATTTTGTTTATGTACCCATAGCTGGCTAAACTGAACAATGAGTAGCCTCCATTTGGCTATGTACTCATATCTGAAGATAAACCCTGACAGAATTGAAACCTGCTTGTAAAGAGGTAAGCAACGTTACCACTGCATACATATGTGGACACACTTCACATACACACACTCATAAATACACACACTCTCATACATACACAAACACACACAAACATGGACTTTCATGTTGACGATGCCACATGTGTGACACGTGAATAATGATGCCGATGCTTTGCTATGCCAGCCACATGACCTGCGTTGGCATGTCGTCAGTGTCCACACTGACATGGGTATCTTGCCGCCAGTCGTGACGCCAAAAGATGAAGGATCTCAACCAGCTGACCGACCACTGACCGGACGTGACGGGTTTCATCGGTAAGAGAGGAAAGCTGGTGGAATCAAAACACATGCATTGGTGACTCAGGTAAGGGGGCGGCCATTAATTATGTCAATAAGTTTAAATAGTCATGTCTAATTTTTAGGACTTTTTGCAATATAATGTTTATTTAATATGTCTGTCTGTGCACTGCTGATGGCTGGTCAGAATGTTAGCCCATTTAGTTAGTGCAAGAGTAGTCAAAAGTTGGCCTCTCTTCGCCTGTAGATTCTGTTTGTCGCAAATGACTAGGGCGGTATGTTTGCGATCATGTTGCAGGTATGGAGCAAGAATAAGGTTCATGTGTCATGTGCAGTCAAGGTAAATGATATTGACAGCGTAGGAATACGATATTTTGAGAATTCTGGGAAATTAAAGTGAGAAACAATCATAACATCGCTGCTTGAACGGATTTCCACAATCTGTAACATCTATTTGGCATCACACGTCATATTGAAAAAAGCATGTTCAACAGCACCGACAATGTATAAGAAATCAATCACCACCTGCTCCTCAAAAAAAAAAAAAGGGATTCGACTAATGCAAGTAGCTGCCACGAGACAGAGAGAGAGAAGTAGCTGCCTGGAGACAGAGAGAGAGAGAAGTAGCTGCCAGGAGACAGAGAGAGAGAGAGAGAGAGAGAGAAGTAGCTGCCAGGAGACTGAAAGAGAGAGAGAGAGAAGTAGCTGCCAGGAGACTGAAAGAGAGAGAGAGAGAAGTAGCTGCCAGGAGACAGAGAGAGAGAGAAGTAGCTGCCAGGAGACAGAGAGAGAGAGCTTATGGCAATTATTGCTCACACCGACAATGCTCAAGGTCAAGGTGGTGGTAACCTATGCTATGCTACTGGATTTGCTCAAGGTCAAGGTGGTGGCAACCTATGCTATGCTACTGGACTTGCTCAAAGTCAAGGTGGTGGCAACCTATGCTATGCTACTTGACTTGCTCAAGGTCAAGGTGGTGGCAATCATGACCTTGAGCAAGTCCAGTCGCATAGCATGGGTTGCCACCACCTTGAGCAAGTACAGGCACGAACCCCCCAACCACACCCTAACCCCGATCTGTGGACCGTTCACTAACATTTAGCCTTTTCTTCAAGCGCGGAATTGAACCAATACCACCTACCCACCACCACCCACCATGCACCAAATTCAGAGGGGGGGGGGATGCTCCCAAATGACGTCCCTTGCATTAGTGATTGACGTGTGACCCGGCCCCATCTTTAATCTATCGCAATTTCAGATGTTTGTTGGGCCTGGTTCAATACACTGCTTACCTCGGTCATCAGGCGTCTATTCTGTACTGTTTGACCTTTAACCTCTCTTCTCAAACGCTCCGCCTGACCTTTGACCTCCCTTCTCCAACGTTCCAGCGCCGCTTCAAGGGAGCCCAAAGACGCCTGCCACCCGCACGACGGGTCTGACTCTAAGATATCCCAGTGTGCATCGGGAATGGTAGGCTGGCCTTGAATCGACACCAGATTAAAGCAGACGACGGCCAGGTACAGACTCCCACACAGTAGTTTCAGGTGCATTCTTTAGTAAACGAATTGTTGATTAAAGCATTCAGATAGTTTGGAAATGCTACTCCAAACAAAATCCAAACTAGACTTGAAAACAACACTGTTCATCTATCAATGTAAAACAACACTGTTCATCTATCAATGTAAAACAACACTGTTCATCTATCAATGTAAAACAACACTGTTAATCTATCAATGTAAAACAACACTGTTAATCGATCAATGTAAAACAACACTGTTAATCGATCAATGTAAAACAACACTGTTAATCGATCAATGTAAAACAACACTGTTAATCGATCAATGTAAAACAACACTGTTAATCTATCAATGTAAAACAACACTGTTAATCTATCAATGTAAAACAACACTGTTAATCTATCAATGTAAAACAACACTGTTAATCGATCAATGTAAAACAACACTGTTAATCGATCAATGTAAAACAACACTGTTAATCGATCAATGTAAAACAACACTGTTAATCTATCAATGTAAAACAACACTGTTAATCTATCAATGTAAAACAACACTGTTAATCTATCAATGTAAAACAACACTGTTAATCGATCAATGTAAAACAACACTGTTAATCGATCAATGTAAAACAACACTGTTAATCGATCAATGTAAAACAACACTGTTAATCTATCAATGTAAAACAACACTGTTAATCTATCAATGTAAAACAACACTGTTAATCTATCAATGTAAAACAACACTGTTAATCGATCAATGTAAAACAACACTGTTAATCGATCAATGTAAAACAACACTGTTAATCGATCAATGTAAAACAACACTGTTAATCTATCAATGTAAAACAACACTGTTAATCTATCAATGTAAAACAACACTGTTAATCTATCAATGTAAAACAACACTGTTAATCGATCAATGTAAAACAACACTGTTAATCGATCAATGTAAAACAACACTGTTAATCGATCAATGTAAAACAACACTGTTAATCTATCAATGTAAAACAACACTGTTAATCTATCAATGTAAAACAACACTGTTAATCTATCAATGTAAAACAACACTGTTAATCGATCAATGTAAAACAACACTGTTAATCGATCAATGTAAAACAACACTGTTAATCGATCAATGTAAAACAACACTGTTAATCGATCAATGTAAAACAACACTGTTAATCTATCAATGTAAAACAACACTGTTAATCTATCAATGTAAAACAACACTGTTAATCTATCAATGTAAAACAACACTGTTAATCGATCAATGTAAAACAACACTGTTAATCTATCAATGTAAAACAACACTGTTAATCTATCAATGTAAAACAACACTGTTAATCTATCAATGTAAAACAACACTGTTAATCGATCAATGTAAAACAACACTGTTAATCGATCAATGTAAAACAACACGGTTAATCTATCAATGTAAAACAACACTGTTAATCTATCAATGTAAAACAACACTGTTAATCTATCAATGTAAAACAACACTGTTAATCTATCAATGTAAAACAACACTGTTAATCGATCAATGTAAAACAACACTGTTAATCGATCAATGTAAAACAACACTGTTAATCGATCAATGTAAAACAACACTGTTAATCGATCAATGTAAAACAACACTGTTAATCTATCAATGTAAAACAACACTGTTAATCGATCAATGTAAAACAACACTGTTAATCGATCAATGTAAAACAACACTGTTAATCGATCAATGTAAAACAACACTGTTAATCGATCAATGTAAAATAGCACTGCTAATCGATCAATGTAAAACAACACTGTTAATCGATCAATGTAAAATAGCACTGTTAATCGATCAATGTAAAACAACACTGTTAATCGATCAATGTAAAACAACACTGTTAATCGATCAATGTAAAACAACACTGTTAATCGATCAATGTAAAACAACACTGTTAATCGATCAATGTAAAATAGCACTGTTAATCTATCAATGTAAAATAGCACTGTCTTGCATCAATGTAAGATAACACTGGCTTGTTGTATCAATCTGAAATAACACTGTCCTGTTCGATCAATGTAAAATAATACTGTCGTGTCATATCAATGTAAAATAACATTGGCCTGTTCGATCAATGTAAAATAATACTGTCGTGTCATATCAATGTAAAATAACACTGTCCTGTTCGATCAATGTAAAATAATACTGTCGTGTCATATCAATGTAAAATAACATTGGCCTGTTCGATCAATGTAAAATAATACCGTCATGTCATATCAATGTAAAATAACATTGTCCTGTTCGATCAATGTAAAATAATACTGTCGTGTCATATCAATGTAAAATAACATTGTCCTGTTCGATCAATGTAAAATAATACCGTCGTGTCATATCAATGTAAAATAACATTGTCCTGTTCGATCAATGTAAAATAATACCGTCGTGTCATATCAATGTAAAATAACATTGTCCTGTTCGATCAATGTAAAATAATACCGTCGTGTCATATCAATGTAAAATAACATTGTCCTGTTCCATCAATGTAAAATAATACTGTCGTGTTCCATAAATGTAAAATAACATTGTCCTGTTCTATCAATGATTGATTCACCCAGTTCATGCCCTGTCTGGTCTATTCTAATTATTCCTTGACTTCCTTGAATATTTACATCAGTCCTGATTTGGACCCTATCCGACTGAGAAACACATAAGTCCTGTTATAGATTCTATCCCAATGAGAAGTACACAAATCCTGATATAGATTCTATCCCACTGCGAACTAAACAAGTCCTAATATAGATTCTATCCCACTAAGAAATAAACATGTCCCGATATGGACCCTATCCCACTGAGAACAAAACAAGTCCTGATATAGATCCAATCCCAATATGAACTAAACAAGTCCTGATATAGATTCTATCCCACTGAGAACTAAACAAGTCCCGATATGGACCCTATCCCACTGAGAACTAAACAAGTCCTGATATAGATCCTATCCCAATAAGAACTAAACAAGTCCTGATATAGATCCTATCCCACTGAGAACTAAACAAGTCCTGATATAGATTCTATCCCACTGAGAACTAAACAAGTCCTGATATAGATCCTATCCCACTGAGAACTAAACAAGTCCTGATATAGATCCTATCCCACTAAGAACTAAACAAGTCCTGATATGGACCCTATCCCACTGAGAACTAGACAAGTCCTGATATACTTCCTATCCCAATATGAACTAAACAAGTCCTGATATAGATCCTATCCCACTGAGAACTAAACAAGTCCTGATATAGATTCTATCCCACTGAGAACTAAACAAGTCTCGATATGGACCATATCCCACTGAGAACTAAACAAGTCCTGATATAGATCCTATCCCAATAAGAACTAAACAAGTCCTGATATAGATCCTATCCCAATAAGAACTAAACAAGTCCTAATATAGATTCTATCCCACTGAGAACTAAACAAGTCCTGATATAGATCCTATCCCACTGAGAACTAAACAAGTCCTGATATAGATTCTATCCCACTGAGAACTAAACAAGTCCCGATATGGACCCTATACCACTGAGAACTAAACAAGTCCTGATATAGATCCTATCCCAATAAGAACTAAACAAGTCCTGATATAGATCCTATCCCACTGAGAACTAAACAAGTCCTGATATAGATTCTATCCCACTAAGAACTAAACAAGTCCTGATATGGACCCTATCCCACTGAGAACTAAACAAGTCCTGATATGGATTCTATCCCACGGAGAAACAAACAAGTGCTGTTATAGGCCCTATCCCACTGAGAACTAAAAAAGTCCTGATATGGACCCTATCCCACTGAGAACTAAACAAGTCCTGATATAGATCCTATCCCACTGTGAACTAAAAAAAGTCCTGATATGGACCCTATCCCACTGTAAACTAAACAAGTCCTGATATAGATCCTATCCCACTGTGAACTAAAAAAAAGTCCTGATATGGACCCTATCCCACTGTAAACTAAACAAGTCCTGATATAGATCCTATCCCACTGTAAACTAAAAAAGTCCTGATATGGACCCTATCCCACTGAGAACTAAACAAGTCCTGATATGGACCCTATCCCACTGAGAAACAAACAAGTCCTGTTATAGATCCTATTCCACTGAGAAACAAACAAGTACTGTTAGAGATCCTATTCCACTGAGAAACAAACAAGTCCTGTTATAGATCCTATTCCACTGAGAAACAAACAAGTACTGTTAGAGACCCTATCCCACTGAGAAACAAACAAGTCCTGTTATAGATCCTATTCCACTGAGAAACAAACAAGTCCTATTATAGATCATATCCCAATGAGAAACAAACAAGTCCTATTATAGATCATATCCCAATGAGAAACAAACAAGTCCTATTATAGATCATATCCCAATGAGAAACACACGAGTCCTGATATAGATCCTATCCCTATGAGAGCCATGCCAGGTAAATGAACGTAAAATATACGTCAACCTATCAGACCACATGTCACCCTATCAGACCACATGTAAACAGCGTTCCCAATGACAGTAACAATGAACTAACACATGGTTTCCCAATTGTTTCCATCTTGGCATTGTTTGTTCGTTGTAGGTGACCCGCCTCCTAGCATCGAAACCACGCCCCTAATTCTTGCCTGCAACCCCCTGCCACCAAACCCGTTGTCATCATCCGTAGCCAATGAACAAGGAGACAATTAGTGTCTGATACCCTCCCCCACCCGACTAGCGTCCTCATCACTTAATTCAGGGAGTACTGCCCACCGTGACTAGCACCAAAATAAGTGAGTTCATGGGGTGCTGCCCCCTTGACTAGCACACTTTTATGTGAGTGCTGCCCCCACCCCCCCCCAACCCTCCGACCCGGCTAACATTAAAATTTGTTCACTCAAAGATTTAGTACAAATCTGCTATCATAACATGGGCCATAAGACTAAGACCCTCTGTGGGCCATAAGACTAAGACCCTCTGTGGGCCATAGGACTAAGACCCTCTGTGGGCCATAAGACTAAGATCCTCTGTGGGCCATAAGACTAAAACCCTCTGTGGGCCATAAGACTAAGACCCTCTGTGGGCCATACGACTAAGACCCTCCGTGGGCCAAAGACCCTCTGTGGGCCATAGGACTAAGACCCTCTGTGGGCCATAAGACTAAGATCCTCTGTGGGCCATAAGACTAAAACCCTCTGTGGGCCATAAGACTAAGACCCTCTGTGGGCCATAGGACTAAGACCCTCTGTGGGCCATAAGACTAAGGACCCCTGTGGGCCATAAGACTAAGACCCTCTGTGGGCCATAAGACTAAGACCCTCTGTGGGCCATAAGACTAAGATCCTCTGTGGGCATAAGACTAAGACCCTCTGTGGGCCATAAGACTAAGACCCTCTGTGGGCCATAAGACTACGACCATCCGTCGGCCAAAAACGCCCTTTGCGCCGTAAGACCCTCGGTGGGACATAAACCCTCGGTAGGACATAAGACCCTCGGTAGGACATAAGACCCTCGGTAGGACATAAGACCCTCGGTAGGACATAAGACCCTCGGTGGGCTACGGCAAATTTTTCTCGGTGTGCAAGCAAACTTTGAATAAATAATTTTTTTTACATAGTTTGTATTTATGACATAATGACATAGTAACATAATGACATAACGACACAATGACTTAATGACATAGTCACATAATAACATATAATTATAAAGAAGAGGCCTCGGAGGTTACAAAAAATGTGAAAGTTGGCCAAGAGGCCAGGGGACTAGGAGTACACACAAAAAAAAAAAAACAAGTTTGAGAAGCCCTGGTATAAATCATACGTGTAATTAAAAGTATGAATTGATTACATAATTTAGGATTCAGCAGGTTGATGTTGAAGCCGCTGTGTCTGCCATTAGAAAACTTGGTTAGAAATCAACTCTTGGAACATAGAGAACATTTGGACATTGCTGAACATTTGGACATTGCTGCACATTTGGACATTGCTGCACATTTGGACATTGCTGCACATTTGGACATTGCTGCACATTTGGACATTGCTGC